>OW240917.1:194337026-194348993 GCA_933207985.1 Pelobates cultripes
TGGCCAAAATGGTAGGACAGTTAGGGGAGGGGACTAACCAGGCAGCTCTTGGAAGTGCGGCGGGGGTGAGGGAACCCTTCCATTACATTCGGATCACGCGTCGCCTTCGGGCGGATCTGGCAGTGTGGAGTTCCTTCCTCCGCTGTTACAATGGGCATTCTTGCTGGTTGAGGGAGGCCACCTCCAATTCTGCGTTGGAGCTCTTTACGGATGCATCGGGGTCCGTAGGTTTCGGGGCATATTTTCAGGGCCAGTGGTGTGAGGGGGAGTGGCCGGTGGAGTGGCGCTCTTCCCCGATTGGTCGGAATTTGACCTTTTTGGAGCTATTTCCGAGAGTGGTCGCACTGGAACTGTGGGGTGAGGAGCTTCGGGATCACACGGTGGTTTTTCACACGGACAACATGAGTGTTGTTCATGTGATTACCCGGTCGTCCTCCTCGTCTCCACCGGTTTTGGCGCTTCTCCGGCGCCCCGTGCTTCTGAGTCTGCGGTTTAATGTTTGGGTGCGGCGCATCATGTTCCGGGTGTGCAAAATGTGGTGGCTGATGCCTTGTCTCGATTCCAGTGGGAGCGGTTTCGAGAGGCAGCGCCGGAGGCGAGGTGGATTGGTCTGCAGTGTCCGGACTCCTTATGGAAACTCGATTTCGAGGCCTGATGGGCTTGGTGGCGGATTCCTTGGCGGAGTCTTCTTGGAAGGCATACCGGTCTGTGTGGAGACAGTGGCTGTTGTCAGCACAGGACAGGGATGTATCTGCGGAACCAGGGCATCTGGAGACAACTTTATTGCTGTTGGAGGACATGGTCCAGCGAGGTAGGTCTTGCGCGGCAGCTGAAAAGGCTCTGGCTGCTCTGTCTTTTTTGTTCCATTTCATGGGTTGGCGGGATCTCACCAAGGAATTTGGGATTCAGATGGTTAAAGGGTGCTTAAAGGGTGGCGCCTGCGGCGGTGTCAGGATCGTCGTCACCCGATTACGGTGGAGTTGTTGCGATGGATTCTCTCTGTGTTGCCGACGGTCTGTAGTTCCGAGTATGGTTCCAAATTATTTCATTTGGCCTTCGCGTTCTGCTTCTCTGGAGCCTTTCTCATCAGCAAGTTGGTTGCGCCTAGTAAGGGGAAGGTCTCACCGTTGGCGTTATCGGATGTGCGGTGGTCTTCTTCCACTGTTGACATTCTGGTGCGGCGATCTAAGACGGAGCAGGTGGCCCGGGGTGCCTGGGTTCGTTTAGGGGCCATGGGGGACAAAGTATGTCCAGTTGGGGCCTTCCACGAATTTCTGAAGGTGCGACCGGAACGGGGTGGCCCATTGTTGGTTCACTTGGATGGGTCGCCTTTAACGCGGTATCAGTTCTCGGCGATGCTGCAGAGAGCGTTGACTGCTGGGGGGCTGGATAGTCAACGGTTTTCGGCCCATTCCTTTCGGATTGGGGCTGCCCCTAGGCAAGTTTATTGGGCTACTCGGCTGCGGGAATTCGGCGCATTGGTAGGTGGGAGTCGGGGCGGTTCAAGTCCTATGTCCGTCCTCATATGCTGTAACCCTCTTCTCATTGTAGGTGATCGGCCCCGGTACGTGTGGATTATGGGGCATTCCTATGTGTACTGGGCTGCTCGGCGAGCAGAAGACCGGGCCTATGGACGAAATTTGGGGTTCTCTTTTGATTTGGCTCGAGTCCGGTGGAAGGGTATTAGGGGTCTTCGCAGGCAGCAAGTTTACCCGGAATTCGTGGCGCTGCGTAAGTTTGTCTCAGGGCCGGTGGTGGCGGTGGTTCATGCGGGAGGCAACGACTTAGGGGAATCCAGGACTGTGGACCTTCTCCACGCGATCCGGCAAGACTTGGCAAGGTGCATGGCGATGTTTCCGGACATGACCTTGGTTTGGTCGGAGGTGGTTTCCAGGCCGTGCTGGCGCGCGCTTCCTCACTCACGCGGATTGGAGAAGAGTCAGCGCAAGCTTAACATTGCCGTAGGGAAATTTGTAAGGCGGCTAGGCGGGGTAGTCGCCCGCCATGTGGAGCTGGAAGGTGAGAACCAGGATTTGATGAGGAAGGATGGGGTACACTTGAATTCCATCGGGTTAGATATCCTTAATATGGGTTTGAAGAGCGGGATTGAGGCTGCGCTGTCGGCGGGGGGCGCGATTGCGACAGGAGGCGTGAAGGGAAGTCGTCATCGCGGTGGCGGGAGTCCTGGCCAGCGCAGGCAGAAGTGAAGACGTTGCCGAGGAGGCTTGGGGAGTCGCAGCCTGCTGGGAGCTGAGGGCGGAGGCAGGCTGCTCATGGACTCATGGTTTGTTGGGATAGACCTGTCTGTTGAGCAATCACCCCAACAGCTGACAGTATGGTTTTGTTGCACGGCTGTAGCCGTGACCCTTACCCAAATTAATATTGTCTCTCGTGTGTCATTGGGAAAAGGGGCAACTAGTGGGGTTTGGGTATTACATCTAGACAGCAGTCAAGACACCTCCCTGGACTGACAAGGAAGGTGGGACATGACTGATGCTAGGCTAAGGAGTCTTGAAGGAGTAGCAAGGAGGGAGGGGTATAGATGGATACAAAGTGGCCAAAATGGTAGGACAGTTATAAGGACAGTTAGGGGAGGGGACTTACCAGTCAGCTCTTGGAAGTGCAGGGATCCTGACTTTCCCGCCCTCCCTCCCCTAGGACAGGTGGGTGTACTAAAGGATTTTGGGTTTTGTCTCGGTTGCTTGTTGTTGGCTTTTCTTTCTTTTGTCACAGCACAGGAGTCCTGGCCAGCGCAGGCAGAAGTGAAGAAGTTGCCGAGGAGGCTTGGGGAGTCGCATCCTGCTGGGAGCTGAGGGCGGAGGCAGGTGCTCATGGACTTATGGTTTGTTGGGATAGACCTGTCTGTTGGGCAATCACCCCAACAGCTGACAGTATGGTTTTGTTGCTGGCATGTAAGAATAAATAAAGCTGTGGCCGTTGCCCTTACCCAAATTAATATGGTCTCTCGTGTGTCATTGGGAAAAGGGGCAACTAGTGGGGTTTGGGCATTACATCTAGACAGCAGTCAAGCCATTTTTGTAAGAACAACCAAATATTTTATAGGAGTGCAGCGAAAGAAGGCTTTCTAGAGCTCAAACTGTTTATCTGTATGTAGCTTCGGTTTACAATATACTAATTTGAGATATCTCCTCTGCCCAGGTAGGGGCTTCATATTTTTTGATATTTAATGAGTTTTGAGTCATTTCTTGTTATTCAGGTGATGCTTCCCCCCTGCTGATTGATTCTGCTGAAAAAATCTCTACCAGTGGTTAAATATGGTTTTTATTTTTTATTAATTCAGATTAGTCGATGCATGTATGTAAAGTTTTATTGAACTTTGAGGTGAACTATTGATATACATTTGCACTTCTTTCTGATATTTTTATGCTTCTTATCCCTTTTATTTTCGTTATTTATAAAGTGCCAGCATAAGGCTAATCGTAATCATTAAGCAGCAAGTCAGTAATCAGTAAAATGGCCGACACTATCATTAGTTTCCATCCTATAAAACTTAAAGTTTAACGACTCTTAATTAGCAACTCCTGAAATTTTAACATTTCCTGTAGAGATTAATAGGAGACGCTAAACACTATTTCTACCTGGTTTCCATGTTAAATGGTATAAAGTAGTACCTATAAACTTCGGACTATAAATTACACTTTCCTCGTGTAAGTGTAAAGAGAAAAATAACAGCAAACTCTTAATACAATTAGAAATTGCACCCTTTTCTTGATTGGTATTCACTTTGCCAATTGGTGAATGCCAAGTGGTTGTTATATCAGCTGAGGCAGATGTGAGTAGGAGGCAGATGTTAAATACAGAGGTACACTATAGAACATTGTTGTTATTTATCAGCTGCAAATATCTACTGAATGTTAATATTAGCAATGCTTACATTCTGTATGGAAATGAAATTAGCCCATATTGTGTAGTGCTTTACAACAGATATACAAAAGTATTTGTGACAAAACATGTTATGACAAGAACAGACAAAGGCCCTTTTCAAACAATCTTACAATCTAAGGAAATGATAAATCCTTTAATTAAATGATAAATCAGGTTAGCAACTTATAAATGCAAAATTCCTGCCAATAATAGCTTTATATTGAAAAAAATTACAAAATATGTATGTTTAATTTTTATTTATTTTTTTGTCAATCTTTATTTTTGCAGTGCTTTGAAGTACAAGCAAGTTTGTTTTGCCACAACAGCAGGCACAAGCTAATGAGAAAATACAGAATAAACAGTGTCATGACATGCGATAACAGCACACTTTTTGGTTAGTGAATGCAGGCTAGGTATATACGTCTAAAACAATGACTAAGACTAAGCGAGTAGACTCGAGAGGTGTGATAGACATGGTGATTATTATCAAGGTAGGGATGATTTGATAAAGCACGCTTATCAGGGCCGGACTGGGGATACAAAGCAGCCCTGGATAAAAAAATCTATGCCAGCCCCATAAGTTATTGCGTCATATATTGTCGCATGTAATATGTAAGGCTATGTCTTGCCACCTCCCAGATGATTGATATATGTATATATATATATATATATATATATTGCTTTTTCTAATATAATATATTGGTCCTTTCAGATTAAAACATTTGATTATACAGTAAGCATACTCACATGCAGACACAGGCAATCTCACTGACACACACACCATATTGATACACAGCCTCACAGACAAACAATCTCACTGATATACATAAGCTCATTGCATAAAAACACAAGCTCACTCACTAGCAGGCACACACACACACACACATGCAAGCAAGCCCACTCACTAGCAGGCGCACACCCACAGCTTAATGTAGTGGTTTTGGTGTCTATAGCCTGTCCCTGAAGGCTTTTCAATGTAAACACTCACTTTTCAGAGAAAAGGCAGTGTTTACCTTGCTTCCCAGTGACAGACACTCAGACGGTCACTAGAGGTGTTTCCTGTGTCAGTGCGGATTGGCTGAGATCATCAAGCTTGATGATCTCAGCCATAGAGGCAGGGCTAGTCGAGGGGAGACCAGCACGACGTGGGGGGGGGGAAAGGTGAGTAAAAACACTATTTTTAAAAACACACACAGGCACACACAGATACCATGACAGACACACACACCTTGACAGACATACACCATGACAGACAGACACACACACCTTGACAGACATACCGTGAAATAGACAGACCGTGACACAGACACACACACACACACCATGACACAGACAGACACACATTACATGACACAGACAGACACACACCATGACACAGACACACATTACATGACACAGACAGACACACACACACACCATGACACAGACAGACACACACACCATGACACAGACACACACATACCATGACAGACACACACACACACACACACACACCTTGACAGACACATACACCTTGACACACATACCATGAAACAGACAGACCGTGACACAGACACACACACACATTATATGACACAGACAGACACACACACACCATGACACAGACAGACACACATTACATGACACAGACACACACACATATACTCACACTGACACACATAATTGCTACCTGTGTGCAGACAGATGTCTCTGCTGGCGGACGCAGGGGGAACTCTGATGGCGGCCGCAGGGGGAGAGGGCTGTGCTGTCTCTGCTCCCCAGCGCGCAGCTTAATGAGACCGGGGGCAGAATATGAAGTCATATTCCAGCCCCGGTCTCAATAAGTAGTGCGCGAGGGCGGGGAAACAGAGACAGCACATCCAGCTCCACCTATGGCCGCAGGTCAGCCAGCTGTCTGCCGGCCCCAACTGCCGATGGCCCACCCAGAAATTTCCTGATATCCCAGTGGGCCAGTTCGGTCCTGACGCTTGTAACTGTAGCTTAGTACAGTATGTTAAACTGCACTCCGTAAGCTTTACAGTGTCATGTAAGATATTCATGTCTACAGAGCTAAAGGATTGTAAATTAACATGCTATATGTAGATCAGGTACTAGGCTAAGTATGAAGAACAGAACTGGCATTAACACAGGCTAAATATTCAGGCTGGCACTACTACTGATGCCCTCCTACATTTCAGCGCAAAATAAGTAACGGCATAACAGGGTACAACGAAGTGAAAGAGAAGGACATTGCAGACTGTCCTGATTCTAGGCCCGTCAATTTGGCAAACCAGTAACTATCATGCAGGGGCCAGTCCAGCAAGACATTAAATGATTTCCAACAGTGGATCCAAGATGATAAGTCCCCCTCGGGTTCCGTGTCAGGCAATTCCTCTGCTGGGCATCATGGAAGGAGGAACCTGGGAGTATTGGTAAGTGGATAGGAGTCGTAGGTTGCAGAAGGCCTCTCCCCAGCTCCAGGCCTTGTGTGAGGCCGTCATCCGTGGGTCACAGACTCGTGTGCTCAGTGAGGCCAGGTCTCTTCCTTGTTGTGTGCTGCGGCAGGTCCTGGTGGTCGTCCATCGCCAGCGGCGGGTGGCCCTCCGGCATTGTGGTTGATGCCTCAGAGGGGATTTCCTCATGACCTCCAGCCTTGATGGGCGCGTGGCACATGTAGTGTGTGTCGCTTGTGTCGCTTCGCCCGGGATGAGTCTGTTCCGCCCCAAGGCCCCACTCCTCTCTGCGTCTCTGCTCCAGCTTCTCCCAGAAGTGTTGGAGTATGGCATCAAGCCGTTCATGTTAAGGCTGAGGAGGCGTAGGCCTGAAAATATGGTCGTCAGCTGCCATTTTTCCGTGCCCAGTGCAAGCGAGTTGTGGGCTGCAGGAGGCCACAGGGTCTTGTAACAGCATGTGAGCCAGTTTGGTGTAGACCGGGATAACCCCCGCCGGTCCATGGGGGGGGGGGGAGACTCTTAGGAGGCTCAGCCAAGTGTTGAGGCGATGGGAGAATGGCAGTTTTCCCTGAGACGCCCATGCGTTAAGGCCACAAGATGGTTCCGAGCAGATCTGATCAGGGCAGCCACTTATGTGGTATCATCGTGGAGGTCTTAGGTTCCCCTGACATATGCCAACCAATGTGTGCACGGTTTCAGCATCTGTGCGGGTTTATGCAGACAGATTTGCCGTATATTTCAAGAGCTGTTGCAGCTTGCGTCCACTCAGCTCAGCGGTCACGCCCCACCCCCGTCCCCCCACATTTAATTTTTTTTATGTTAACATTTTTTAATTAATGTTGTTTTTCACCTTTTATTTCACCTCCCGTTAATGACACCTTAATATATCTGTGTTTATTTATAAATATTCTCAGAGAAGTATAACTGGAGAGCTCTGCCTAGTTACAAATATAGTAGTTTATATCATAGTATATATATATATATATATATATATATATATTTCCTGGCCATATCCACGGCAGTACAACAATGGGTAGTTCCTTCCTAGTCCTAATTAGACAGGAACCTAATAAAAACAAAAGGTATAAGTAACCCCTTCTACCCTTTATTTGGTTACCAAAGGTTGTTACCTTCAGCCTCAAGGGAGTTCAGCCTGTCATCCTTGGGAAGTCTTAAGTACAATCCCCTGTGAAAAGGTATCCTGAATAAACCCATTTAATGACTGGGGGTTTACTAGCTGTGACCCAAGGTGTAGGAAGATTATGCCATCACCCTATTTCCTGCAGTGACCCGAGGGGTAGCAGGCTGGGCATACACAAAAAGAACATATGGATTGTAAGGATAAATATGACATTAACTAACATTACATCCCTCAAAAAGTTAATGTGAGATTCTCTCCTGGTTTTTAAGGGCTCTGAAATCTTCACCCCTTTTAACTATGAGACTTCATCTCTCAACATTTGCTTAATATTAAGTTAGCTCTATCAGTGACATTAGCAGCAGGCAGAAGGATAGCAGATCTTCAAACAATATTTTGCGTATAACCCTTTACTGTCTTTCACAATATAGCATAATACTCAAATTAGCTCTGAAAGTCTATTGATTAAAATGAAGATTTAGAAAGGAAACTTTCTCCTCTTGTCCTCGATAGATGTCTTAGGATCTATTTCTATAGATCCATTGTTTGGCATTCTTCTGATAGTCTGTTTATCCTTCTCAATGGACCAGGAGAGGTCTTCAAGCCTCTATCAGCAGAGGGAAAGTCTTGGCTATTTTCAGACTATTAAGCCCTAGGCGTTACAGAACCTGAAGGTCTGTTACCTCTCCACTAGAGCCCTTTCTCCCTCTTGAGTGTCAGGGGCCAGGTTTCCCTGGAACTTATAGGTACAATGGCTGCTTGGTCCTCAGCCAATGTTCTTATGGTGTGTGTGTGTCATCACTTGCATTCATAATTTGGAATTCTTGTGAATTCCTTTCCCTCCCTTGGTTATTGCTAATAACCCATTGTTGTGCTGCCATGGATATGGCCAGGAAAAGGAAAATGTATTCCTACTTACCGTTATTTTCTTCTCCTGGTCATAGTACATGGCAGCACAAAGATCCCACCCTGGGATATTATTGGAAACAACACTGAGGGTGGGAGGGGTTACTAATACCTTCTGTTTTAATTAGGTTCCTGTGTATTTAGCTATAGGAATTGTTGTGCTCTCATAGCCTATGACCAGGAAAACAAATTACGGTAAGAAGGAATACATTTTCCTTTAGAAGTACTATATATATTTGTAACCGAGAGTGATGTACTCACCTAAACATGCATACATAATAAGGGTGCTTCTGGGATCAATTAATACAATATCTGGCACGCTCACTCATTCACTAAACAACAACTTCAAAGCTCACAAAATTTTATAGGTTTTGCAAGATTAAATAGGGCCCAGGAATGAGACACCTGTGGCAGAGAAAATTGAAAAACCAAAGGAGTTGGCGTGGACTCACAAATATAATTACATATAAAACCAAGATGGCTGCACTCACTTAACCCCTTAAGGACACATGACATGTCATGATTCCCTTTTATTCCAGAAGTTTGGTCCTTAAGGGGTTAAACATGCATACATTATAATGTAATACATGCTAAGGATTGTGCAAAGCACGTGTTTAAAAAAAACAAAGACTATTACATTTTATACTTCGTGAGCTTTGAAGTTGGTGCTTAGCAATTGAGTGTGCTGGGTTTTGTATGTACATATAGATATATAAAATCAGTGCAGTTATATTTTTAAGTAACTATGAAAATGTAACCATTTTACAATTTTTCTCCTCTAAATTACTATTGTTATCTATTCAATTATGCCACATGCAATAAGAAGAAAATATAATACTAATTTTCACTTTTAAAAGTCCATTCAACTTTTTCCGTCGTTTGTTTTGTTAATTTGCAAGGAATAGTGACCTAAATTAAAAGTGAAGAGAGCAGGCAGCTGTCCGACCATCGTTGCTCTGTTAACAGTTAGGATGGAGACTCTATAATCCCCTTGGATTTTATATCTACCAAAACAGCTTGGGCCCATCAGCAAATTGCAGTGGCATATGGTCCAGGTTTATGAGTAATCTGGCACACGCTTAAGGCAAGGACGTCATATTTCAACAAATGCAAAATAAATATTTATATTCACGTGTGTCTTTTTAAAATAATTTTTCAAATTCTAAATCAGATGAGACACACTGAAAATGATTGTAAATTAAATTTTTTACATTTTCTTTTTTTTATTTTCCACAAAAACAAGACAAGATACATCAGTTGAGAATGAACCATGATTGACATTTCCTTGTCTTAAATAATCTGAATATTTATTAATTACAGATCAGAGTTAGCAGGCTACTTTTTATACAATTTACTAATGTAACCCATATTCTCTTCTTTTTTTTTTTTGCTTCCCTTCTTATACAGCTCACCCTTGTTTTCATTATTGTTTAACTATGTAATGCACATATCATGCTTACAGTTTGTTTTTAGATGTGGCTTTCATGTATTGTCAAAAATACTATTTTATGTTTATGAAAATTTAGTGTAAGGGCACAGCTAGCTTTAGCAAAATAATCTGCAATACAATCTGTCCAATGCATTTCTGTTAAAGTGTATATATAAGCATTAAAGACACTAAAAAGTTTAAGAAAGAATAGAAAGGGAACAATACAATAATAAATAATTCATTGTGTTAGTGTAATAAGGTGAATGAGATAATTAAATCCAGAAATAATAAAGAATAATATACATCTAAAAACAAGCAATTGCTATGTGACACCGTGATGCCAAAAGAAAATATGAAATATGAAAAGATAATAAAAAATGTACAACCTTACCATAAAAAATCCATATGTAAATAAAAAAATAAAATACAATTCTAAACAGAGCACATACAGTGCCTTGCAAAAGTATTCACCTTCCTTGGCATTTTTCGTGTTTTGTTGCCTCACAACCTGGAATTAACATGGATTGTTTGAGGATTTGCATCATTTAATTTACAGAACATGCCCACAACTTTGAAGATTTTTTCTTTTTTTTTTTTACTGTTTAGCAAATAACAAATAGGACAAAATAACAGAAAAAGTCATTGTGCATAACTATTCACCTCCCTAAAGTCAATACTTTGTAGAGCCACCTTTTGCGGCAATCACAGCTCCAAGTCACTTTGGATAAGTCTCTATGAGCTTGCAACATCTTACCACTGGGATTTTTGCCCATTCCTCCTTGCAAAACTGCTCCAGCTCCTTTAAGTTGGATGTTTTGCGCTTGTGAACAGCAATCTTTAAGTCTGACTACAGACTTTCTATTGGATTGAGGTCTGGACTTTGACTAGGCCATTCCATCACATTTACATGTTTCCCCTTAAACCTCTCAAGTGTTGCTTTAGCAGTGTGTTTGGGGTCATTGTCCTGCTGGAAGGTGAACCTCCGTCCTAGCCTCAAATCACGCACAGAGTGGTACAGGTTTTGCTCAAGAATATCCCTGTATTTAGCACCATCCATCTTTCCTTCAACTCTGACTAGTTTCCCAGTCCCGGCTGCTGAAAAACATCACCACAGCATGATGCTGCCACCACCATGTTCCACTGTGGGGATGGTGTTCTTTGGGTGATGTGATGTGTTGGGTTTGTTCCAGACATAGCGTTTTCTTTGATGGCCGAAAAGTTCAATTTTAGTCTCATCAGAACAGAGCAACTTCCTCCATACATTTTGGGAGTCTCCCACATGCCTAAGCGCAAACTCCAAATGTGCCCTTTAGTTTTTTGCTCAAAGTAATGGCTTTCTTCTGGCCACTCTGCCATAAAGCCAAACTCTATGGAACATAGAATTCAGATTAATAAAACATTGAACTTAAGGCTGTAATGTAACAAAATGGGTAAAAAGTCAAGGGGGTGAATACTTTTGCAAGGCACTGTAGTACAAATCATATTGTAATTGCTAGATATCCATTCTACTACAGAATATTGCACCAGTTCTGTTACTCAAAGGACTCTCCCAAACCTCAAAATAAAATGTTGCTCTAGACTTAATACTTAACAGTATTATATCATAGATCAGGAAAATATCTACAAAAATAATACAGAAAGCACATGCAGACCATCTGATTTATATAAAAAAGGTATACACATAAACACATATGTGGAATAGACTCACATTTCCCAGAGCCTTATCAACCCAGGCTTCTTGAAGAGGGAATAGATCCCACAGATAGATGTCTAGAGATGGCAATATTACCTTATTAAATGTTTGCACTGTGTCCCCCCCAATGTCACAGTATACAAATGCTTTTATTAACACACAGAATTGAAAATGCTAACTTGCAGTAAAAGTGGATATGCATATGTGGAATAGACTCACATTTCCCAGAGCCTTATCAACCCAGGCTTCTTGAAGAGGGAATAGATCCCACAGATAGATGTCTAGAGATGGCAATATTACCTTAGTAAATGTTTGCACTGTGTCCCCCCAATGTCACAGTATACAAATGCTTTTATTAACACACAGAATTGAAAATGCTAACTTGCAGTAAAAGTGGATATGCACAGCAAAAAAAAAAAAAAAAAACCCCACGAGAACGCTAGTATTGGTAAAAAAAATAAAATAATGCAGATAAACAGCCAAA
>OW240917.1:194349093-194361971 GCA_933207985.1 Pelobates cultripes
GGTGCTAAAAAGTCAATTTGGTGCCTGCACTTCATATCTGAGAGTCAAATAGAACCGTCAAATATTGTGCTTACATTGCAGTTTTAAACATTCAAATTCTTTAGGTGCTAAAAAGTCAATTTGGTGCCTGCACTTCATATCTGAGAGTCAATTAGAACCGTCAAATACTGTGCTTACATTGCAGTTTTAAACATCGCAATTCTTTAGGTGCTAAATTGTACATTTGGGGCCTGCACTTCATATCTGAGAGTCCTATAGAACCGTCAAATACCGTGCTTACAGCGCAGTTTTAAAAATTCTATATTTTTTTTTGCTGCTAAATAGTACATCTGCGGCCTCCGGTGCACTTCATATCTGAGAGTCAAATAGAACCGTCAAATACTCTGCATACAGCGCATTTTTAAACATTCAAATTCTTTAGGTGCTAAATAGTAGATTTGGGGCCTGCACTTCATATTTGAGAGTCAAATAGAACCCTCAAATACTTTGCTTACAGCGCAGTTTTAAAAATTCAAATTATTTGGCTGCTAAATAGTACATTTGGGGTGTGCACTTTATATCTGGTGTATTTGTGCAATACTGGCTAATTAACGCTTCTCAAGAAAGTCTAAAGACTTTTTAAAAAAGTGAAAAATAAGTGTTATTGTGATCGCTTCATATACAGAAGCATTAATATACATTTCTATATTGTGTAAAGACACAACTACAAAGTTAAAAACCAAACACCAAAAACAACATGGAATGAAGGTCATGCGAGTGATGTGTGCAGTTTGGAGGAAGAGGCGCTGGTCGCACAGAGGCACCAGCACAGTATAAGAGGGAGCAGGGTGCAAAAGCGGAGCAGCTGTCCCCTAGCGCTCGTTGGCATGTATTATGTTTAGAATTCCCACAGTTATCCAAGTATCAGATGGAGCGATAAAAGGAAGCATAACAGATTTAACGAGCCATTCGCAGTTTCGCAGTCTGGTGACCGGGACCCAGACACTGTCTGGGCGGCGATCGAACGACCGGGACCCAGTATGCCTGATGTAGACGTTAGGAGTCACAGTGTGGAATGGATTAGCAGGGTCTGGTGCAGGGTAACCACATGCCCCCTGGTGTTGAGCACCAGCGTTTGTGCGGCCACATACCAGGACCCTGATGCAGCTTCAGCAAGCAGCAGCAGGCGATAGTGGAGTTTCAGCTGCAGAACGCACAGGTCAGTCGCTCTGCACCAGACTTGCCCTCCAATTGATCCAAGTTAAAGGATTTAAAGTGGACTCATTACAATTACAGGGCCTGGAAAGAGTAGTGTATTGTTATTTTTTCATCACTATCTCCCCGTGTCGGGAGTGGGTAATTTGCGCGCCTGCTGCCTTCCTTGCATGTGGTAGCCGTTTCTCAGGCTCCCTCTCTGGAATGGAACCCTGATTCCCCGTTACCCGTGGTCACCATGGTAGGCGCGGAAAATTGCATCGAAAGTTGATAGGGCAGATATCTGAATGCGTTGTCGGTGTCACGTCACGGGGACGTGCGATCAGCACGAGGTTATCACAGACAAACGCAGCCGCCTGTCCATGGCCAACGTGGACAAGCTCATGTTTATTAAAATGAACCAGTCATGGATCCCACCAGACTTGTCTGTACCTTGTGCAGAATAGACATTTATACCGGCCTCACCCAGCCATGGTTATATTCAAGTGCACTTATTCTTTGTTTTCTTTTTTTACATGTCCCAATATTTTGGGGGCTACCCCAATAAAAAATAAAAACTAATAAACAGTGTTGGCTACCTCCTCCTCCACCGCCGCCACTTCCACCTACACGGTGTATACCCAAATATATCAGAGCTGCTGCAGAAAGTGTGGGCTGTTTGTGCGCGCTTTTGCCATTCTCACCCTGCTGCTGCTTGCCTGTCTGCGCTGCAGCATAACTTCGGCCTTCCCACTCACCGCCTCATATGCGACGTGCCCACAAGGTGGAACTCCACCTTGCACATGCTGGAGAGACTGTGCGAGCAGCAGCAGGCGATAGAGGAGTTTCAGCTGCAGCACGCACGGGTCAGTCGCTCTGCGGAACAGCACCACTTCACCACCAATGAGTGGGCCTCCATGCGAGACCTGTGTGCCATGTTGCGCTGTTTCGAGGACTCCACCAACATGGCCAGTGCCGCTGACGCCATTCTCAGCCTTACTATCCCGCTTCTATGTCTCCTTGAAAAAACGCTTTGGGCGATGATGGAAGAGGATGTGGCACAGGAGGAAGAGGAGGAGCACAGTTATCAGGCCAGTCATTCACAAGTGGCTCGGAAGGGTGGGTTCCTGCACCAGCATAGGCCAGGTACACAATTGTCCAGCATCTCCACACTGTCCCATGGAAGCATTCAGCTGTCCATCTCCCAAACACTGGAGAGAAAGAGGAAGTACCCCCCTAGCCACCCGCGATCCCTGGCCCTGAATGCCAGCATTTCAAAATTCGTGGCCTTTGAAATGCTGTCATTCCGTCTGGTGGAGACGGACAGTTTTAAAAACCTGATGGCGTTATTGGACTGCAAGAAATGCACTGCAGGCCGCAAATGTTTCTTTTTTTATATGTCCCAATATTTTGGGGGCTACCCCAATTAAAAAACAAAACAAAAATAAACAAATAAAAAACAGTGTTGGCTACCTCCTCCTCCACCGCTGCTCGCTTCCACCTACACTGCCACGGTCACCGCCTCCTCAACCTATGGGTCACTTAGTATAAACTATATACACAATAGCAGAGGCTTATGAAGGCCTTTTCTCCATGCATCAGGAGTTGAGCTCAGTTTGAACAATGAAAGAGAATTTCCTGCACTCCAACCCTCTCTCAAATGGATAATTCTGGTGATCCTCCTGACAGCCATGCTTTAGATTTTGATTTATGTTCTTAAAATTAAAATTAAAGATTCCATCTAGTGCTATCTTATGGCTCAGCTGTATTTTGAATTTTTATGTATTTTATGTTATTTTAAGTGATTTCTTTGGAATTTTCCCACGCTGTGTAATTTGACTCATAACACTCTAATTCTTTACTTAATCTACCAATCAGAGAGTTATGAGTCAAATTACATAGCGTGGGAAAATTCCAAAGAACTTTCCCACACTGTGTAAAATGACACAGAGCACTCTGATTGGTGGATTTCAAATCAACCAATCAGAGTGCTGTGACAGGTAAATGTAGAGACTTACCTGTCAGTCTCTTCATTTACTTATCAGAGCACTCTGATTGGATGGCTTAAACCCACCAATCAGAGTGCTCTGAGCCTAATTGCAGGGCGGTGCAAGGTTTTATAAGCTTTCCCCCACCCTGCAGAGCTCAGTCTGCGTAGAGCCCTCCATGGGTGAAGATGGATTATATTTTTTTGCTCTCTTTTTTTAATTTCTTTTTTTTTATTCCGTCGGTTGTTATCGATTTTTATTTGGCCTTTTTTGGGGCTGAAAAAAGAAGATTTTAGAAGTAAGAAAACATTGAATGGTAAGTTTTATTTTATTTACAGGTACTTAGTTAAAGGTCCCCCCCTCATTATTTTTAGGGTGAGGGGGGTAGGTAGGGGGTTAATTTTTTGGGGGTGGAAGGGGTGACTAGGGGTTTGGGGACTCCTAGTCACCTGGGGGAGGTAAAAAAAATTTAGGGCCCCCACCCGCTGCTCAGGGGTGGGGGCTGGAGGAGAGGACAATAGGTGCCCCCCTTTTTGGTATTTAGGGCCCCCACCCACCACTCAGGGGTGGGGATCAGGGGGGAGAACCTTAGGTTCCCCCCCTTATTAGTATTTAGGGCCCCCACCCACCGCTCAGGGATGGGGGCCAGGGGGGAGGACATTAGATCCCCCCCTTATTAGTATTTAAGGCCCCCACCCACCGCTCAGGGGTGGGGGCCAGGGGGGAGGACATTAGGTCCCCCCCTTATTCCAATTTAGGTCCCACACCCGCCGCTCAGGGGTTGGGGGCCAGGGGGAGGACATTAGATCCCCCCCTTATTAGTATTTAGGGCCCCCACCCACCACTCAGGGGTGGGGGCGAAGGGGAAGGACCTTAGGTCCCCTGCCTTATTACAATTTAGGGCCCCCACCCGCCGCTCAAGGGTGGGGTGCCAAAGGGGAGGACGTTAGGTCCCCCCCCTTATTTTACTGTAGGGCCCCCACCCACCGCACAGGCTGCTCACTGTTTAATAGACATGCCCCTACTCGCGGTATAGCCAGTAGGGGCATAATTTACTAATACTAAGTAATCTTTACTTAGTATTAGTAAATTTGGCTGAAAGACCAATTTTGGGGTCTTTCAGCCAAATTTTAAACCTTCCCATTCGTCTAAACAGGAAACTTCTAAAGGCTTTAGATAATGTATGCATTTTGATAATACATTCTAAATTAAACAGACTGTACAATAAAGGAAGTTTAAAACTCTCTTTACAGGAAATATGTAGGGAGACTGTGTAGGTCACATGCAGGAGAAGTGTGGCTAGGACTGCATAATCATAGTAATTCAACTTCTAAATGGCAGATAATTCAATGGTGAGACTGCAGGGGTATTATTTATACACCAAAATCAGTGCATTAAGCTGAAGTTGTTTTGGTGCTGATAGTGTTCCTTTAATTAGTTACATAGTTATGTATAGGCTGAAAAGAGACATGCATCCATCAAGTTCAGCCTTTTTCACATCTGTTTTTGCTGTTGATCCAAATGAAGGCAAAAAACTGTTTTAAGTATTTCTCAATTTTGAAACAAACAAGGAAAAAAATCCTTCTCGGTTCCAGAATGGCAGTCAGATCTCTCATTGAAACAAGAAGCTGCTACCCCACATGTTAAAAAAATATTTTCCTGAATATTGTTTTAACTAGTATTCATCCAGCTGTTTAAACATCTGTACAAACTCTGGTAAAACCTGCTCTTCAGGCAGAGTGTTCCACATCCTTATTGTTCTTACTGTAAAAAAAATAAAAAAAATAAAAAAAATTTCTTTGCCTAAGACTAAATATATTTTCTTACAGTCTAAATGTGTCCTATGTATAGTCCTGTTTCTGAATAGATTTCCAGACAATGGTTTGTATTGACCTTGATTATATTTGTATCATATTACCTGTAAGGCACCGTTTTTCTAAACTAAACAAATCAAAATTTGTTAACCTTCCTTCATCACTAAAATGTTCAATTCCTTTTATTACTTGTAAAGCCTGCCTATGCACTTTTTCTAGTGTCATAATATCACAGCATATTCACATTTTGTGGTCTTATCATTTATTTAAAGAGTCTAAATTATATTTTCATTCCCAGAATTTATTGATAGCAATACCTTACTAGCCTTAACCACTGCTGATTAACATTGCACATTGTTTATTGTCTATAACAATTCCCAAATCCTTCTCGTGTGTTGTTATCGCTAACTCACTACCATTTAGGGCGTAAGTTGCTTGTGTATTCTTTACCCTGAAGCAGGGCCGTTTGAAGGAATTTGGGGGCCCCAAGCAAAACGGACATGGAGGGCCCCCCCCAACCCAAAGCCTACAAAGCCTGCAGGAACCACAGCACAGCACAGGCTAAGTTCACCCACTTTATATAAATAAAAAAGGTTTACAGTGCAAATACTGCTGTTGCATATACTGTGCATAAATAAAACATTTTCAACAATTGAACATTTACAAAAAACACCACTGTACCATAAAATCAAATATACATTAAAAAAGTGCACAATAACTAAATCCAACATACTTAAAACACACACACACACACACACACACAAACACTCACTAACAGACAAACACACTCACACTAACAGACACACACACTCACACTAACAGACACACACAGACTCGCTAACAGACAGACACACACACTCACTAACAGACAGACACACACACTCACTCACTAACAGAAAAACACACACTCACTAACAGACACACACACTAACAGACACACACACACTTTTTTTTATTTAACCCCCCCAGCCTCCTTCCCTTTGGGAATGCTGAAGGGGGGAGGGGGTCTCCGTCTCCCTGGGGTCTAGTGGGGCTGCTGGGTGGTCGGTCGGGTGGGGCTGGCGAGGGAGCACTTTCCACTGAGCGCTCTGCTCAGCTCCCTCGCGCGCCACCATGTGTCTCACTTCCTCAATTCCAGATGACGTCATATTCCGGCTCCCGGCATCACTCTGCGATGCGCTAGGGAGCTGAGCAGAGCGCTCAGGGGAAAGTGCTCCCTCGCCAGTGCCGCCCGACCGACCGCAAGGCTAACAAGACATTCGCCCTGGGCATTTGGAGGCGACTCTTTTTGCCGCCCCCTGGAAAGTGCCGCCCAAGGCAAATGCGTCCCTGATCGTTGTCTTGGGGCCCCAGGCCAGCTCAGGGCCCCAAGCAATTGCTTGGTTTGCTTGCCTTATGTAATGACATGAAGGGGTGCTGCCCTGGAGCAGCACTGTCACTTTAAATGTGGGAACCAATATGGCAAAGAAATAAAGTCCAAGACACAAATGAATAGGATAAATCAAGAAATATATATATTTACAGGAAACCAAAGGAGAAAACAAAACATATATATATATATACATACAAAGACAAGGCCAAAAATATATACAGTAAATCAAAAATAAGCACGAACTGTGCAGGCAACAAATACTGTAATAGTCCTTTGGTATTAGGGTAGGATTGTGCAGCTACCACGGGTATCAGGTAGGGCACAGATCCAAAGTCACAAGACTAATGTAGTGACAACAAGAACGAATAAATCAGCAAGGCTGCAGGGACAGGATCGCTGGTAGTGAGTCAGAGGCCACGGAATCAGAGCACTGGATCGGAGGGCACAGCAATGAAGGACCAGGAGAACACAGAAACGCAGGATCAGGAGGACACAGGATGAAGACCAGGAGGACACAGGACACAGGACCAAGTCACAGTAAGCAGGAGCCAGGAACACAGGAGACCAGGGAAACAGGAAACAAAAGTAATGATCTGGCAAGGAGTGAGGGGAGAAACCAAACTAAATAGGTGCTAAACAAGGACCAGGTGAAGTGCTTAATGAAAAGAAATCAGGAACAGTGCCAAACAGAAACAGTGGTGAGTGCGAGTACTGCACGAGGGCAAATCAACTAAGCAGTGTCGTGACACCTTATCAACATTAAATTTCATCTGCCATTTGGCTGCCCACTTCCCTAATCTTTGTAAATCCCTCTGTAGCAAAGTAATCAAATTCTACTCACTGAAAAAAAAATCTTCAAAACGATATTTTACCCAATTTACTTTTTGTAACTTTCTATTCATTGTTCAACTCTCTTACATCTTATATAAACTAGATTGTTTCATTATTAGTATTGGTATTTATATAGCGCCAACTAATTCTGCAGCGCTTTACGATATAAAGTCATGAAGTCATTTGCTAATACTGCCTAATTTTCTGTAAAATAATCAAAAGTTTTATATTTATTTATTTATTTATAGTATGGTTGGTGTCTCTAACTTGTTATTTACATATTTTACATGCTCATCATTTTTCACTTGATAAACAGTCTTTTAGTAGTTAAATATCTTTTATCAACCTGCAGTGTGGGGCACTTTCTTTTCTTCATGCACAAAGGGTTCCAATTATAACCTAATTTCGATTAACTGTCGTTTGATGACAATTTCATTACTCAAAAAATAAATTTATTAGCCCATGCTAACGTGTTGTGACTATGGCTTCTCTTCTAATAAGACAAAGTTTAACTGCTTTTGGGACTTCAACTTGACTGCCATCCCCCCGCAGTTATAAGCTTCTTACAATGAGCATAAATCACGGCTTCAATGTCGAAAAATCTTGAGTTACAAGGCTACATTTTATATGTATATTAATTTTATCTTGGACTATAAAATGCAAGGTATAATTTACATTTTATTTAAATTAATATCATTTTGACAGCAGCAAAAACTGCATATAAAAGACAGCTTAACTTAATTTGATTCTGATTTTGGCAATTCTTATAAGAACTGCTTAAAGCGGGAGTCAGTCTTTGGGAAGAAAAATACAGATTACATTTTATTTTATAAGGTTTATGTTTATATATCTAAAACTAGAGATATTTGTATGTAAAGGTTCGAAATTGTGGTAGCAGTTCAGATATGCTCCATAAAATTCTGTAATTCCACAAAAAGTAATCTGAGTTTCAAACATATAACATTTATGGGCACAGAGGAATAATGTAATGATATATGCAGAATGTGTTATTAATGTATACGAATAAAAAGTTAACATTTCACATGCCAATGGGGTTCTATGATAAAAAGAGGAAAATGAATGAATGAATGAATACATGCATACATATACAAATCAATGAATACAAAAATAAACTGGTGGCATTGCAATAAAACCAGGCAGCCATGTAGAGGAAAACCTGAATCTAACAGTATATGAATTTATTGAATCAATGCCTTTCTTCAATTCTACTTTTTTGAATTCAGGTGACAGATAAAACAGACTGGAATAGTTATTCAATAAAGTATGAATTCAAAGTGAATAAAGTTGTCGAACTGAACACATAACTGACTTGAGTTCTTGAATTCTCACTTTAGAAAATTATCCTGTGAGATGTGCAATGGCGCCTAGCTCTAAAGGGCACTTACCAAGACCTACATGTACCAAATATAATGCAAGTGTGAGAAATGGTCCTCCAAGATCATAATCCAATCCAATCATTATATACTAAGCCACATATGTGATTACAAATAAATAAATAAAAAGATGTTATGAGCCTAATTCAAACATCGATCTCTAGTGTTGGGAATGGCAGATGTACCTGAGCTACCAAAATAGTTTCAATGAGTATTACTAGTGCACATTTAAAGATCCATCTGCAATATAGAGATGAACCTTAAACAGCAAACACTCTTTGCTCAATAAAATAGTACTCTGCTGGGAACAAATAGATATACATAAAGTCTCCTCAATCAAATCGATCATCAAACCATAGATAAGGTAGTGATATACAGAAATGTAAATGGTTTTTGCACATCACCCTCTCCTGTCTTCCCAGCAGGTACAGATACGTTTGGTGTTGCAGCTAGACATTTGGAGGGACATCGCTCCCTGAAAAGCGCTTGCTCACCAGTAAATTGACTCACAGACGCTGAATTGTTACATTTCTTTATATCTCTACCCAGTGGTGTATCTTGGTTTTGTGCTGCCCTAGGCAGGACAAAACTCAGGCGCCCCCCCTCCCCCCGCGCCACCCCCACCCAACCCTTCCCCCCGCCCCACCTTCTAAATACACACACACACACAGTCAGACACAAACACACACACAGTCAGACACAGACACACAAACACACAAACACAGTCAGACACAAACACAGTCCGCACACACACACACACACAGTCAGACACATGCACATACACACGGTCAGACATACACACACACACAGTCCAGACACATATACGCACACACACACAGTCAGACACATACACACATACACACAGTCAGACGCACACATACACACAGTCAGACACATATACACACACACAGTCGAAAGACACAAACACACACGGTGGACACACACACGCACTCCACAAACACACACAAACACAGTCAGACACAAACACACACACACACACACAGTCAGACACACAGTCAGACACAAACACAGTCACACACACACACACACACACACAGTCAGACACATACACACACACAGTCAGACACATACACACACACAGTCAGGGCACAGAAACACACAGTCAGACTACAAACACACACACAGTCACACACAGTCAGACACACACTCCACAAACACACAAACACAGTCAGACACAAACATACACACAATCAGACACAGAAGCAGTCACACACACACACACACACCACGAGTCAGACACATACGCTTTTACACACACAGTCAGACACACAGTCAGACACAAACACAGTCACACACACACACACACACAGTCAGACACATACACACACACAGTCAGACACAAAAACACAGTCAGACACAAACACACACAGACACAAACACACACACACACAGTCAGACACATACACACACACAGTCAGACACAAAAACACAGTCAGACAGACACAAACACACACACAGTCACACACACACACACATTAACTTTTTTTTAAAATTTAAATCCCCCCCCAACCTCCTTACCTTTGGGAGTGCTGGGGGGGGGGAGGTCTCTCTCTCCCTGGTGGTCCAGTGGCTGCAGGTCGGGCTGGGCGGCGCTGGCAGGCGGGCGGCTGGCGAGGGAGCACTTCCTCTGAGCTGACTGCTCAGCTCCCTCGCGCGCCGGCTGCAGAGTGAGGCTGGGAACCGGAAGATGACGTCATCTTCCGGCTCCCAGCCTCACTCTGCGGTGCGCGAGGGAGCTGAGCAGAGAGCTCAGAGGAAGTGCTCCCTCGCCAGCCGCCTGCCTGCCAGCGCCGCCCGCTCGCTCGGGATGTCTGTTAGCCGCAAGGCTAACTAGGTATTTGCCCTGGGCATTTGGGGGGCGGCGTTTTGCCGCCCCCTGAAAAATGCCGCCCAAGGCAAATGCCTTGTTTGCCTCGCGGCTAATACGCCCCTGTCTCTACCTTATCTATGGTTTAAAGTGATCAATTTGATAGAGGAGACTTTATATCATTTAGCAAAGAGTTGTGTTTGGCCCCAAGTGTGTGAGTATTTTTTACTGCACTATATTGTTTATATTTGTTTTAGTTGTGCTTTTATAATTATTATTTTATTATATTTTTTCCTGTTCTCCTGATTTTAGGATCACTTTTTTTCTGTTCTTTTTAAAATTGTTTGATCAATTTCTAGGTATTATATGGTATACTGAATATACAGTTTTGGTGCAATATTTAATAATATTCCCCATGCTATTTTTTTCACTTTTTTTTTTTTTATATATTTGTGTGTAGTGCTGGTGTTTGAATGAAGGGTGATTGTAAATAATTCTGACATTTTAAAACAGGGGTATGTTTGTATGTAATGTTAGGTTTTTAATGCGGGTTTACAATTGTGTGTAGGATTAATCTTTGAATGAAGTGGTGTGTTTGTATATACCTTTGGCATTTGGCTGCAGTGGTGAGTTTGTATGTAATGTTTTTGTTTGATTGCCAGGATGTGTTTGCATGTAGTGTTGGTGTTTTATTGCTGTGGGATGTATACACATATATACCTACACTGCCACATACATGCATATCGTCACACACACAGATACATATCTATTGATAATTTCTTTTCACTTTCACTTTGTTTTCACTTTTCACTTCTTATTCTGTTCACTGGTTGGATGCAACAGCGTCTTGACCATAAGTGGCAGCATCAGTTTAACCTTTTTTAAATATTAAGGTCCTTTATCAACTTTCTTTAATCCTTTTCATTCATGTAAAGCGCTACAGAATCTGTTGGAGCTATATAAATGGCAATAATAATAATAATAATAATAATAATAATAATAATAATAATGTCTACTTTCCATTATGTATTACTGCCTTCCATTCTGGGTATGCTGCACTTGACCGCCATTATCATCTAGTTTACATTCACCTTAATTAATAAACCTCATTAATGTCATAGTTTCCTTGCACAATTTGTTTTATCTGACCACAGAGTGGTATTGTGGAATATATGATTTCCATAGAAACGATTATTATGCATCTTCAGGAAGTATATGTTATGTATATACAATACCATACTTCCCTCTAAACAAAATATTATTAAGATATTAAATAAATTTTAAATAAAAAATAGTTTGTTCTTGAAGTAGGGAATTTCAACTCAATATAATGTTTGTAAGCAAACCTTGAGGTGGATTTTCTCCAAAAGCTCAAATATTAATTTCAAGCTTTGACAGATGGACCACAAATTATTAGGCGTTTCCGTTATAACAGTACATCTTACAAAAATAAAAAACATAGTGATTACAGCTTGCTTGTCCATTTGTTATTACTCACTAGCCAGGATCATACTTGCATTTCTGCACTGTCATAATTTACTTTCAATAAATAATGCCCAGCAATTAGCTAATGGATTAGGTGTTTATTAACGCAACATTACATATAACCTAGGTTGGCCGACAAGTATTAAAAATTGTAGGGGGAGCAAGGCCAAACTGTCGCTTTGTGGGAGAAGCGGACAATCTCCCGGTCCGGGAATGCCCAGAGACAGCCACCATCAAGCAAGAACCCCGTTACTCACCCCCCCTTGGACCAGTGGGGGTGATCCCGGTCCACCCCTGGGAGGCTGCATGAAGCTAGCAGGCGCAGGTGGAAGCCATTCAAACTGACACTCTTACCTACAACTCAACCGTTATGGTGAATAGCATGTGTCTCTCCTACCCCAGCATTGTACACCTGGATATAGTCTAGGCTGGACAGACTCTTTAACTCTTTTTGGCAGTGATTGGAAAGCAGAAAGCACCAACATGCCCTACTTCAGCCAAGCAGCTACCCACCTCAGCACATGGTTCCAGATCCCCAGCAGCACTCAACAGCGATGCCTGTGCTGAAGGCCCCAGCATGGCAGCAGGGTGCCATGAAGAACCATTACGAGAGCCTGTGATCATGATGTGTGCAGTGATCCGTCGGCATCCTTCCAATACCTAAAACTATCCTCCATAGTTATGGATGGTACACTGCCCATAGAGGGCATAGGGTGATCTGAGAATCTGGTACTGAGCCATGTAGCGCTCCGGGACACCCACAATCAAACAGTATGATTGTTGTGGGGATACCATAAGATTAGCCTTTTTTCTAATTTTGGGGGACTTTTTCAAACTGTTTTGTTCCTCATCCTGTCCTTTTCTCTTTTAATTATCAGAGCCTAGATTTGCCTGACATTACTCTTTTACTTATTTTGTCTCATTAATGTGAGGCCTCCCGGAGAAATCCAATCTTGTTACCCTTGCTTACTTACCAATAGTTCAGCGTTTTTG
>OW240917.1:194362071-194397560 GCA_933207985.1 Pelobates cultripes
GCATTCAGCTTGTAGATTATGAGTATGTGGAACTGGCATAAGACACTTATTGAGCCTGTTTACCTATCATATATATGATGCTATTCAGTGTCTATGTATCGCTAGTTTTTAATATGCTGTGTGCTGATGTGAATGTGTATGCCTGGATACTTTGCCACTCTCTATGTATATAGACCAAGCTTGTTTCTTATTATATGAAAAAAGTGCAGTTTATCCTATTCCATGTTACTGTCTTGCTTTTGCTATTGTGGCATCGCAGGCCTGTTTGTCAACTCATGCGCAAAAAAATAAAGAATATTTAAAAAATGATCTACCTCTTGGCTGACATTATTAGAATTGACAATCTCAGTCAAGGGGAACGGGGGTGGAGCCAAACACAGTGCTGGCCAATCAGCATTTTCTCATAGAGCTGCATTGAATTTCATATAGATACATTAAGCTGTAGTTGTTCTGCTGACTAAAGTGTCCCTTTACATTTAAAGACAACTCTGAAGCTAATCTTTAGTACATCATAGAAAATATAAATGAAAAAAAACTAAATATTAGAAATGTTAATAAAAAATATAATACGTATTTGTTATCTAGACGAGGAGAGAATATATATATGCTGTAAACCAGGTTTATGCAACCATTGGCACTCCAGGGAGTGGACTACATCTCCCATAATATTCTTACAACAATAATGCCGGCAAAATATCAGGGGAGATGTAGTCCACTACATCTGGAGTGCCGAAGGTTGCCTACCCATGCTGTTATTTATCTGATGTGCTATAAACTATGCAACTATTTAGTGCATTAAGGAACTGGCCATAATTGCCTAACCGACGCATAATAAATATACATTTAACATAAAATAATAAGATTATTATGAGAGATGTGTCTCTATGTAATAGGTATTAAGGTATACTTGTCAAAGTTTAACATTTACCAAGTTTAGAAACATAATGAGAAATTACACTGCTTATTTACTCCCATGAGCATAACCAACGGGTAATTAAAAGGTAATAGGTCTAGATCATTCTGAAATAAATCTACAAAAAGAAGAAAGAAAGTAGAACTGTTGAAATGAATATCTAAGCTCCATAAATACTAAAGAGCACTTTAGTGGTTATGGGGCCAGGAGTGCCCTGGCATCCCCCTCATGTAAGCATGCAGTAAAACCATTAGCAAGCAGTTTGAAGCAGTTTTGTAGCTTGAAGTATTCCTTTAAATCCAAACCTAACCAGCACAAAGAAAATGGAGCCTTGAGCTATATTTAACTGCATAAGAAAATATTGAGCTATATCCAAATGCATAAGAACAATTTAAAGCAACACACTGAGCACTGAGACCACCCTTCTCTTTTGTTCCTGCAATTTAGAACTTTTGTAAAATAAATGTCTTTGCGGGGCTAAAAACCCTTTCAGTAGCTGCCATCCATGTGGCCACTAGAAGGTGTTTCCGTGTCCAAAACCAAATGAAACTCAGTTCTTGATCTTTGACACCCTTGTATATTGCATGAGTACATTGACAGTTCAGTGCCTGTCCTAGAAAAGCATCAGATTCAATATTTATCTTCAGGGTCAGACTGGGAAAAAAATTAGGCCCAGGCATTTTTCAATCAAAGCGGCCCCCTAAGAAGGGGATGGGGCCAGAGAGGGTGTGTTTTGTCATTACCAGGGCGGGACTGGCCCACCGGGATACCGGGAAATTTCCCGGTGGGCCGTCGGCACCTGGGGCTGGCCCTTTAAATACTGCAGCCGCCTGAGTGCTCTGTGAAGAGCGCTCAGGCGGCTGCAGCTTCTCCCCTGTAGCGTGGCCGAGCTGCACTCCGGTCCGCGGTGGCCGGCCGGCCGGAGTGATAGGAAGGTGCACACTGAGTGTGCACTTCCTGTCAGTCCGGCCGGTTACAGGAAACAGAAACTCTGTTCCGCGCTGAGTTTCTGTTTCCTGTAACGGACTGACAGAAGATGCTACACTGTGCACCTTCATCGACTGGAGTGCAGCTGCGGCAAGGCTACAGAGGGAGGGGAATAAAAAAAGAGGGAATAAGAAGAGGGGAGGGAGGGAATAAGAAGAGGGAGGGAATATCAAAGATGAGGGGGCAGATGAGGGGAATACAAAGATGAGGGAGGGATGGAATAAGAGGGAGGGGAATAAGATGAGGAATAAGATATGAGGGCGGAGAATAAGAAGAGGGAGGGAATAAGATATGAGGGAGGGAGAGGGATAGAAAGAGGAGTGGGGGAGTAAAAGGGGAGGGAGGGAATAAGAAGAGGGGAATAAGATGAGGGGGGGAATAAAAAGAGGGGGGGAATAAGAAGAGGGGGGAGGGGAATAAGAAGAGGGGAGGGAGGGGAATAAGAAGAGGGGAGGAGGGGGAATAAGAAGAAGAGGCAGCTCTATAGGACAGGGGCCAAGACAGGGAGCTCTTTCACACTACACGCGCACACACACACAATGCATCCCTATACATACACAGAAACACAACATGCTTCCCTTACACACAGAGAAACACACAATGCATCCATTACACACACACACACACACACACAATACAACCCTTACACACAAAGACAATGCATCCTTTGCACACATACACAGAAACAGACAATGCAAACCCGTACACACGCATGCAAACACACACACTTCTTTTCTTACATACACACAGAAACACAATACATCTCATGCACACACATACAGACACACACCTTGCATCCCTTATGCATACAAACACAGATTCACACAACCAGAAACACATAATACATCCCTTATACACAAATACACACTGCTTCCACTACACACAAACACACTGCATCACCTGCACAAACTGGTAACCCTAAACACTACATACCATAAGCACACATATTAGATCCTCTACAATAACACATAACACATCCCCTACACACTCCACTCCCTGTGAGCGAACTCATGGGTGGGTGGAACTTATGAGTGGGCCTTATGGGCATACTCACCGTCAGGCCCTGGGGCCCAGACCTTGAGCTGTGTAAGGGGCCCCAAAAAATGGAGCTGCTTCCAATTCTCCCAGAACATTGAATTTTGTGACCACAGCTGCAAACAGCCTCCAGAGATCCTGTTCTACACCAGACCAGTGGAGCCAAACTGCAGCCCATCATCATCCTCATCTGCTTGTAAGTAGGCAGTCTAGTATATTATTAGTGACACTAATCTATAATGTACCTCACATTAAAGGGACACTATAGCTTAATGAAGTGGTTCTGGTGTCTATAGCTGGTCCCTGCAGGCTTTTTAATGTAAACACACACTGTGTGCAGCACTGGCGCTAGTTCATATGGCAGATCATATGGGTGGGGCATTGTGATGTGACATGTGGGGGCAGCAAATTTTTATTTTGTCTAGGGCGGCAAAAATCCTTGCACCGGCTCTGATCCTGGGCAGGTGCACCAGTCTACTTGACTGGTTTTGCCCCCCAGGCCTAAGGCTGCCAGCCCTCCCCTGGCCGCTGGGGAGGTCTTTTGGCGGCCGCTGGCGGACTTGTCCTGGCGGCCGCTGGCGGACTTGTCCTGGCGGCCGCTGAGGGAGCTGCGCGAGCTGCGCTGGCTCTGCTCCCCAGCACGCAGCTGAATGAGACCGGCGCCGGAATATGACGTCATATTCCGGCGCCAGTCTCATTCAGCAGCGCGCGAGGGCGGGAGGGCACTAACACAGGAAGCACCTCTAGTGACCGTCTGAGTGACTGTCACTAGCAGTGTCACTTTGAAGCAATGTAAACACTGCCTTTTGTCTGAAAAGTCAGTGTTTACGTTGAAAAGCCTGTAGGGACATGCTATAGACACCAGTACCACCACATTAAGCTGTGTGTGTGCGTCTGCTAGTGAGTGAGCTTGCTTGCATGCGTGTGCCTGCTAGTGAGTGAGCTTGTGTTTTTATGTCAATGAGCTGATGTATATCAGTAAAATTGTTTGTCTATGAGGCTGTGTATCAATGAGCTAGTGTGTGTCACTGAAATGTCAGTGAAATTGCCTGTGTCTGCATGTGCGTATGCTTACTGTATAATTAAACGTTTTACCCTGAAAGGACCAATATTTTATATTAGAAAAAGCAATATATATATATATATATATATATATATATATATATTACTCAATCATCTGTCCTGGCAAGACATAGCCTTACATATTACACGCGACAATATATGGCGCAGTGACTTATGGGGCTGGCACAAATTTTTTTTCCAGGGCTGCTTTGTATCCCCAGTCCGGCCCTGGTCATTACTAATGACAAGCACGCCCCCTCTCAAAGTGAGCATGTTGGTTCAATGTGCAGAGCCCCGCTGAAGAGCTCTAGCCTTAGAAAAAGGCCCTCTATTTGTTCTGCGCAGCGCAAGCAAATTTAATAACATGCTTGCGCTGTGTTTGCTTTTAAATTGTCTCTGGTGTCTCCACAAGTGGGATACCAGAGGACAAAAGGGCCAGGAAAGTGTATGGTAAATGTGTTTGAAGCCTGCTTGTGGGATTGCCTGTGTGTAGAGTGTGGTGTGGTATTGTGTATAGGTCAATTTGATTTGTGTTTGTGGTGTAATATGTGTGGCTAGGGGCTGTAGAGAGTGTGTATATAGGGGCATAGTGTTATAGGGGATGTAGCGAGTGTGTGCATATGGGCTGTAGTGTGTGTGTATAGGTGACGTAGTGTGTGTAGAGGTTGTAGAGAGGGTGTGTTTAGAGAATGTTGTATGTGTTTGCTTACAAGGAATGTAGTGTGTGTAGGCGGTGCAGTGTGTGTGTAGGAGATCTAGTGTGTAAAGGACCCAGAGTGTGTATAGAAGATTGTGTGTGTGTGTGTAGAGAATTAAGAGTGCATATAGGGTAAGGGATCTAGCATGTATCTGGAGCGTAATGTGTGTAGTGGTGCAGTGTGAGGGGTGCTGTAGTGTGTGTGTATATATATATATATATATATATATATAGTTTTAGAAAAAAGTCAGCACTCAAGGACTTTCAATGTACTAAAAGAATTTCAAAAAAAACCTTTTAATCCAGTTGTTCAAAGAGGTCAACGTTTCAGTCCATCGTCGTGGACTTTCATCAGGACATAAATGACAAGACATAACATTCAGTTTAAATAAGAAAAAACTAACTTACCAAGCCGTTTCCACCTATGTGCCGGCGTGGTCTGTTCCCCAGTGCGCATGAGTGTCACTCCGCTCATCTACTTCCGGTATCAAAGTGCAACCTACCCGTCACCCTAGCAACCTGTAAACAGATCGCTAGAAACAGCGCATGCGTGTGTGTATCACTCCGCTCGTCTACTATCAGTGTCAGAACGCAACCTACCCGTCACCCTGGCAACCTGTAAATAGATCGCTAGGAACAGCGATCCGTAGTAGCATATTAAAAGTGCCCAGTGCTGTGATGTCATCTTAGTGTTCATATTAAACTGGCAACAAATATAGCCAGTTTGACTATTCACATTCTCATATTTTCATTAATGCAGTGAAAATAAATTAATCTATTAGTGTAAGTGCATAATGTAATGCAGACTAGAAAATGGTGATAAAGAGAGGTAAAGGATAAAAATTAATTTACCTCATATACAAAAAGTGCAAGTGCTTAAGATAAAAGTGCTGGCAATAACGATGTGTTAAAGTGACAGGTGCAAATATATACATTCTATCAGATGATTGAGGAAGTGAACACACATAATTGCTATGGGGTTACAGTATTATATGATATAAAAACACTACCTAAACATCAAATATAATAACATATGTTCTACTGTTTAACAGCATTATCCCAAGTGTCAAAATATGAACACTAAGATGACATCACAGCACTGGGCACTTTTAATATGCTACTACGGATCGCTGTTCCTAGCGATCTATTGACAGGTTGCCAGGGTGACGGGTAGGTTGCGTTCTGACACTGATAGTAGACGAGCGGAGTGATACACACACGCATGCGCTGTTTCTAGCGATCTGTTTACAGGTTGCTAGGGTGACGGGTAGGTTGCACTTTGATACCGGAAGTAGATGAGCGGAGTGACACTCATGCGCACTGGGGAACAGACCACGCCGGCACACAGGTGGAAACGGCTTGGTAAGTTAGTTTTTTCTTATTTAAACTGAATGTTATGTCTTGTCATTTATGTCCTGATGAAAGTCCACGACGATGGACTGAAACGTTGACCTCTTTGAACAACTGGATTAAAAGGTTTTTTTTGAAATTCTTTTAGTACATTGAAAGTCCTTGAGTGCTGACTTTTTTCTAAAACTATACATTTGTGCAGCCGAGCACCAGGCAATTTATAAGGAGAGCTGGAGTGCAACTCCTATCATTCTTTGTATATATATATATATATATGTATATATTTGGACGTCTTGTATGTGTGAGGTACGCAGTGTGTGTGAGGGTGTTTTTATCACATTCTAGGTTTCTAATTTTCTTTGTCTGTTAACTCACTGAGGGTTATTTTATATATTATATATATGTGTGTGCTGTATATGTGTGGGAGTGTGCTGTGTGAGTGAGGGTGCTGTCTGTCTGAGGGAGCTGTGTGCGTCTGAGGGTGCTGTGTGAGAGTGAGGGTGCTGTGTGTCTGGGGGTGCTGTGTGTGTCTGGGGGTTCTGTGTGTGTCTGGGGGTGCTGTGTGTGTCTGGGGGTGCTGTGTGTGTCTGGGTACTGTGTGTGTCTGGGGGTGCTGTGTGTGTCTGGGTGCTGTGTGGGGGTGCTGTGTATGTCTGGGGGTGATGTGTGTGTCTGGGGGTGCTGTGTGTGTGTCTGGGTGCTGTGTGTGTGTCTGGGGGGGCTGTGTGTGTCTGTGTGCTGTGTGTGTCTGTGTACTGTGTGTGTCTGGGGGTGCTGTGCGCGTCTGGGGGTGCTGTGTATGTGAGGGGCTGTTAGTGTGAATTTATTTTAATATATTTTTTTATTAATAATTAAAAAAAAAAGGTTATATCTCCCCCCCTCCCTTCTTACCTTTAGGCTGGCAGGGGGTGGGAAGCCGGGTTTCCATGGGGGGGAGCCGTTCTGCCATGATGGGGGACCATGCTGCCTTCCCTGGTGGTCCAGTGGTGAGAGTGATCTCTAGCCTGCAGGGCTAGAGTTCACTCTTGCGAGATCTGAGCGTTACGCATCTACAACCGCCAAAAAACACCCATGATAAATAGTTTCTACATTTTGTCCTGAATTTAGAAATACCCAATGTTAACATCTTCTTAGCTTTTTATTTGCAAGTTATAAAGCTATAAATACAAGTAGCACTTTGCTATTTCCAAGCCATTTTTTTTTCAAAATTTCTAAAAGTTACAGTGTAACACTGATATCTATCAGGAATCCCTGAATAACCCTTCACATGTATATATATATTTTTAAAAGAAGACAACCTAAGGTATTTAACTAGAGGTATTTTGACTCTTTTCATGCAACCATTTTACCACCAATTTATGCCAAATTAATTTAAAAAAAGTCACTGGTGATTCTTTTGACACACATAGCAATTTAGGAATACACGTACTGAGAACTTTAAGGATTACTGCCAAAGAACACCCCAATATGTGTTCAGCAACATCTCCTGAGTACAGTCATACCCCACACGTATAGGTGTGTTGGTTCTCTGGGGGCTAAAAGACCTTATGTGGAGTGTGCGCATTACAGTTTTCACAGCTGGTCATTATGCACCCATGTCCTATTTGGGACATTTTTAAAGCCAGCCAATGTAATCTACCCCCTCAAACCATATTTTGTTTTAAAGTAGACAACCCAGGGTATTTAATATGGGGTATGACTAGTCTTTTTTAGTAGCCACTTAGTCACAAACACTGGCTAAAGTTAGCATTTATATTTGTGTGTTAAAAATGCAAAAAACAATTATGAACGCTAACTTTGGTAAGTGTTTGTGACTACGTGACTACTAAAAAAGACTGAACATACCCCATTTGCAATACCTTCGGTTGTCTTCTTTCGCAAATGGTATGCCATCATGGGGGTAATTCTCATTCCTGGGCTACCATACACTCTCAAGGCAACATAACCAATCTGTCAAATTTCAATGTCAAAAAAATGAAATGCAAACCTTATATGTGACTCTCTAACTTTCCAAAACACCATAAAACCTGTACTGTTATTCTCGGGAGACTTCACTAAACACAAATATTAGTGTTTTAAAACAGTAAAACATATTACAACAATAATATAGTCCATAAAAGTGCCGTTTGTTCGTAAAAATGCAAAAAACTTCACTTTTACTTGAAAAAATGGCCTTATGTTATATTTGACCGTGTAACGTTCAAAAACACTGTAAAACAAGGGGGGTACTGTTATACTCGGGAGACTTCACTGAACACAAATATTAGTGTTTCAAAACAGTAAAACATATCACAACAATAATATAATCAGTGAAAGTGCCGTTGGTGTGTGAAAAAAGCAAAAAACTTCACTTTCACTGACACCATCAACGCTGTGATATGTTTTTTTTTACTGTTTTGAAACACTGATATAGTGCTAGCTAATTAGATTCTCTGGACTTGTGTCCTGGGGTTGTCAGGCAGGTCCCCCAAATTGCAATCAATAAAATTACTTAATTTTGTAAAAATATTACAAAAATATGCAAATAGAATTTAAATATATATATACATATTTATATGTTTGAAGTCTACGTGTCTATTTATGAAATTATTTATGTAACATATGTATATTTTGTATTATTTTTATTTATTTATTTATATATACATAGATACATATATATGATTTTATTCTAAGTGTATTTTGATATGAATATATATATATATATATTCATATCAAAATACACTTAGAATAAAATTACATATATATAATTTTTTAATTTTTTTATTATTTTTAATTTTTTTAATTTATTTTTAATGAAACAGTTACAGTTAGTATGACATTTTATATAAGATATATATATATATATATATATATATATATATATATATATATATATATATACAGAAATAAAGAGATGCACTCTCAGGACTTAATGAATGAAAAAAAGGGGGCTAATTTATTCCATTAGGTATAACATCAAAAATAGCCGACGTTTCGACCCATTTGGGTCTTTCTCAAGGTCAATGTACCCAGCTATAAAAGTTGTATATATAAGAAAAAATAAGAGAATGTACTCACCAATCGTGAAAAAAACCCTGAATCCCTCCGTGCATACCCGGAAGTGAAAATGGAAGTGAAAACCCGCGATCACGTGACATACGTGCGATGACGTAGTGTTGCTAGGATACCAATAAACAAACATAATTATACGATCGGTATAATAATCTCCAGTGTATATACCAAGTATGCAAGTGACATGCATGAAATCTATTCATAGAGTGTATATATGCTATCATGAAAGTGCACAGTGCATAAAACAGCAAAAGATGTGACAAATAAATTCAAACCAAAAACAAGATCGTGATATCATATATACTATATAAAGTGTCACTATGTTCCCAATAAAAAGGGTGACCCAGACATTTCTCGCTTCCCTCCTCCGTTAGATGCTCACCCAGTCTCCACTCCTTAAAAAAATTGTTAAAAACCCACTTCTTCATAAAAGCGTATCAATTAAACTGTTAATAGCTCTCGACTGATTCCTCTTCTGCAACTGTCACTAGTCTAATACTATCCTTACCTTTTTGTGTCATTTTACCCCACTCTCTCTAGCATGTAAGCTCATTGAGCAGGGCCCTCAACCCCTCTGATCCTGTGTGTTCAACTTGTCTGGTTACAACTACATGTCTGTTCGTCCACCCATTGTAAAGCGCTGCGGAATTTGATGGCGCTATATAAATAATAATAATAACTCTTTTTGCTCACCTCTTTTGTATGCACAGTGTAGTGGCTGCTTTAATAATGTAGGCCAGGTCTTGGGGTCCAAGTCTGACTTCCCTCTGTCCCTTCCATTCTTGCTGTCAGCCTGTCACATGGCAATACAGCAGAGCACACAGAGACCAGACCATCCTGCAGATCTTGCAGTCCCATGCACAAGAGCAGCCTAGCACACACACTGGGCAGAGCCATATTCCAGAAAGGGCAGCACTACCCTTCAAACAACAGTGGGCTAGTCCGTCCCTGCCTAATGCACTTCAAGTCGTTTAAATGTTCTATGTGTGAAGAGTGTGCACTCTTCATTTTGCAACAAGTGCAGATTTCAATAGCAATTGGTGCTTTTCTACGTTAACCTTGTTACACTCCTCTTTTAAGCAGACAAAAGGTCCTGTTACTTCCTGGTTTGTTTAGCTTAGTAAAGCTATTGCCCAGAGCACCTGTCTTGTGAAGACTTCTCATTGAGCTTTATTGGGAAGTCTATGATTGGACAGCCGCAGAAAGTCTGGGCGGGCTTAGAAGGGGAAGGCTTGAAATGGCAGCAGACAATGGAATTGTTTTTTTATGCAAGCTGTTTTTTGATATACCTCCAGTGAGGTTTAAATGCATAAGTATATACCACCACCACCACACAAATGATACTTAACGAGCAATTTATCCAGGTGGGTTTCTGTAGTAGCTTCCCTAGGACCTGAATGTAAAAAAAGAGGAACAAAACACATATAATAGCATTGCATGTAAGGAATAGGAATTAAACTGAAATGGCAATTTGCTTGTGTATTTTATGTCTCTGAAGAAGACCAACCAGGAGAAAATGCAAATGCAAATGTCCCTCGGCGCTGGTTCAGGCTCCGCCTCCGCTCCTCGCCGTGTTTGCCTTCATTTTCCTCAGAAACTGCAATAATTAACATTACAGGGTTAAGGGGACAGGGTCACTGCACCCAGATGACTTCAGTGATCTGGGTGCCTAAAGTGTCCCTTTAACAAGGAAAATATCTACATGTATATTGCATTCATTAAAGCCTAATTTTACAAAATATAATATTTCCTTAACACACCATTTTTCTTTTTTGGTACAGGAAAAAGGAGGAAAAACTTGAATGTATTCTATGATCATATATTACAATCCTTGACTTGAATTTTTTTATCCTAAGCATTCAAAATGCATACTTTATGCCTTAAGAATTAAAGTGTTGGGGGCGCGGGGCCTGACTGTCATGGTGGGAAGACGTGCCTAGCTGGAGCTCCACACTAATCTTGGGAAAAATGGCTAAAAAAGCACCCCTATACCACCACAAACCACACCACAGGACCCCAAGCGACTTACTAGTCCTCTACCCTCACGGTAAACCGGTGATACGGCCCGTGAGTGGACGACAGACGGCAGAATGCACCCGCGAGGGCAAGTGGCCTGGCAAACACCGGACGGGAGAGGCGGCCGATCTCCCAGCCTGGAACCACCCGGAGACCAACTGCCATGAGTTGCTGCTACCCCGCTACCCCCCCCCCTTTGGACCGGTGGGGGTGATCCCGTTCCACCCATGGTGGTCCCCTCCAACACGACGGAAACAACCGTGAAGATGGCCAGAGAGCTGAGAGGCCAACCTAAAATGGCGGAGACCACGCGGCCAGCAGACAGCCAAGAGGTACCACTAAACCCCCGTCCAGCATTGACAGGATTTTCCAAAACTTCTGGGTCAAGCTTGAACTCATGCTGCAACAAGGTGCCCTGCAACTACTCACCGTACGCCGCCCACTTCGACAACCGCCACCTCAGCATCATCCTGCAGCCCTGATGGGGCCTAAAACCACGCGCCGGCGAAGTAAGCATACACCTCGCTCGCGCAGGGCGGAGAGCGGGTGGAACCTGCGGAAAACAAGCCGCGATCTCAAGTAAGCACCCACCTCCTCGTGGACATTGTACACAAGGTGGACATTGTACACAAGGAAGGTGGAAGCCCAGCCAAGGAATCAGCTGACTGCCTAAACTTCAGGGGAAAGCTGCCGGCTGAGATAAGTCTCTGGACAAGGACCCCAACTGAGGCTGCAAACAACCGAGCGACACAAAAGCAAGAAAAATTATACTAAGTTAAAAATGTTGTTATATTGATCTCACTTTAGATTAGCTAAGTCTCCTCAACTCAACATATACTACACAATTGTTTAGCTTTAACTAATGTTACGTCAGTGTCATCAGTGGCATGCATGTTAGCTTACAATATGAAAATTAGCCTCTGAAGCATTAGGGCAAACTGTGAATTGCCAGTCCTTTTCTAACACAATAGTCAGCATGCTAGATCACTGTCTGTTTGTTTTTTCTCATATGTGTAACTCTGTGTACCAAAGACATCGGGATGCTACAAGCATATTTATTCTAAAAAAGATTGTTATTGCATAGACACATTATACTTACTTTACCTTTAAACTAAAAGTGCAAGCTTTCAAAGCCACGGTTTAACCTATGTTGTCATCTTATCGAATGCTGTTGTGGCGCACGACTATACTTTTAACTCACCTGCACAACAAAAATAAAGAATAAAAAAAAAAAAAAAAGAATTAAAGTGCTATTACATTTATAATCCAAATTCTATTCTGTATATTCATTTATCTAATCATATATGTAGCATGGAAAGGTGAGTTGCATTTGCAAATGTACTAATAAAACATATTTAAACTACATTGACTCCTGAATCACGATTTACAAAAATATGTGTTATATTACAAGTTAAAATAGCTTACAGAATAAAAGTATTTATGTGTATTCTGAAAGTTTTTTTTCTGAATCTGAGAACAATTGCCTTAAGAGCGCCAGTAATTATTGCACTTTTGACCAGAAGAGGGCTCCCTTTCGTATTTTCAGCAGACAAGCTGAAAATAACATTTTTGTACACTGTATCATTTGTATTGTCTGGTGAGCTTAACATGCAACTAGTTCTAGATTAGATACTTTCGTATAGGGACATATAGGATTAAACAAAATAGCCAATGCTTAAAAATGTGAAGAACATTTTTTTTTATATGTATATAAATTAAATTTTTTTTAATTTTAAAATTAATTTTATGTGATAGGCATTTAATCCCCAAAGACTTTATTTCATTAATCACCTCTTTATTGTGGTAATTAATATTTTACTATCCATTAAACACTAGTGATCTTTATACTGAAGCATCACTCATTTCAAAAGAGTGCTTATTAGTTGTCCTTAATTAAAACAAAATAACATTTCAATCCTTTTAATTATAACAGATGTATTTTTTTTAGTTAATGATGATAAATAACACATTTTTATTTTCTATAAATATTAAAGTTTTACGAACAGATAGGATTGATGAATTAGAATTTACTACAAACTTCAAACTTAATAGGGAACCACAGAGACCGCAACATTTAATATTTTCTAAATGGTGTTACGATATCGCAGGCGGAAAAAAAGCACCTTTTCTACTATCAAATTTACATTATTACAATTAACTTTTTCAGTGCCACAGTGAATAGCAGCCCCCTTTTTGTATAACACATTTTCTTGTTCAGGGGTTTATTCATTATGACACTTAAGAACAGTCTGTAAAATTGGAATATGACTGAAAACATCTACTTGTCTTACTCTCTACAGTCACAGATTACTTATCAAATGTAAAAAAAATCAAAAAAAAAAAATCTTTGTCATGATTTCACAGTTTCCAGTAAATTAATTTACATTTTTAACAGAGACACAGTGTAAATAAGCATCTTAAGCATTGCACCATATATAATGTATACATGGGGCACATTGCAGACATGTCTCTATGGATACACAGACAAATGCACTAATAAATAAACTCACATACACATACTGATATTTGCACATATATACATTAGACTTGGAGATGAGTTTCAAGGTGAACTTCATTTTAGCTGAACTTGGAGCAGATCGGGTGATTGGCTGAAATTTAGATTTACGAGCCACACCATATCAGAATCTAGGGGGAATGGACCTAGCTAGATTGCTATGCTTGGACCACTTGAAACATATTTGAGTTAGGGATGGGAGATTGCCATTTTGACATTGATCCTAGTATGAGACTGTGTTACAAAAAAATATAGTTGCTAAAAGTTTTGGAGTTTTTTGTTAACTGTTTGGAAAAATAAAACAGTGTTTCTTAATGTCAAACACAATAACATTAGAGCAATAAATTCACAAAGCCCCGATCCATTTTCCAACACAAACACCTATTTTTGTTGAATAAAGCTGTGTTAGTTTACACAATATTTCATATTTCATCATGTCATCGAGGGAGGATTAGAGAAGAGGAAGACATCCTATTCCCTATTCCACCAGCAGCAGTTGTGCCATGGGTTCAGAGAGCTTGAACATCTTGGCTATAAGGAGTGCTGATACCTCTGACAACACTTCCTCTACCACTGCCACCACCAATACTATTAGTAGTATTTAGCCTCAGCATGTCCATTATATCCGATTCAACACCTAAGAAACAATTTTTATTTTCCAGCGACTCCTTGTACTACAGCTGGCTCAAGCATTTTACCTTATTGGTATGCAGCGGAGTCTACTTTGTTGAGGTCATCAGAGCTACTCTTTAGTGATGACTTATCGCAGAGTACCAAAGTAGTGTCCCCAATGTCTGTTGTTGTTGGTTGTGGTGGTGATGGTAATTCATTTTCCCACACCACTGCAGACATTGTACTTTTACCTCTGGAGCTTTTCAACTACTAGTATGATAAGCCAGACAAATTATAATAGTAGGGAGTGGAGAGGAAAGACAGCAACCCAGTATTTTATATAGTAGCTAGTGTACCAGTACTCGACAGAGGCAGGTTGGGGAGAAGCATCAGGTACCTCATCATCTGGTGGCTTTAATGGCTGACCAGTTTATGGTGGCTGAGTGTTGGGGGTAACAGTGTGTGGGGAGGCTGCTGTCTAAAGCCACTATAATACATTTTATTTTATTTATTATAGATTTGCGCCCCTCCTGCTTATGTTGTGGGCATGGCAATAATCCATTTCCTGGTGGTCCGTTGGTTTCCGGGCAGTTCACTATTTGCCCTGGCGATCTAGTGAGCTTTTAGGGAGATCTGCATCGCCGACTGGGTGCAGACCTCTCTGAATTCTCCCTTCCGATCTGTGAATGGCAGTCAGCATCTGCAGTCATCTGTATAGTGTTCATCCATGCTACTTAGGGAAATGTAAGAGACTGCCGAGAGTGTGTTGGGAACTAAAATTTTAGTTCACACCATTCTATCACTTTGGTAGCATAGTGGCAGCATATTGAATATCTGGCTATGCAGCATGTGCTTATTTGTAGCTATGCTTTCATTGTGATCCCAGAGAGCTTGAGGAGCACACTGCCCATAGGTAGTGAGGAGGAGACATAACATAGAAACATGTGGATAAGTCATGACATATTCCCACCTCTCTGTTAGTGTAGGTGTCATTGATTTTTTTCTTTGGACTCAATTCTCAGTTGTTTCTAGAACCTAGCAAAGCCCCTAGCTTCTCCACTAACTCACAGCCAGTGAGTGCTTCTGGAAGTTAGAGAACGCACCCTTGAAAGCTATTAATATTGTCCTGCAAAATACTTTTCCTGCTCCGAATAAAAAATAATATATATGTATGTGTGCCTCTATGTGTATACATATATATATATTTCACCTCTGATGATAAAATAGAAGTGATTTTTTTTGTAAGCCAAAGATAAAACAGTATGTCATTAATTGTGAACTGTGCATGTCACTTTTTCAGAAGGTTATGCATCTTCTGGGAAATTATTCTAGGTTGATAATCACTAGTATTATTATAAAGCAATGACAAGCATGAGGGGATAACAGTATCAAGCTGTCAATTACAGAGGGGACAGCGCTTAACATTTTTAATAGTTGTGCTGTCTTCAGCCAATACTAAATATTAAGCACCTCATTTATCAATGTCCTGCAGAAAGACTGACCGAGTTCTGTCTAATTATTAGAGAGGCGTATTATACAAGGCTTAGATCTAACCTTTTGTGTAATCTAGTACAAGTTCTTCTACATGTTAAACCTATGAAGAAAAAAGAAATTCAATTTTGAATATGAGACAACCAATAAAATATATTTAACTATTATATACAGACTTTACTTTGCATGGTAATATCAAAATGAAAAATAACCATTGTCTACAGTGGGATGGCAGTAAAGGAGTTAATGATTGACAGATTATAAAGGGGAACATAAAATGATATTGCAAAAGAATATCTACTAAACAGTGATTTACATATAAGATACATTTTATATGTCCATTATATTGCATGTTGTTTTAGCACTCAATAGACTCATTGTGCATGTGTTTAAGACACTTTTTTAATTGGTTTTATTATTAGTTTTTTTAGTAATACTTTGCATCATTTGAGATTTCAAATATTGGGGTTTTATTCTGACCACTATCACCAGGTATTTGCATTTGATTGTAAACACATGCTTTTTCTGTGAAGAGTACACTTAAGGTGGAAAGAGACTGCAAAGTTTGCATGAGTTTTACTTTTTCAACTAATTGGTTTTCCTGTTTTATTTTGAGCAGCTGACATGTTTTTCGAGATTGGCTTCTTGAATTGTCACTGGCATGGCAGCCAAAATCTGACTTAAAAAATCTGAAGAAAATCAATCAATCAATCAATAAATATTGACCTTTTTCGGCCGATTAATTGGGCTGAGCATGTCAGCAGACCCACCAAGCCACTGACTTTTTAACTTTTAACCCCTTAAGGACACAACTTCTGGAATAACATGGTATCATGACGGAATATTTCCGTCTTGTGTCCTTAAGGGGTTAATCACGAGTTACCATGATCTTTACAATAGCTTTAAAATGATTTATTATCACAGTCTTTTGCAGTAGTTATTAGACTTGTGAGAAGATTTGGCTTTGTTGAATCATGAACCAAAAGGGAATGGAAATGCACTACAGTGTACTGCTAAATATTCACAGAATTTTATGTCTATATTCAAGTTTGTTATATCTATCTATCTATATATAAAATACAAATAACCGCAAATATATATATATATATATATATATATATATATATATATATCTATATATACATATAATTACATAAAAGATCACATTAGTATACACATAGAATTTAAATACCTATAAATGCATATATATTAAAATTCTACGTGTATATTTAAGTAATCTTTTAACATAATTATGTGATTTGATTAATAAAAATTTGATTGACATGCCGGACAACACAGGGAGAAAGTGCAGAGAATTTAATTCGTAAGCACTATATTTGACCCTGTGACTCTCCAAGACACCATAAAACCTGTACATAGGGGGTACTGTTTTACTCGGAGACTTCGCTGAACTCAAATATTAGTGTTTCAAAATGATAAATTGTATTACAACGATGATATTTTAAGTAAAAGTGACGTTTTTTGCATTTTTTACAAACAAACCACTTTTATGGGCTATATTATTGTTGTAATATGTTTTACTGTTTTAAAACACTAATATTTGTGTTTAGTGAAGTCTCCCGAGAATAACAGTAACCCCCATGTACAGGTTTTATGGTGTTTTGGAAAGTTAGAAAGTCACATATAAGGCTTGCATTTCATTTTTTTGACATTGAAATTTGACAGATTGGTTATGTTGCCTTTGAGAGCGTATGGTAGCCCAGGAATGAGAATTACCCCCATGCTGGCATACCATTTGCAAAAGTAGACAAGCCAAGGTATTGCAAGTGGGATTTGTCCAGTCTTTCTTAGTAGCCACTTAGTCACAAACACTGGCCAAATATTAGTTTTTTGCTTTTTTCACAAAAAATCAAATATGAACGCTAACTTTGGCCAGTGTTTGTGACTAAGTGGCTACTAAAAAAGACTAAACATACCCCACTTATGGGCTACCACACTGCCTCAAAGGTAACATTACTAATCTGGCAAATTTCAATTTGAAAATGGAACGTTCTATATTTGACCCTGTAACTTTCCAAAACACCATAAAACCTGTTAATGGGGGGTACTGTTGTACTCATGAGACATCACTGATTACAAATATGTGCATTTTTTTGCAGTAAAACAGTATTATGACATTAACAGCTAAAATGTCAGACGGAAATACAAATGTAAAAAAAAATCTTATATTCTCACATTTTTTTACATTTTATTCATAATAAATTATGTTCCATATATGAATAGTTAATGATAAATTAAAGCCTTGTTTCTCCTGAACAAAATGAAATATAATAAGTGTGGATGCACTTAATGTGACAGCGGTGAATTATGGTTGAACAGACATATAGCGCAAATTCCAGTTTTTGTTTACGTTTTGTTTTGATCAGAACATGTACTATTGACTCCGTCCTAAAGGGGTTAATAAATGTCAAACACTGAAGATATCTACACTATACAACTGTATATGTACATATCTTTTACATGAAAATGAATTTCTCATTTGTAGCAAAACTGATACTTAGCAGGCAGGAAAAGCCTTATCAATATCAAAAAAAGTATTTTTAAACAGATTGTTAGTTTTATTTTTATCTCCCTGCATATTTGTTTGCAATCACTTTCACTATATGTTTTTTTTCTTTAATTATTTTCTACACAAATGAGAAACTTAATTAAAAACAACTAAATAAAGTTTTGACTATGTACAACAAATCACTTTCCAATTCCAATGTAGTTTTTTAATGGGATTTAACATATTGATAACTATAAAATTCCAATATCCATAAAATGTTGGTTCCAGGCAAAGGTTACAGCTATACTAATCTTGTCAGAACTTAAAGGGACATTCCAGACTAGCTTTACTCATTTTTCATTTTGCATAAGTGCATATTTCAGTAGAAATTGGAACATTTATACACCTTGTTACATGCTCCTGGCTGTCAATCAGATAACCAGTTCTGTTATTTCCCGGTTTCCTGGTTAGCTCATTGGAGCTAAACTCAAGAGGCAGGCAAACTGCCCAGAGCTCCTGCATTGCAAAGACTTATCATTGAGATGCATTGGGAAGTCTGTGATTGGACTGCCACAGAAAGTCTGGGCGGAGTTAGAAGGAGAGGGTTTGCAAAGTCTTCAGACAAGAGATCTTACAAGCTATATTTAGATATACTCCCAATGAAAAATGCATATTTAAATGAATACATGATTTAATTGGGGTTATAGATGTTAGACCGTGATTTAAAAAAAAAAAAAACGTTTAAGTCCCTTTAAACTTAAAAGTTCCTATAGCATTTTTTTCTAGAAAATATATTTTTTAATCTCAAATAATTTTGGGTTCCCCACAGGCTAACATACATACTTTTATACTTCAAGGTCTTGAGAGGGGAAAAAGAAAGCAAATAGGAGAGGCACATATATTAAGGAATGAACCTATGTCTGTAGATATGCAAATGATTGGGTAGAACATTGTCTTAAAAATAGAGTACAAAGAATTGTCATTAATGGTACATTTTCAAGCTGGACAGAGGTGGCAAGTGGTGTCCCTCAGGGGTCTGTTCTGGGAGCCCTTCTATTTAACATGTTTATAAATGATCTTGGAAAAAAGCATTGAAAGTCGTGTTTCAGTGTTTGCAGATTACACAAAACTGTAAAGTAATACAGTGTAAGCAAGATATTTAGAGGGATTTAGATAGATTGGGGGACTGGGCACTCAAATGGCAGATACAATTTAATGTAGAAAATGCAGGTTTTCAGTTATGCACTTCAGGGTAAAGAATGCGCCAGCAACTTACACCTTAAATGATAGTGAATTAGGTATTAACAACACATGAGAACGATTCGCAACAATATGCTATGTCAATCAGCAGTGGCTAAGGCCAGAAAGGTATTGTCATGCATAATAAAGGGCATTACGTTTTTGGGATGAGAATATCATTTTGCATCTTTATAAATCCCTGATAAGATCACATCTTGAATATGCTGTGCAATTTTGGGCACCTGTTCTAAAGAAGGATATTATGGCATTGGAAAGAGTGCAGAGACAGGCTACACAATTTATAAAAGGAATGGAACATTTTAGGTTAATGAAGTTAAACCTCTTTAGTTTATAAAAAAATGTCGCCTCAGAGGGGATATGATAATATTATACAAACATATCTGGGGCAAATACAAACTATACATAGGACACAAGGTCATGCGTTTAGACTGAAAGAAAGAAGATTTAGTCTAAGGCAAAGGAAAGAGTATTTGTTTTACTGTAAGAACAATAAGGATGTGGAATTATCTGCCTGAAGAAGTGTTTTTTTCAGGGTTTGTACAGATGTTTAACCCCCTTAGGATTGAAGTAGTTATACAAGTTGTGTTCAAAACAAAATGTAAACAAAACATTGACTATATGTCTGTTTAACCAGAATTCACCTCTTTCATATTAAATGCACCCACACTTATTATATATCATTTCGTTCAGGAAAAATAGGGATTTCATTTCATATCAAATATTTATATATTAAACATAAAATATAAAACAATTTGAGAAATTAAAATAGATTGTTATTCTTTTAGTTATGCGTGGCATTTTAACTGTGAATGTCATAATACTATTAGCTGTTTCTGCAATAAAGTACACATATTGTATTCAGTGATGTCTCACAAGTAAAACAATATCGCCGATGTATAGGTTTTATGGTGTTTTGGAAAGTTACAGGGTCAAATATAGCATGGTAAATTTTTCAGTTTATACACATTGAAATTTGCCATACTGGTTATGTTGCCTTTGAGACCAAATTGTAGCCCAGGAATGAGAATTACCCTCATGATAGCATACCCTTAGCAAAAGTAGACAACCCAAGGTATTACAAATGGGGTATGTCCAGTCTTTTTTAGTAGCCACTTAGTCACAAACACTGGCCACAATTTGAACCTGTAACTTTTGAAAACGCCATAAAACCTGTACATGGGGGGTATTGTTATACCCAGGAGACTTCTCTGAACAGAAATACTAGTGTTTCAAAACAGTAAAATGTATCACAACATTGATATCGTCAGTGAAAGTGCCGTTTGTGTGTGAAAAATAAAAAAAATGGCACTTTCACTGCCGATATCATTGTGATATGTTTTATTGTTTTGAAACACTAATATTTGGGTTCAGCGAAGTCTCCTGAGCAGGGGCGTACCTAGAGCATTTGGCACCCGGGGCGAATCCTGTGCTTGGCACCCCCACCCCCTTCTACAAAATCCCTGCAGCCCCACACACACATTTACAGGCAGACAGTCACACACTCATCAGCTGTTTTGCTTGTGTGAGCTGTACTGGCCGGCACTAACTACCATGGGACACTGTCGGCCACGGCTACACAGCCCCCTCAACCAGGGCGGTACAAGGATTTTTGCCGCCCTAGGCAAAAGTAAAGTTTGCCGCCCCCCATGTGACATCACAATGCCCCAACCATATGATTTGCCATGTTAACTAGCGCCAGTGCTGCAGTGCCGCCGTGTTTACATTAAAAGGCCTGCAGGGACAGGCTATAGACACCAGAACCACTACATTAAACTGAAGTGGTTCTGGGGACTATAGTGTTTCTTTAATGTGAGGTAAATTAGAGCTTAGTGCCACGAATAATATACTAGATTGCCTACTTACAACCAGATGAGGATGATGATGGGCTCTAGCTGCAGTCTGGCTCCACTGGTGTGGTGCAGAACAGGCTCTCTGGAGTAGGTTTGTAACTGTGGTCACAAAAATCAATGTTCTGGGAGAACGGGAAGCAGCTCCATTTTTTTGGGGTCCTTTACACAGCTCAAGGTCTGGGTCCCAGGGTCCACCTTCATGTTCCACCAATGAGTTTGTTCACAGGGGGTGGAGTGTGTGGGGGATGTCCTGATATGTGTGTAAGGAATGCATTGTGTGAAATTGTGTTTGTATGTGTAAGGGCTGCAAGGTGTGTTTCTGTGTATGTATGGGATGCATTGAATGTGTGTAAGGGGTGCATTGAGTGTGTGTAATGAATGCATTGTGTGTTTCTGTGTGTGTAAGGGATGCATTGTGTGTAGCGGTTGCATTGCTTGTGTATGTGTGTCTGTGTGTTTTTCTGTGTGCAAGGGGTGCATTGTGTGTATGTGATGAATGTCAATCTCTCCTCCCGCTCCAATTTCCTTCTCCTCCTCCCAATTTCTCCCCCCCCTCCTAATTTCTCTTTCTCACCCCCCTCCTATTTTCTCTTTCTCACCCCCTTCTTTCTCTTTCTCACCCCCTTTCTCTTTCTCACCTTCTTTCTCTTTCTCACCCCTCTTCTTTCTCTTTCTCACCCCTTCTTTCTTTCTCACCCCCTTTCTCTTTCTCACCCCTTTTCTCTTTCTCACCCCTTCTTTCTCTTTTTTCTCACCCCCCTCCTAATTTCTCTTTCTCCCCTCCCCCCTACCTCCCTGTAGCGTGGCCAAGCCCTGTATAGTCCGCGGGTACAGGGAGCTTTTGTTTCCTGTACCCGGCCGGACTAACAGGAAGTGCACACAGGAGACAGCTGCTCTCTGTACCTGTCGGACCAGCATGCTGCAGGGCTCGGCCACGCTACTACAGAGGGAGTGACAGGAGGGAGCGCTGAGCGCTGAGTGCTTCCCTCCTGTCAGCCCCCTTTCTCAGGCTGCGCCCGGGCGGTGCGGTCCGCCCTCATGGACGCACCGCCCGGGCAAAGCTGCAGCTGCCTGATGCTCTCTACAGAGCGCTTGGGCGGCTGCAGCATGGGGGGGCCGGCGGGGCTGGTCATGGCACCCCCCACCCTGGTGGCACCCGGGGCGGACCGCCCCCTCCGCCCCCCCTTAGTACGCCACTGCTCCTGAGTAAAAAAGTACCCCCCCCATGTACAGGCTTAATGGTGTCTTAGAAAGTTATAGGGTTCAATATACGGCCGGCGAACCAAATTCTGTGGACTTTCTGCCTGGGTTGCCAGGCAGGTCCCTCAAACCGTAATTAATAAAATTACTTAATTGTGTAAAAATATAAAATAAATATATATGTAGAATTTAAATATGTGTGTGTGTATATATATATATATATATATATATATGTGTATTTTTTAAAATTATTTTTATTTATATATAGATATATAGAGAGAGATCAAAATACAGTTAGAACAAAATTACACATGTATATATATTTTATTTATTTTTTATTGTTTTTTTATTTTACATTTATTTATTTATTTATTTTATATTATATATGTATATAAAATCCTAACTATATATATATATATATATATATATATATATATATATATAATATTTGCCAATCTAAGTGATATATGTAATATGATCTAAGTATATATAATTCACTTTTAAACAGTTTTAGACTTTTGTTAAATTTTATTATAGGTATCATGACTGCCTGTCATTCCAGGCAGGCCCCCTGCAGGAACTGCTTTGCAATCACATGGCCCGGGAGAGTCGGATCAATTGCAGATGGCTCCCTGGGATGCCAGGCAAGTCCCCACATCGCGATCGCGGGGGTTTAGCGGTAAGTGGGAAGGACAGCGTGGACCTACTATACCAATAGTACACCCGCCGTCCTTAAGGGGTTACACAGCAACTATATGCATATTCGTAAAAACAATTACATCATTTTTAAACTGTAGAGTAATAGCTTCTTGATCCAAGGATAAATCTGACTAATTTAAAAAATGTGAGGGAGACAGGGTAATGAGCACAGAGAAGGATCTGTACACATTAGTGAGCCATTTTAGTTATTTTAATGCAGTGGTTCCCATATGTTATGGCAAAATAGGGAATCATACCACTTCACATTCCCTCACCACACTGTAGATTCCTAAGTTCTGTTGAAAAAACAATTTACTCTTCTATTTTAGCTCTACCAATACTTTCCATCCTGCACTTAAAGGGACACTATAGTCACCTAACCAACTTTAGCTTAAAGGGATTCTCTAGTTTTCCTGTCACTAGAGAATCCTGGATTGCCCCACTCCTGCCCGCCCCCCATCCCATGTTGATGAAGGAGTTAAACCAATGTCCCTAGGTGCTGGGTCAGGCTCCATTATTCAATTCTTTCCTACGGGGATTCCGGCGACGCTGGAGGTCCTCATACAGAGCCTGAGGACATCCAGCATCGTTTAGATGACCAAAAGTCATCTAAGAAGCTGGAAGTCCCTCTAGACAGCCACTAGAGGAGGACTTAACCCCACAAGGTAATTATTGCAGTTTATAAAAACTGCAATAATTACACTTGCAGGGTTAACGGTGATGGGAGTTGGTAACCAGACCATTTCAATGGGCTGAAGTAGTCTGGGTGCCTACAATGTCCCTTTAATGAAGCAGTTTTGTGTATAGATTGTGCCTCTGCAGTTTCCCTGCTCACTTATCTGCCATTTAGGAGTTAAATCACTTTTGTTTCTGTTGCAGCCCTAGCCACACCTTCCCTGACTGTGATTGACACAGCCTGCATGAAAACAAAATTGTTTCATGTTCAGTCAGATGTTTCTTACTTTAAAAGTGTTTTATCTCTTGCTCTGTAAATGGAACCCTCTTCAAGGGTCTAGGAAGCTATAAACAGAGCAGGCAGTAAGACATTCTAAATTAAACAGAATTTGCAATAAAGGAAGTGTGAACATTAGATGACTCTTTACAGGAAGTGTTTAGGAAGCCTGTGCAAGTCACATGCAGGGAGGTGTGACTACAGCTGCATAAACAAAGTGATTTAACTCATAAGTGGCAGAGAACTGAGCAGTGAGACTGCATGGAGTATACATACCAAAACTGCTTTATTAAGCTAAAATTGTTTTGGTGACTATAGTGTCCCGTTAAACACAGTGAAACCAGGGCTCTTTTCTGTACATGAAGCTCCATGCTTTAATACCTTATAGCAACTTTATAGATCAAACGTTGTGGCTTAAGCTCCCATTGCATGTTCAAACTCTGCAGTGATAAGTTATGAATAATTGAACTTTATCGTTATGACCTCCCAAACAAAGAGCGTGGTGTTTAAATGACAGGAATTCATATTTTTTGTAAAACTGTTTAAAAGAGGTTTAAAAAAAAAAAGAGAAAGGCACTGCACCAATAGCCTCCTTTCATTATACACCACTGCAATACCTTGTAGCGATTAGTATTTCAAAGGTTATGGTGCTTGGAGAGTCCCTTTAAAAGTGTTTCTCACTTACTTTTATGAACTGATTGACACAAATTAATGTATTTTAATATTTGATTGTATCATAAAATGTGTGCATTAACTCATCATTCAATTTAATGTAGTCATTAATGGCTGACGTGCTATTATATTAGACTAAATTAAAATACTTCTTTGAAAAAAAAAGACAATTAAGACTCAAAGTTGATTACACTTGCAACTTAGAGAAATATATCCATACCTATTAAATTTCAAATAATGATGTTTCAAGCAGCAGGAAAAAAACAATGATTAAAAATTAGTATCTCCTCTCTGAAATGTCTGCATTGCATTATTGCATTAGAAGACAGACAGAGAGACAGACAGATTGAAAAAAAAATAGATACTGAAAATCATATATGACCTTAAGCAAATTCACAACCTATAGCACTTGCTTAGTGGTCTTAGTGGTCTCAAACGTCTTCTCTTTTGTATCTGTCTATCCCTTATCTTAAATGTATATTCAATCTGTTAATCATTTCTCAGAAAACAAATATTACCTTATATACATCAATAAGTTTAATACATATATATAAACCTTAGCAATATTAATAAGCTATCTAAACACTTCACGTTAGAAGGCATCCATTACAGCAATGAAAATTAAACAATACTGCAAAATTACATTTATGGATTCTACATTCTGACAGTGGTAGTTTGTTTCCTGATTTCCTCTTGAAAGGGTTAAAAATGAAGTACGTGACTACTGTACATGGACAAGACTACATTATGAGAAATAGCAATTGTTAAATGTCAGCTTAAAGTGAAACCTGTCACAGACCATCAAAGAAATAACCTTTTGACCTCGCTACCAGAAATACATGTTGTTGGTTGCTGAATAAGCAATATTGTGTTTAGCTGATGTGATCTTATCATGTTACTTTTGCTGTAACTTCTGTCTATAAATACGTTTGCCTGAGCCTTAATACATTGGTAGTAGCCCAAATAGAAACACGTTGTCTGTTTATCACTGAAAGGCTCTCCCCGGACGTTCGGTCCAAAAGTGAGGTACATGGAACGCTTTGCCCAGCAGTTTATTATGACCCCAACACCTCTGTTACTATACATATTACACTTGGCTGGAACTCTAACATGTTCAGGAAATTAAGATTTAAAGAAACAGAAACTGTCTCTTTCAATCTTGGTACTCTAAATACCAAAACAACTTTGGATTAATTCAGCAGTTAAAATTTCGAGGCTGACGTTTGACAACTCAAACCTTCAGCTCCCTCCACAGATTTTCTATGGGATTAAGGTCTGGAGACTGGCTAGGACCTTACAGTGACTCCAGGACCTTACAGTGCTTCTTCTTGAGCCACTCATTTGTTGCCTTGGTTGTGTGTTTTGGGTCATTGTCATGCTGGAATACCCATCCACAACCAATTTTCAATGTCCTGGCTGAGGGAAGGAGGTTCTCACCCAAGATTTGACGATACATGGCCCTATCCATCGTCCCTTTGATGCGGTACAGTTGTCCTGTCCCCTTAGCAGAAAAACACCTCCAAAACATAATATTTCCACCTCCATGTTTGACGGTGGGGATGGTTTTCTTGGGGTAATAGGCAGCATTCCTCCTCCTCCAAAAACAGCGATTTGAGTTGATGCCAAAGAGCTCGATTTTGGTCTCATCTGACCACAAAACTGTTACCTAGTCATTCAGATGTTCATTGGCAAACTTCAGACGGGCCTCTACATGTGCTTTGTTGAGCAGGGGGACTTTCCGGGTGCTGCAGGATTTCAGTTCTTCATGGCACTATGGTCCCAGCTGCCTTGAGATCATTAACAAAATCCCCCCGTGTAGTTCTGGGCTGTTTCCTCACCGTTCTCATAATCATTGAAACTCCACGAGGTGATGTCTTGCATGGAGCACCAGACCAAGGGAGACTGATTGTGTTTCTTCCATTTGCGAATAATAGCACCAGCTGTTGTCACCTTCTCACCAAGCTGCTTGGCGATTGTCTTGTAGCCCATTCCAGCCTTGTATAGGTCTACATTCTCGTTCCTGATATCCTTGGACAGCTCTTTGGTCTTGGCCATGGCAGAGAGTTTGGAATCTGATTGATTGCTTCTGTGGACAGGTGTCGATTATATAGGTAACACGCTGAGATTAGGATCATTCCCTTTAAGAGAGTGCTCCTAATCTCAGGTCATTACCCATATAAAAGACACCTGGAAGCCAGAAATCTTTCTGATTGATATGGAATCATATACTTATTTCACTCATGCAAATCAATTTAACTTTTTTGACATGCATTTTACTGTTTTTTATTTTTTTATTATTCTGTCTCTCACTGTTAAAATACACCTACCATTAAAATTATAGACTGATCATTTATTTGTCAGTGAAAAAAACCGTTCAAAATCAGCAGGGGATCAAATTGACAAGAGCTTTTCTAACCCTTACTTAAAACTATGACTAATCATGGGTCCTCAGTAGCATCAAACCCATTTTTCTTTATTTGTGTTGGGCATGCAAAAAAAAACCACAGACTTTTAGTAGCAGCAAGTAGTTTTGTTTTAATTGTAAACTTGTGTGGTAGAAAGTACTATTGACAACAAAAGTCTATTGTGCATACAGACAGTTAATGTGCATAACCAAGATCTGCTCATAGGATCTACAGTAATCCAACTCTACGTAAATGCTGCTAGTAAGGGGCTTTGGCTGCTGAAGCTCTGGTTGTGGAACTCTTTAGTCCCAAATCTCTACCATTGGTGGAGAAGGCAGGAGGTTATTGCTCCATTAGGTTACAAACCCTTCTATGAGTTAGGCAGCATTGCAGGATCACATTAAATAACTGTCTGTGGAGGATATGTTTATTTCTGACGGTGCTTTCATTTAGATCTTGGAGAGTTTCAGCAACACGCTCTTCATTTCATATTCCCACCTCTCTGATAGTGCAGGGGTCATCAGAGTTTCCTTTGGGCTTAAGCACCAGGTGTTTATGGAACCTGCAACTGTGTATTATTTTATTTTATATGTACAAAAATAAGTAAGTTTCACTTTCAGTGGCTAGCAATTCTATATTAGCTAAATTTTAGCATAATTACTTAATGTCTCTAGATACTACTGAAACTCTGAAATAGTATCACTGGAGTACAGATAGGTTTGTTCAAAACAGGCAGGGAGTGAGTTCATGAGAGGAAGGGTTCATTTAACATATATTTCTGATTTGTTCACATTATTTAACATTCTTTTTACATATTGCATTTAAGTTGTCATGATTTACTTATACAACTTTCATCATAGGTTATCAATTCAGCAAATCATTAACTAACAAAACTTAGAATTCCATTAGGATCAGTATTTCTGCCTGAAGTTATCGCAGCATAGGTCTACCCTTAATTAAACTAATTTACATGACTAAATTAGTTTTAATTACTCCCATTCATTTCACTAATACCTTTGTCTGATTGGAGAAAAGCAATTCCATAATTGCAAAAAATGGCACTCCTAGGAGCTCATTGTTCCCACTGGTGTACGTGAAGGACACAAAGCATAATTTGTGACTATGTGCCTGCAATTAATACTACAAATGCTCCTGTATAGCAATGCAAGAAGAAAACAAATGTGTTACATAGAAACATAGAATGTGATGGCAGATAAGAACCATTCGGCCCATCTAGTCTGCCCAATTTTCTAAATACTTTCATTAGTCCCTGGCCTTATCTTATATATATATAGCTAGGATAACCTTATGACTTCCCCACACATGCTTAAACTACTTCACTGTGTTAACCTCTACCACTTCAGCTGGAAGGCTATTCCATGCATCCACTACCCTCTCAGTAAAGTAATACTTCCTGATATTATTTTTGAACCTTTGTCCCTCTAATTTAAGACTATGTCCTCTTGTTGTGGTAGTTTTTCTTCTTTTAAATATAGTCTCCTCCTTTACTGTGTTGATTCCCTTTATATATTTAAATGTTTCTATCATATCCCCCCTGTCTCGTCTTTCCTCCAAGCTATACATGTTAAGATCCTTTAACCTTTCCTGGTAAGTTTTATCCCGCAATCCATGAACCAGTTTAGTAGCCCTTCTCTGAACCCTCTCTAAGGTATCAATATCCTTCTGAAGATACGGTCTCCAGTACTGTGTACAATACTCCAAGTGAGGTCTCACCAGTGTTCTGTACAATGGCATGAGCACTTCCCTATTTCTACTGCTAATACCTCTCCCTATACAACCAAGCATTCTGCTAGCATTTCCTGCTGCTCTATTACATTGTCTGCCTACCTTTAAGTCATCAGAAATAATCACCCCTAAATCCCTTTCCTCATATGTTGAGGTTAGGACTCTATCAAATATTCTGTACTCTGCCCTTGGGTTTTTACGTCCAAGATGCATTATCTTGCACTTATCCACATTAAATGTCAGTTGCCACAATTCTGACCATTTTTCTAGTTTAACTAAATCATTTGTCATTTGTCTTATCCCTCCTTGAACATCAACCCTGTTACATATCTTAGTATCATCAGCAAAAAGACATACCTTACCATCAAGACCTTCTGCAATATCACTAATAAAAATATTAAAGAGAACAGGTCCAAGTAGAGATCCCTGAGGTACCCCACTGGTGACAAGTCCAAGTTTTGAATATATTCCATTGACTACAACACTCTGTTGCCTGTCACTCAGCCACTGCCTTACCCATTCAACAATATTGGAATCCGAACTTAAAGATTGCAGTTTACTGATAAGCCTTCTATGTGCAACAGTGTCAAAAGCCTTACTGAAATCTAGGTAAGCAATGTCTACTGCACCACCCTGATCTATAATTTTAGTTACCCAATCAAAAAAAATCAATAAGATTAGTTTGGCATGATCTCCCTGAAGTAAACCCATGTTGTCTTTGATCTTGAAATACATGTGTTTTTAGATGTTCAACAATCCTATCCTTTAACATGGTTTCCATCACTTTCCCCACTACTGAAGTAAGGCTTACTGGCCTATAGTAGCCCGACTCCTCCCTATTACCTTTCTTGTGAATGGGCACAACATTCGCTAACTTCCAATCTTCTGGGATTACTCCTGTTAACAATGATTGGTTAAATAAATCTGTTAATGGTTTTTGTAGTACACCACTAAGCTCTTTTAATAGCTTTGAGTGTATTCCATCAGGTCCCATTGACTTATTTGTCTTTACTTTTGACACTTGAAATAGACCCTCTTCCTCTGTAAACTCACGTGTAATAAATGACTCATTTATCCTTTTTCTTAACTGAGGTCCCTTTCCTTCGTTTTCTGTAAATACAGAACAAAAATATTAATTGAGGCAGTCAGCTAGACCTTTATCCTCTTCTACATACCTCCCTTCTTTTGTTTTTAATTTAACTAATCCTTCTTTTACTTTTCTTTTCTCATTTATGTATCTAAAAAAAGGTTTGTCCCCCCTTTTTACTGACTGTTTGGCCACATCTGCGGAGTACCACAGTGGTTTCTTGAATTTTTTGCTTTTACTGACAAGCCTAATGCAATTTTCTGTTGCCTTCAGTGGTGCAACTTTTAAATAATCCCATTTCTCTTGGACTCCATTTAAATTGCTCCAGGCTGATAATGACTCCTCTACACATATTCTAATTTTAGAAAAGTCTGTTTTTCTATAGTCTAAAACTTTTGTTTTTGTGTGGTGTGACTCAGTCACTATTCTTATATTAAACCACACTGACTGATGATCACTGGATCCTAAACATTCACCTACAGTAATATCTGATACCAAATCTCCATTTGTTAACACTAAACCTAGTATGGCCTCTTTATGAGTTGGCTCCTCAACGACTTGTTTTAGAGACAATCCCAGTAGGGAGTTTAAAATATGTGTGCTCCTGGCACAAGCAGCTATTTTTGTTTTCCAATTTACATCAGGAAGATTAAAGTCACCCATTATGATAACTTCCCCCTTCATTGTCATTTTAGCTATTTCCTCAACTAGAAGATTATCTAACTCTTCAATTTGTCCTGGGGCCCTATAAATCACACCTACACGAGTTACTATGTGATTACCAAATTCTAACGTAACCCAAACAGACTCTATGTTCGCCTCACTAACTTTTATTAGGCTAGATTTTATGCTATCCTTCACATACAGGGCCACCCCTCCCCCCTTTCTTGCCTTCCTTGTCTTTTCTATATAAAGAGTACCCTGGTATTGCTATGTCCCAGTCATTTTTCTCATTATACCATGTCTTAGTAACAGCGACTAAATCTACTAAATCAGTTGCCATTATTGCCACAAGTTCATGGATCTTATTCCCTAAACTGTGAGCATTTGTAGACATGACTCTAAGCTTATCATTTTTTAACACACTTGCTACAGGCACCTTCTGTCCTTGTTTTGGGGGACAATTGGATTGATGTTTTATCACCCTTTTGCCCCCCCCCCTCCTAGTTTAAATACATCCTAGCAAAATCTCTGAACTGCTCACTGAGAACATTTGTTCCCTTTTGAGAAAGATGCAAACCATCTTTTTTGTACAAGTTATTTCCATTCCAAACACAGCTACCATGAGAAATAAAGCCAAATCCTTGCTCCCGACACCATTCACCAAGCCACAAATTAAAGTCCCTAATACGCATCCGCCTGTCGTTCTGAGTGTTATGTACAAGCAGAACTTCAGAGAATGACAGTGTGGAAGCAACCTGCCGTATATCATTGGCAAAAACACTAAAAACTTCCTTAACCTCTGAAACCTCATTGCAAGCCAAGTTATTTGTCTCTAGATGGACAAGTACATCCAATTCCTCTTCCTGCTTTGCTCGCTTAACAATATTACAGATACGTCTCCTGTCTCTGTGAGCAGTAGCTCCGGGAAGACACCTCACAAGACCACCATTGTCCATCTCCACACCTCTTATGATGGAATCTCCCAACAACAACTGCTTTCTATTAGGCCTCACCATAGTCTCCAAGCCTGTCTCCACAACACCACTAGCCTCAGTGCCTCTCTCCACAACACCATTACACTCTGAAAGTGCAGAAAATGAATTATGTAGAGCAACAGACTGTGCAATATGCCTTTTATCCACAACTCTAAGTCTAACAGATCCTACAGTATTCCATTGCCATTCCTAGTATGTCTCTGCAGCAGTTGTTTTTGCAGCAGTTCCAGAGTTTGTTTACCAGATAATTTACAAATCTCAGACTTCAAGAATACAATCTCCTGCCACAAGATAGAGAACTGTCTACAGATTAGACAACAACCAAACCTCCAAAAAGTGGAGCGTGAAACAAATGCATAGCAACTATTACACTGAACTAAGTTTGCCATTCCACTGAGGTGAATAATTTAAATCAAACAAATCTTTTTATTTATCCTCCTGAATACCTCAGATTACCTCCACCTCAGGTTATCTCCAGAATATCTCCAACCACACACTTAGAAGCAACATCTCCAGAATATCTCCAACCACACACTTAGAAGCAACACTCTCCAGAATATCTCCAACCACACACTTAGAAGCAACACTCTCCAGAATATCTCCAACCACACACTTAGAAGCAACACTTAGATGAAGCAACAAATCTATATTAGCCATGCTAATGACAACAACCCTTATATAACTTCTAAAATCACAACCACTAGGAATGTTTAACCCCTTAAGACCGGAGGGCGTACTATTACGCCCTATTTTAGGCGGCTCTTAACGCCGCCGGGCGTAATAGTACGCCCTCCGGTCTTTCATTACCTACCCGGTCACCCCGGGAGCCCCTCCGCAGCAGATCTTCCTCCTGGCAGCCCCCCCGGCCATGTGAGAGTGAGGTCCTTGCGAGGACCTCACAATCACATGGCCGGGATAGCTGGCTGCAGCATTGCCAGCAGGGGGGCTGCCTGTAATGACAGGTAGTCCCCCTGCTGGCTGGAAATCAAATAAAATTAAAGTAATAAAAGTTAAAAAGTGTAACAAATAAATATATATTTAGATCATATATATATATGATCTAAGTATATATATATATACACATATGCATACAAACACATACACTGTCTAGGTGTATTTTACTATTAATATATATATAATTTAGAGCCACCTAAAATAGGGCGTAATAGTACGCCCTCGGGTCTTAAGGGGTTAAAAAAAACAAATATGATGAAAAATTGAAAAAAATACATGTTTTTTTACTCTTACTTGAAAATTATTTTACTCATCTACAAAAGCGAATAAAAAAAACTGCTAAATAGATTAAAAATGTAGTCCTGAGTTTTAAAATACCCAGTGTTTACATGCTTTTTTGCTTTTTTTTTGCAAGATATAGGGCTATAGGTACAAGTAGGATATTGCAGTTTCAAAACATACATTTTTTCAAATTTATCAATAGTGACATTGTAACACTATTATCTGTCATAAATCTCTGAATAACACCCCACATGTACATATTTTTTTTAAAGTAGACAACCCAGGGTATTCAATATGGGGTATGTCCAGTCTTTTTTAGTAGCCACCTAGTCGCAAACACTGGCCAAAGTTAGCGTTCATATTTGTTTGTGTGTGAAAAAAGTAAAAAACTAAATTGAGTGCTAATTTTGGCCAGTGTTTGTGACTAAGTGGCTACTAAAAAAGACTGGACATACCCCATTTGCAATACCTTGGGTTGTCTTCTTTTGCAAATGGTATGCCATCATGGGGGTAATTCTCATTCCTGGGATACCATACGCTCTCAAAGGCAACGTAACCAACCTGGCCATTTTCAATGTAAAAATATTTGACCCATATATTTGACCCTGTAACTTTCAAAAATGTTATACGATCTGTACATGGGGGGGTACTGTTATACTCGGGAGACTTTGCTGAACACAAATATTAGTGTTTCAAAATAGGAAAACGTATCACAACAATTATATCATCAGTAAAAGTGCTGTTTGTGTGTGAAAAATGCAAAAAAAGTCACTTTCACTGACAATATCATCGCTGTGATATGTTTTACTGTTTTGAATCACTAATATTTGTGTTAAGTCTCCGAAAAAGTACCCCCATGTACAGGTTTTAGGGTGTCATAGAAAGTTACAGGGTAAAATACAGTGCTAGCAAATTAAATTCTCTGGACTTTCAGCCTGGGTTGGCAGGCAGGTCCCTCAAATTGCAATTAATAAAATTACTTATTATGTAAAAATATTACATAAATACACAGGTAGAATTTAAATATATATGCATATTTATATATTTGAAGTCTACGTTGTGAGCGTAAAGGTGGAATAGTGGTTGATGGGAGATACATCAGACCTGATTTGCTAAACAGCAACCAGAGGATTTTCAGTTAAATGCCCCAGGGAGAGAGGTTAAAGTTTGCAATATGCATAGCTGATGCTCTGCAAAACCTGGTATGGGTCCTTGGGGTGGAGTATTTGGAGAGCAGGGTGGGCCAATGCTCCAACAGCATTAGTTGCTGTGTAACAGACCACTATTTGGATCTGACTTACGAGTTAGTTAACTGGCACTCACCTGTAGCCAGTCAATTAGTAGACAGGCCTTTAAAAGAAGAGGGCAGCCTGCTGCAGAGTGAGGGAGAAAAAGACAGCTAGGAGAGATTGTGTTTATTGCAAAGACATTTCTTTTGTTTGGAAAATTGGTAAGTGGGAAAGCCACCCAATTGCAGATAGCAATTCATGTCTAGTAAGAGCTCAAGTAAGAGCAAGGGATTTTGTTTGTTTTTGTTATTATTTAAAGCACCTGTTTCTTACTGAATAAAAAGGAAAACCGAGCTGACTTTGTCCTGGACTTTGTATACCCTAGAAGGCTGTGGTTACTGCAAGATCTGTGACAATCCTACCTGTAAAAGAGGTGGTTTGTAACAACGTGTATATTTATATAATTATTTATGTAATTTTGTATATGGACATATGTATATTTCATATTATTTTTATTTATTTATATATACAATTTCAATCTAAGTGTATTTTGATATAAATATATATATTTTAATATCAAAATACAGTTAGAATAAAATTTCATATAGCTATCTAATTGTTTAAAAAAATTTTTTTTTTAATTTAATCTACTTATTATTTGTATTTTATAATAATATATATATATACAATATATATAGTTATTATATATATTATATATATATACACACGTGTGTAATTTAATTATAAGTGTATTTTTATATTAATATAAGTACATATTAATATAAAAATACACTTAGTATGACATTATATATATATATGATATATAAACATATATTATATAGATATAATATACAAATATATAATTATTATTTTTTTCATTAACATGTACCTTAATATTTTTATGATTTTACACTAGCAGGGAGACTGCCTGTCAGCACAGGCAGTCCCCCTGCAGGCAGACACATGGACACCTATTGTGTATCTGTAGAGCGATCACATGGCCACAGGGGTCCTAATCCGCCATGGGCAGTCTCCCCACACCAGGAGCACCGCTGATCGCCGCCGGAGGAACGACGGCGATCGGGTAAGTACATAAGACCTTCAGGACCGTCACCGGTCGGCAATGGAAAAATAACAATGATGGTCCTGAACCGTCCTTGGTCGTTAAGGGGTTAACATTATTAAAGAGACACTATAGTCACCCAGACCACTTCAGTTCAATAAAGTGGTCTGGGTGCCAGGCAGGGGCGTATTAGC
>OW240917.1:194397660-194411806 GCA_933207985.1 Pelobates cultripes
GTGTGTTGCAGTAGGTGTCTGATGGATACAGTGTGTGTTTGTATCCATTAGACGCCCACCACACAGGGGCGTACCTAGAGCATTTGGCACCCGGGGTGGATCCTGTGCTTGCCCCAAAAAAACCTGTAAAATTTTACAATTTGTAAAGACTCCTGTCCCAATACAAAACCCCCGCCCCCTTCTACAAAATCCCTGCAGCCCCACACACACATTTACAGGCAGACAGTCACACACTCAGTTACAGACAGTCACACACTCAGTTACAGGCAGACAGTCACATACAGTCACAGGCAGACAGTCACACATACACATTTCCTCCGTGCGGCCAGTTTATCAGCTGTTTGCTTGTGTGAGCTGTACTGGCCGCACGGCACCCTAACTACCATGGGACACTGTGCGGCCACAGCTCACACAGCCCCCTCCAGCCAGGGCCGGTGCAAGGATTTTTGCCGCCCTAGGCAAAAGTAAAGTTTGCCGCCCCCCATGTGACATCACAATGCCCCACCCATATGATTTGCCATGTTAACTAACGCCAGTGCTGCAGTGCCGCCGTGTTTACATTAAAAGGCCTGCAGGGACGGGCTATAGACACCAGAACCACTACATTAAGCTGAAGTGGTTCTGGGGACTATAGTGTTTCTTTAATGTGAGGTAAATTAGAGCTTAGTGCCACGAATAATATACTAGATTGCCTACTTACAACCAGATGAGGACGATGATGGGCTCTAGCTGCAGTCTGGCTCCACTGGTCTGGTGCAGAACAGGCTCTCTGGAGGCGGTTTGTAACTGTGGTCACAAAAATCAATGTTCTGGGAGAACGGGAAGCAGCTCCATTTTTTGGGGTCCTTTACACAGCTCAAGGTCTGGGTCCCAGGGTCCACCTTCATGTTCCACCAATGAGTTTGTTCACAGGGGGTGGAGTGTGTAGGGGATGTCCTGATATGTGTGTATGGAATGCATTGTGTGAAATTGTGTTTGTATGTGTAAGGGCTGCAAGGTGTGTTTCTGTGTATGTATGGGATGCATTGAATGTGTGTAAGGGGCGCATTGAGTGTGTGTAATGAATGCATTGTGTGTTTCTGTGTGTGTAAGGGATGCATTGTGTGTAACGGTTGCATTGCTTGTGTATGTGTGTCTGTGTGTGTATGCATTGTGTGTTTTTCTGTGTGCAAGGGGTGCATTGTGTGTATGTGATGAATGTCAATCTCTCCTCCCGCTCCAATTTCCTTCTCCTCCTCCCAATTTCTCTTTCTCACCCCCTCCTAATTTCGCTCTCACCCCCCTTCTTTCTCTCTCACCCACCCCCCTTTTCTCTCTCTCACCCCCTTCTTTCTCTTTCTCACCCCTCTTCTTTCTCTTTCTCACTTTACCTTCTTTCTCTTTCCTCCTTTACTTCTTTTCTCTTTCTCACCCCCCCTTTCTCTCTTTCTCCACCCCCTTTCTCTTTCTCACCCCCCTTCCTTTCTCTTTCTCACCCCCTTCTTTCTCTTTCTCACCCCCTCTAATTTCTCTCCCCTCCCCTACCTCCTGTGCATTGGCCAGAGGCCTATGGTCAGCGGGTACAGGGCTTTTATTTCTGTACCCAGCCCGGACTAGCAAGGAGTACAGGAGACAGCTGCTCTCTGTACCCGTCGGACCAGCATGCTGCAGGGCTCGGCCACGCTACTACAGAGGGAGTGACAGGAGGGAGCGCTGAGCGCTGAGTGCTTCCCTCCTGTCAGCCCCCTTTCTCAGGCTGCGCCCGGGCGGTGCGGTCCGCCCTCATGGACGTACCGCCCGGGAAAAGCTGCAGCTGCCTGAGGCTCTCTACAGAGCGCTTGGGCGGCTGCAGCATGGGGGGGCCGGCGGGGCTGGTCATGGCACCCCCCACCCTGGTGGCACCTGGGGCGGACCGCCCCCTCCGCCCCCCCTTAGTACGCCACTGCTCCTGAGTAAAAAAGTACCCCCCCCATGTACAGGCTTAATGGTGTCTTAGAAAGTTATAGGGTTCAATATACGGCCGGCGAACCAAATTCTGTGGACTTTCTGCCTGGGTTGCCAGGCAGGTCCCTCAAACCGTAATTAATAAAATTACTTAATTGTGTAAAAATATAAAATAAATATATATGTAGAATTTAAATATGTGTGTATATATATATATATATATATATATATATGTATTTTTTAAAATTATTTTTATTTATATATAGATATATAGAGAGAGATCAAAATACAGTTAGAACAAAATTACACATGTATATATATATTTTATTTATTTTTTATTGTTTTTTTATTTTACATTTATTTATTTATTTATTTTATATTATATATGTATATAAAATCCTAACTATATATATATATATATATATATATATATATATAATATTTGCCAATCTAAGTGATATATGTAATATGATCTAAGTATATATAATTCACTTTTAAACAGTTTTAGACTTTTGTTAAATTTTATTATAGGTATCATGACTGCCTGTCATTCCAGGCAGGCCCCCTGCAGGAACTGCTTTGCAATCACATGGCCCGGGAGAGTCAGATCAATTGCAGATGGCTCCCTGGGATGCCAGGCAAGTCCCCACATCGCGATCGCTGGGGTTTAGCGGTAAGTGGGAAGGACAGCGTGGACCTACTATACCAATAGTACACCCGCCGTCCTTAAGGGGTTACACAGCAACTATATGCATATTCGTAAAAACAATTACATCATTTTTAAACTGTAGAGTAATAGCTTCTTGATCCAAGGATAAATCTGACTAATTTAAAAAATGTGAGGGAGACAGGGTAATGAGCACAGAGAAGGATCTGTACACATTAGTGAGCCATTTTAGTTATTTTAATGCAGTGGTTCCCATATGTTATGGCAAAATAGGGAATCATACCACTTCACATTCCCTCACCACACTGTAGATTCCTAAGTTCTGTTGAAAAAACAATTTACTCTTCTATTTTAGCTCTACCAATACTTTCCATCCTGCACTTAAAGAGACACTATAGTCACCTAACCAACTTTAGCTTAAAGGGATTCTCTAGTTTTCCTGTCACTAGAGAATCCTGGATTGCCCCACTCCTGCCCGCCCCCCATCCCATGTTGATGAAGGAGTTAAACCAATGTCCCTAGGTGCTGGGTCAGGCTCCATTATTCAATTCTTTCCTACGGGGATTCCGGCGACGCTGGAGGACCTCATACAGAGCCTGAGGACATCCAGCATCGTTTAGATGACCAAAAGTCATCTAAGAAGCCGGAAGTCCCTCTAGACAGCCACTAGAGGAGGACTTAACCCCACAAGGTAATTATTGCAGTTTATAAAAACTGCAATAATTACACTTGCAGGGTTAACGGTGATGGGAGTTGGTAACCAGACCATTTCAATGGGCTGAAGTAGTCTGGGTGCCTACAATGTCCCTTTAATGAAGCAGTTTTGTGTATAGATTGTGCCTCTGCAGTTTCCCTGCTCACTTATCTGCCATTTAGGAGTTAAATCACTTTTGTTTCTGTTTATGCAGCCCTAGCCACACCTTCCCTGACTGTGATTGACACAGCCTGCATGAAAACAAAATTGTTTCATGTTCAGTCAGATGTTTCTTACTTTAAAAGTGTTTTATCTCTTGCTCTGTAAATGGAACCCTCTTCAAGGGTCTAGGAAGCTATTAACAGAGCAGGCAGTAAGACATTCTAAATTAAACAGAATTTGCAATAAAGGAAGTGTGAACATTAGATGACTCTTTACAGGAAGTGTTTAGGAAGCCTGTGCAAGTCACATGCAGGGAGGTGTGACTACAGCTGCATAAACAAAGTGATTTAACTCATAAGTGGCAGAGAACTGAGCAGTGAGACTGCATGGAGTATACATACCAAAACTGCTTTATTAAGCTAAAATTGTTTTGGTGACTATAGTGTCCCGTTAAACACAGTGAAACCAGGGCTCTTTTCTGTACATGAAGCTCCATGCTTTAATACCTTATAGCAACTTTATAGATCAAACGTTGTGGCTTAAGCTCCCATTGCATGCTCAAACTCTGCAGTGATAAGTTATGAATAATTGAACTTTATCGTTATGACCTCCCAAACAAAGAGCGTGGTGTTTAAATGACAGGAATTCATATTTTTTGTAAAACTGTTTAAAAGAGGTTTAAAAAAAAAAAGAGAAAGGCACTGCACCAATAGCCTCCTTTCATTATACACCACTGCAATACCATTGGCGGATCCAGGGGGGGGGCAACGGGGCAATTGCCCCCCCCGAGATTCCCCCCTGCCGGCTAACGCAGGGCTGGCATTGCCCAAGTGCCAGCCCTGCAATGTGCCTGCGGACCGGGGAGGAAGATCAGAGCTCTCCCTCCCCGGTCCGCAGGCACTGTGCTGACAGCCGGCACGGGAGGGAGGGAGTGAGAGAGGACCCGGAGCTCAGTCTGCAGCTCCTCCGGGTCCTCCTCTCTCTCGAGATTTGGAGCGTTGCCGCGGTTACCACGGCAACGCTCCAAATCTCGCGAGAGTGAACTCTAGCCCGGGAGCTGCGGGCTAGAGTTCACTCTGACCACCTGACCACCAGGGAATCCCCCACCGGACCACCAGGGAAATGTCCCCCCTCCTCCTAAATAAAGGTAAGAAGGGAGGGGGGACATAGAATATTTATTTTTATTAAATAAAAAAAATTTTTATTATTTAAAAGCCTCCTCCCCCCCATACACACACTGCCCCCCCATACACACACCCCCCGGCCACAGTGCCCACACACACACTGCCCCTAGGCACTGTCCCATTACACACTGCCCCCATTACACCTTTATGCACACACACACCCCCACAAACACCCTACATACACACACTGTTACTATACACACACTGCCCCCCCATCACACTGCCCCCCATACACCTACTGCCCCCATGCACACACACTGCCCACTGCCCATACACACTGTCCCCATACATGCACCTTGCAGCCATGCCACACTGCCCCACAAACCTGTCCCCCCACCACACACACACACACACTGCCCCCCCATACACCATGCACACACTGCCCCCCACAAACACTGCCCCCCCACACACACCTGTCCCCAGCTGCCCCCATACACTCTTTTGACCCCAGCCACACACTGCCCCTGAGCCACTGTCCCCCATACACTACACTGCCCCACAAACACTGTCCCCCATACACACACTGCGTCCCCATACACACACTGCCCCACAAACACTGTTCCCATACGTACATTGCCCCCCATACACACACTGCCCCACAAACACTGTCCCCATACACACACTGCCCCCCATACACACACTGCCCCGATACACACACTGCACACCCACAAACACTGTCCCCATACACTACACTGCCACACTAACCTGTCCATACACACACTGCCCCACAAACACTGCCCCCCATACACACACACTGCCCCCAAACACTGTCCCCATACACACACACCCATATACACACTGCCCAAAAAACACATACAGTGCCCCCATACATACACTGCCCCCTAACACACACACTACAACCCTGACATACACTGCCGCACTCACACACTTCACCCTTAACACACACCACTGCTCCTATACCCTATATCCCAGCAGACCCCAGGTAAGTTGTCAAACTGTTTTTAAACGGTATGACTACTTACTCTGGGGTGGAATCCTGGCACTACTGACACCATAACTACTACACTGAGCTGTAGTGGTTATTGTGCCTGGATTATTTAATTAAATAATCTACAAGTGCCCCTCCCGAGATCAGGCTCTGGATCCGCCACTGTGCAATACCTTGTAGCGATTAGTATTTCAAAGGTTATGGTGCTTGGAGAGTCCCTTTAAAAGTGTTTCTCACTTACTTTTATGAACTGATTGACACAAATTAATGTATTTTAATATTTGATTGTATCATAAAATGTGTGCATTAACTCATCATTCAATTTAATGTAGTCATTAATGGCTGACGTGCTATTATATTAGACTAAATTAAAATACTTCTTTGAAAAAAAAAGACAATTAAGACTCAAAGTTGATTACACTTGCAACTTAGAGAAATATATCCATACCTATTAAATTTCAAATAATGATGTTTCAAGCAGCAGGAAAAAAACAATGATTAAAAATTAGTATCTCCTCTCTGAAATGTCTGCATTGCATTATTGCATTAGAAGACAGACAGAGAGACAGACAGATTGAAAAAAAAAATAGATACTGAAAATCATATATGACCTTAAGCAAATTCACAACCTATAGCACTTGCTTAGTGGTCTTAGTGGTCTCAAACGTCTTCTCTTTTGTATCTGTCTATCCCTTATCTTAAATGTATATTCAATCTGTTAATCATTTCTCAGAAAACAAATATTACCTTATATACATCAATAAGTTTAATACATATATATAAACCTTAGCAATATTAATAAGCTATCTAAACACTTCACGTTAGAAGGCATCCATTACAGCAATGAAAATTAAAGAATACTGCAAAATTACATTTATGGATTCTACATTCTGACAGTGGTAGTTTGTTTCCTGATTTCCTCTTGAAAGGGTTAAAAATGAAGTACGTGACTACTGTACATGGACAAGACTACATTATGAGAAATAGCAATTGTTAAATGTCGGCTTAAAGTGAAACCTGTCACAGACCATCAAAGAAATAACCTTTTGACCTCGCTACCAGAAATACATGTTGTTGGTTGCTGAATAAGCAATATTGTGTTTAGCTGATGTGATCTTGTCATGTTACTTTTGCTGTAACTTCTGTCTATAAATACGTTTGCCTGAGCCTTAATACATTGGTAGTAGCCCAAATAGAAACACGTTGTCTGTTTATCACTGAAAGGCTCTCCCCGGACGTTCGGTCCAAAAGTGAGGTACATGGAACGCTTTGCCCAGCAGTTTATTATGACCCCAACACCTCTGTTACTATACATATTACACTTGGCTGGAACTCTAGCATGTTCAGGAAATTAAGATTTAAAGAAACAGAAACTGTCTCTTTCAATCTTGGTACTCTAAATACCAAAACAACTTTGGATTAATTCAGCAGTTAAAATTTCGAGGCTGACGTTTGACAACTCAAACCTTCAGCTCCCTCCACAGATTTTCTATGGGATTAAGGTCTGGAGACTGGCTAGGACCTTACAGTGACTCCAGGACCTTACAGTGCTTCTTCTTGAGCCACTCATTTGTTGCCTTGGTTGTGTGTTTTGGGTCATTGTCATGCTGGAATACCCATCCACAACCAATTTTCAATGTCCTGGCTGAGGGAAGGAGGTTCTCACCCAAGATTTGACGATACATGGCCCTATCCATCGTCCCTTTGATGCGGTACAGTTGTCCTGTCCCCTTAGCAGAAAAACACCTCCAAAACATAATATTTCCACCTCCATGTTTGACGGTGGGGATAGTTTTCTTGGGGTCATAGGCAGCATTCCTCCTCCTCCAAAAATGTCGATTTGAGTTGATGCCAAAGAGCTCGATTTTGGTCTCATCTGACCACAAAACTGTTACCTAGTCATTCAGATGTTCATTGGCAAACTTCAGACGGGCCTCTACATGTGCTTTGTTGAGCAGGGGGACTTTCCGGGTGCTGCAGGATTTCAGTCCTTCATGGCACTATGGTCCCAGCTGCCTTGAGATCATTAACAAAATCCCCCCGTGTAGTTCTGGGCTGTTTCCTCACCGTTCTCATAATCATTGAAACTCCACGAGGTGATGTCTTGCATGGAGCACCAGACCAAGGGAGACTGATAGTTATTTTGTGTTTCTTCCATTTGCGAATAATAGCACCAACTGTTGTCACCTTCTCACCAAGCTGCTTGGCGATTGTCTTGTAGCCCATTCCAGCCTTGTATAGGTCTACATTCTCGTTCCTGATATCCTTGGACAGCTCTTTGGTCTTGGCCATGGCAGAGAGTTTGGAATCTGATTGATTGATTGCTTCTGTGGACAGGTGTCGATTATACAGGTAACACGCTGAGATTAGGATCATTCCCTTTAAGAGAGTGCTCCTAATCTCAGGTCATTACTCATATAAAAGACACCTGGAAGCCAGAAATCTTTCTGATTGATATGGAATCATATACTTATTTCACTCATGCAAATCAATTTATAACTTTTTTGACATGCATTTTACTGTTTTTTTTATTATTATTATTCTGTCTCTCACTGTTAAAATACACCTACCATTAAAATTATAGACTGATCATTTATTTGTCAGTGAAAAAAAAACATTCAAAATCAGCAGAGGATCAAATTATTTTCCCCCTCACTGTACAGGAGTTGACGAGCTTTTCTGACCCTTACTTAAAACTATGACTAATCATGGGTCCTCAGTAGCATCAAACCCATTTTTCTTTATTTGTGTTGGGCATGCAAAAAAAACCCACAGACTTTTAGTAGCAGCAAGTAGTTTTGTTTTAATTGTAAACTCGTGTGGTAGAAAGTACTATTGACAACAAAAGTCTATTGTGCATACAGACAGTTAATGTGCATAACCAAGATCTGCTCATAGGATCTACAGTAATCCAACTCTACGTAAATGCTGCTAGTAAGGGGCTTTGGCTGCTGAAGCTCTGGTTGTGGAACTCTTTAGTCCCAAATCTCTACCATTGGTGGAGAAGGCAGGAGGTTATTGCTCCATTAGGTTACGAACCCCTCTATGAGTTAGGCAGCATTGCAGGATCACATTAAATAACTGTCTGTGGAGGATGTGTTTATTTCTGACGGTGCTTTCATTTAGATCTTGGAGAGTTTCAGCAACACGCTCTTCATTGCATATTCCCACCTCTCTGATAGTGCAGGGGTCATCAGAGTTTCCTTTGGGCTTAAGCACCAGGTGTTTATGGAACCTGCAACTGTGTATTATTTTATTTTATATGTACAAAAATAAGTAAGTTTCACTTTCAGTGGGTAGCAATTCTATATTAGCAAAAATTTTAGCATAATTACTTAATGTCTCTAGATACTACTGAAACTCTGACATAGTATCACTGGAGTACAGATAGGTTTGTTCAAAACAGGCAGGGAGTGAGTTCATGAGAGGAAGGGTTCATTTAACATATATTTCTGATTTGTTCACATTATTTAACATTCTTTTTACATATTGCATTTAAGTTGTCATGATTTACTTATACAACTTTCATCATAGGTTATCAATTCAGCAAATCATTAACTAACAAAACTTAGAATTCCATTAGGATCAGTATTTCTGCCTGAAGTTATCGCAGCATAGGTCTACCCTTAATTAAACTAATTTACATGACTAAATTAGTTTTAATTACTCCCATTCATTTCACTAATACCTTTGTCTGATTGGAGAAAAGCAATTCCATAATTGCAAAAAATGGCACTCCTAGGAGCTCATTGTTCCCACTGGTGTACGTGAAGGACACAAAGCATAATTTGTGACTATGTGCCTGCAATTAATACTACAAATGCTCCTGTATAGCAATGCAAGAAGAAAACAAATGTGTTACATAGAAACATAGAATGTGATGGCAGATAAGAACCATTCGGCCCATCTAGTCTGCCCAATTTTCTAAATACTTTCATTAGTCCCTGGCCTTATCTTATATATATAGCTAGGATAACCTTATGACTTCCCCACACATGCTTAAACTACTTCACTGTGTTAACCTCTACCACTTCAGCTGGAAGGCTATTCCATGCATCCACTACCCTCTCAGTAAAGTAATACTTCCTGATATTATTTTTAAACCTTTGTCCCTCTAATTTAAGACTATGTCCTCTTGTTGTGGTAGTTTTTCTTCTTTTAAATATAGTCTCCTCCTTTACTGTGTTGATTCCCTTTATGTATTTAAATGTTTCTATCATATCCCCCCTGTCTCGTCTTTCCTCCAAGCTATACATGTTAAGATCCTTTAACCTTTCCTGGTAAGTTTTATCCCGCAATCCATGAACCAGTTTAGTAGCCCTTCTCTGAACCCTCTCTAAGGTATCAATATCCTTCTGGAGATACGGTCTCCAGTACTGTGTACAATACTCCAAGTGAGGTCTCACCAGTGTTCTGTACAATGGCATGAGCACTTCCCTCTTTCTACTGCTAATACCTCTCCCTATACAACCAAGCATTCTGCTAGCATTTCCTGCTGCTCTATTACATTGTCTGCCTACCTTTAAGTCATCAGAAATAATCACCCCTAAATCCCTTTCCTCAGATGTTGAGGTTAGGACTCTATCAAATATTCTGTACTCTGCCCTTGGGTTTTTACGTCCAAGATGCATTATCTTGCACTTATCCACATTAAATGTCAGTTGCCACAATTCTGACCATTTTTCTAGTTTACCTAAATCATTTGCCATTTGGCTTATCCCTCCTTGAACATCAACCCTGTTACATATCTTAGTATCATCAGCAAAAAGACATACCTTACCATCAAGACCTTCTGCAATATCACTAATAAAAATATTAAAGAGAATGGGTCCAAGTACAGATCCCTGAGGTACCCCACTGGTGACAAGTCCAAGCTTCGAATATATTCCATTGACTACAACCCTCTGTTGCCTGTCACTCAGCCACTGCCTTACCCATTCAGCAATATTGGAATCCGAACTTAAAGATTGCAGTTTACTGATAAGCCTTCTATGTGCAACAGTGTCAAAGCCTTACTGAAATCTAGGTAAGCAATGTCTACTGCACCACCCTGATCTATAATTTTAGTTACCCAATCAAAAAAATCAATAAGATTAGTTTGGCATGATCTCCCTGAAGTAAACCCATGTTGTCTCTGATCTTGAAATCCATGTGTTTTTAGATGTTCAACAATCCTATCCTTTAACATGGTTTCCATCACTTTCCCCACTACTGAAGTAAGGCTTACTGGCCTATAGTAGCCCGACTCCTCCCTATTACCTTTCTTGTGAATGGGCACAACATTCGCTAACTTCCAATCTTCTGGGATTACTCCTGTTAACAATGATTGGTTAAATAAATCTGTTAATGGTTTTTGTAGTACACCACTAAGCTCTTTTAATAGCTTTGAGTGTATTCCATCAGGTCCCATTGACTTATTTGTCTTTACTTTTGACACTTGAAATAGACCCTCTTCCTCTGTAAACTCACGTGTAATAAATGACTCATTTATCCTTTTTCTTAACTGAGGTCCCTTTCCTTCATTTTCTGTAAATACAGAACAAAAATATTAATTGAGGCAGTCAGCTAGACCTTTATCCTCTTCTACATACCTCCCTTCTTTTGTTTTTAATTTAACTAATCCTTCTTTTACTTTTCTTTTCTCATTTATGTATCTAAAAAAAGGTTTGTCCCCCCTTTTTACTGACTGTTTGGCCACATCTGCGGAGTACCACAGTGGTTTCTTGAATTTTTTGCTTTTACTGACAAGCCTAATGCAATTTTCTGTTGCCTTCAGTGGTGCAACTTTTAAATAATCCCATTTCTCTTGGACTCCATTTAAATTGCTCCAGGCTGATAATGACTCCTCTACACATATTCTAATTTTAGAAAAGTCTGTTTTTCTATAGTCTAAAACTTTTGTTTTTGTGTGGTGTGACTCAGTCACTATTCTTATATTAAACCACACTGACTGATGATCACTGGATCCTAAACATTCACCTACAGTAATATCTGATACCAAATCTCCATTTGTTAACACTAAACCTAGTATGGCCTCTTTATGAGTTGGCTCCTCAACGACTTGTTTTAGAGACAATCCCAGTAGGGAGTTTAAAATATGTGTGCTCCTGGCACAAGCAGCTATTTTTGTTTTCCAATTTACATCAGGAAGATTAAAGTCACCCATTATGATAACTTCCCCCTTCATTGTCATTTTAGCTATTTCCTCAACTAGAAGATTATCTAACTCTTCAATTTGTCCTGGGGCCCTATAAATCACACCTACACGAGTTACTATGTGATTACCAAATTCTAACGTAACCCAAACAGACTCTATGTTCGCCTCACTAACTTTTATTAGGCTAGATTTTATGCTATCCTTCACATACAGGGCCACCCCTCCCCCCTTTCTTGCCTTCCTTGTCTTTTCTATATAAAGAGTACCCTGGTATTGCTATGTCCCAGTCATTTTTCTCATTATACCATGTCTTAGTAACAGCGACTAAATCTACTAAATCAGTTGCCATTATTGCCACAAGTTCATGGATCTTATTCCCTAAACTGTGAGCATTTGTAGACATGACTCTAAGCTTATCATTTTTTAACACACTTGCTACAGGCACCTTCTGTCCTTGTTTTGGGGGACAATTGGATTGATGTTTTATCACCCTTTTGCCCCCCCCCCTCCTAGTTTAAATACATCCTAGCAAAATCTCTGAACTGCTCACTGAGAACATTTGTTCCCTTTTGAGAAAGATGCAAACCATCTTTTTTGTACAAGTTATTTCCATTCCAAACACAGCTACCATGAGAAATAAAGCCAAATCCTTGCTCCCGACACCATTCACCAAGCCACAAATTAAAGTCCCTAATACACATCCGCCTGTCGTTCTGAGTGTTATGTACAAGCAGAACTTCAGAGAATGACAGTGTGGAAGCAACCTGCCGTATATCATTGGCAAAAACACTAAAAACTTCCTTAACCTCTGAAACCTCATTGCAAGCCAAGTCATTTGTCTCTAGATGGACAAGTACATCCAATTCCTCTTCCTGCTTTGCTCGCTTAACAATATTACAGATACGTCTCCTGTCTCTGTGAGCAGTAGCTCCGGGAAGACACCTCACAAGACCACCATTGTCCATCTCCACACCTCTTATGATGGAATCTCCCAACAACAACTGCTTTCTATTAGGCCTCACCATAGTCTCCAAGCCTGTCTCCACAACACCACTAGCCTCAGTGCCTCTCTCCACAACACCATTACACTCTGAAAGTGCAGAAAATGAATTATGTAGAGCAACAGACTGTGCAATATGCCTTTTATGCACAACTCTAAGTCTAACAGATCCTACAGTAATCCATTGCCATTCCTAGTATGTCTCTGCAGCAGTGGCTTTGCAGCAGTTCCAGAGTTTGTTTACCAGATAATTTACAAATCTCAGACTTCAAGAATACAATCTCCTGCCACAAGATAGAGAACTGTCTACAGATTAGACAACAACCAAACCTCCAAAAAGTGGAACGTGAAACAAATGCATAGCAACTATTACACTGAACTAAGTTTGCCATTCCACTGAGGTGAATAATTTAAATCAAACAAATCTTTTTATTTATCCTCCTGAATACCTCAGATTACCTCCACCTCAGGTTATCTCCAGAATATCTCCAACCACACACTTAGAAGCAACACTCTCCGGAATATCTCCAACCACACACTTAGAAGCAACACTCTCCAGAATATCTCCAACCACACACTTAGAAGCAACACTTAGATGAAGCAACAAATCTATATTAGCCATGCTAATGACAACAACCCTTATATAACTTCTAAAATCACAACCACTAGGAATGTTTAACCCCTTAAGACCGGAGGGCGTACTATTAAACCCTATTTTAGGCGGCTCTTAACGCCGCCGGGCGTAATAGTACGCCCTCCGGTCTTTCATTACCTACCCGGTCACCCAGGGAGCCCCTCCGCAGCAGATCTTCCTCCTGGCAGCCCCCCCGGCCATGTGAGAGTGAGGTCCTTGCGAGGACCTCACAATCACATGGCCGGGATAGCTGGCTGCAGCATTGCCAGCAGGGGGGCTGCCTGTAATGACAGGTAGTCCCCCTGCTGGCTGGAAATCAAATAAAATTAAAGTAATAAAAGTTAAAAAGTGTAACAAATAAATATATATTTAGATCATATATATATATGATCTAAGTATATATATATATACACATATGCATACAAACACATACACTGTCTAGGTGTATTTTACTATTAATATATATATAATTTAGAGCCACCTAAAATAGGGCGTAATAGTACGCCCTCGGGTCTTAAGGGGTTAAAAAAAACAAATATGATGAAAAATTGAAAAAAATACATGTTTTTTTACTCTTACTTGAAAATTATTTTACTCATCTACAAAAGCGAATAAAAAAAACTGCTAAATAGATTAAAAATGTAGTCCTGAGTTTTAAAATACCCAGTGTTTACATGCTTTTTTGCTTTTTTTTTGCAAGATATAGGGCTATAGGTACAAGTAGGATATTGCAGTTTCAAAACATACATTTTTTCAAATTTATCAATAGTGACATT
>OW240917.1:194411906-194437470 GCA_933207985.1 Pelobates cultripes
GGGGGGGGAGATAAGGAGGCTGGAGGGAGGGGGTTAAAAAGTACATGTGTTAATGTGAGTGTGTCTGTCTGTTAGTGAGTGTGTGTGTGTGTGTGTGTGTGTCTGTTAGTGTGTGTGTCTTAGTGAGTGTGTTAGTGTGTGTGTCTGTTAGTGTGTGTGAGTGTGTGTGTTAGTGAGTGTGTCTGTGAGTGAGTGTGTCTCTGCTAGTGAGTGTGTGTGTTTGTGTTTCTGTTAGCTAGTGTATGCGTATCTGTCAGTGAGTGTGTGTGTGTATTTAGAAGGTGGGGGGAAGGGATGGGTGGGGGCTGCGGGGTTGGGGGTGCCTGAGTTTTGTCCTGCCTAGGGCAGCACAAAACCAGGATACACCACTGGTGCCAGGTCCCCCAGGTTTTAACCCTTCAGATGTAAACTTGTTTACATTGCAGGGTTAATCCAGCCTGTAGTGGCTGTCTTCCTGACAGCCACTAGAGGCGCTTCTGCAACGCTGGATGCGAAAATCACATCCAGCATGCAGAACGTCCATAGGAAGGCATTGAGAAATGCTTTCCTATGGACTGTTTGAATGCACGTGCGGCTCTTGCCGCGCATGTGCATTCTGCTCCTCTCGGGAGCTGACGTCAGAGTGGGAGGAGAGGTCACCAGCGCTCAAGGAGTTTTAACCCCTTCAGCGCCAAGGGAGGGGTGCCGAGTTTTGCGGGGGCTGCGAAGGGAGCATCTTTTTCTTTTTATATTTTTTTTTTTAATATATTTATTTTGTTAAATAACATTTTGATTTAGTTTTTTTTCCCCCTCCCTTTTTCCTACCAGCATCCAGGAATGGGGCCGGACATTCCCTGGCGGTCTGGTGGTGCTGCAGATGCTCTCGCTGAGTGAAGGCTCTTCCTGCAGGTCCCGGCACCATGTGAAATCGATTGTTGCCATGTTTACTGTGACAACGTTTTGAAAGCCGGGACTCAGCCAGCTATGGAGGTGAAGGCTGGGGGTCTCCTGCCCCTCCCTGCTGCACAGTTCTGCAAAGTTCTGGGAGGAAGATCAATATCTTCCTGATCAGGCCTGTGTGCATGTAAGGGGCCCGGGCTCGCAGGGCCCTCAGATGGCCTGTGCCCTTTACAAGTGAAGGCCCTGGTTCGGTGGCTAGCAGCTGCAGGGGTTACAGCAGTGGCCAGGCCCCCTGGAATGACGAACCCCTGCAACCGTGGTAGGTATGCCACTGATCAAACATAAAGAATAGTCCCAGTGCCAATTCTCAATTTATTTGGCAAAAGCCAACATACAGACAATCCCCCAAATTCGACAAGTGTTATCACCACTTAAGGCAGCAATACTCTAGGAGGAGACAAAAACAAAAAGTATGAGAAGGGCGAGCAAACCTCAATGGAAATGACGCTGCCCTTTAACTTATCTGACAAGGGACCTACAACTCATCATCATTCATAGTTATCTAAATACGTAACTTTTGTTCCTGTCACCAAACCAGATCATTTTCAAACAGAAACTGAAATATACAAAATATATCAGATACTTAACTGTAATGAACAGAGAATTGATATTTATATGTGGACAAAACACAAGTTTCCATCTCAAGCTCAGTATGAAATAAAAAGAATCAGCACCTCCATTAAATATTTTATTTTTACAGTACAAGCTGATATAAGTGAAATTCCAGTACAATAAATGCTTTGTGATCTGTTCTGCAGGCACAAGAGGTGCTAAATATAAAGGAAAGATTCGACAAGTGGCAAACCAGAATACCAATCAAAGAATCACCTTTGATCTCTTTTTAAAATTCCAAATAAAATCAAAGACTAATTGAGCAAAGACAACCATTAGGATACCAGGATGACAAAGTAGCTAAGTTTCTATGTGTAGAACTTCACAAACATCCCATTCTGTATACGTTTGCAAAAATCCATAGGGTTCAAACTAACCCTCTCGAGAAGCCGATTGTTTCAGTACAGGATAATGTTCTAGAGGCTATTGCCAAATAAGTGGATCATTTCATTAAGGATAGTGTTGTCTCAATACCCATTTGGGGTCGGATATATTAGGCAGCAAGTATAAAGTCGGATCTTAAATTTCATTTGTTGGAAGCAAGAAAAATGTGCAAGCAAAAGATTTGTGACTGATTGAGTGACTTTGACAATAATGATGGATAGACGATAAATGGATGGATAGACGAGTTAGAGCATCTTGAAAATGGCAAGTAAATTGGGGTGTTTCTGGTATGCAGTGGTTAGTACCCTCAAAAGTGGTGCAAAAGTAATCTTACCTACAGTGAGCGGAAAAAGTATTTGATCCCCTGCTGATTTTGAACATTTGCCTACTGACAAAGAAATGATCAGTCTATAATTTTAAGGGTAGGTGGATTTTAACATTGAGAGACAGAATAACAAATCAAAATCCAGAAAAACGCATGTCAAAAATTTTATAAATTGATTTGCGTGTCAATGAGTGAAACAAGTATTTGATTCCATTTCAATCAGCAAGATTTCTGGCTCCCAGGTGTCTTTTATACAGGTAGCAAGCACTCTTAAAGGGAGTGCAACTAATCTCAGCTCGTTACCTGTATAAAAGGCATTTGTCCACAGAAGTAATAGATCAATTAATCAATCAATCACTCAGATTCTAAACTCTCCACCATTGACTAGACCAAAGAGCTGTCCAAGGATGTCAGGGAAAATATTGTAGACCTACGCAAGGCTGGAATGGGCTACAAGACAATTGCCAAGCACAATGGTGAGAAGGTAACAACAGTTGGTGCGATTTTTCTCAAATGGAAGAAATACAAAATAACTGTCAGTCTCTCTCGGTCTGGTGCTCCATGCAAGATCTCATCTCGTGGAGTTTCAATGTTCATGCAAACGGTGAGGAATTAGCCCAGAACTACACGGGAGATTTTTGTTAATGATCTTAAGGCAGCTGGGACCATAGTCACCAAGAAAACAATTGGTAACACACCAGTGGTGTATCCTGGTTTTGTGCTGCCCTAGGCATGCCAAAACTCAGGCGCACCCCTCGCGCCACCCCCCCTTTCCCGCCTTCTAAATACACACACACATTCACTGACAGACACGCATACACTAGATAACAGACATACACACACACTCACTAACAGACACATACAGTCACTAGCAGACACACACATTCACTAACAGATGCATACACTCTCACTAACAGACACACACAAACTAACAGACACACACATAGTAACACACTCCCTAACAGACACACTCCCTGACATACACTCACTAACAGACACGCACACACTAACAGACACACACACTAACCGACACACACTCACTAACAGATACACACACACTCACTAAAAGACACACACACTAACAGACACACACACTCACTAATGTGTCTGTTAGTGAGTGTGTGTGTCTGTTATTGTGTGTGTCTGTTAGTGTGTGTCTGCACACATTAACAGTCACACACACACTAACAGACACACACACTCACTCACTCACTAACAGACACACACACTCACTCACATTAACACTTTGGGAATGCTGGGGGGTTCTTCCTATCCCTGGGGGTCCAGTGGCTGCTGGGCTGCTGGGCTGCTGGGCGGTCGGGCAGTCGGTCGGGTGGCGGCTGGCGAGGGAGCACTTTCCCCTGAGCTCTCTGCAAGACATTTGCCCTGGGCATTTGGGGGCGGCTTTTTTTGCCGCCCCCTGGAAAATGCCACCCAAGGCAAATGACTTGTTTGCATCGCGGCTAATACGTCCCTATAACACACTACGCCGTGAAGGAGTGAAATCCTGCAGCGCCCGCAAAGCCCCCTGCTCAAGAAAGCACATGTACAGGCCGTCTGAAGTTTGCCAATGAACATCTGATTGTTTGAGAGAACTGGGTAAAATTGTTATGGTCAGATGAGACCAAAATCAAGCTCTTTGGCATTAACTCAACTTGTCATGTTTGGAAGAGGAATGCTGCCTCTGACCCCAAGAACACAATCCCCACCGTCAAACATGGAAGTGGATACATTATGCTTTGGGGGTGTTTTTCTGCCAAGGAGACAGAAAAACTGCACCGCATCAAAGGGACGATGGACAGGGCCATGTATCGTCAAGTCTTGGGTGAAAACCTGCTTCCCTCAGCCAGGGCATTGAAAATGGGTCGTGAATGGGTATTCCAGCATGACAATGACCCAAAACATACAGCCAAGGCAACAAAGGAGTGGCACAAGAAGAAGCATTAAGAAGTATTAAGGTCCTGGAGTGGCCTAGCCAGTCCTATTTTTTTAATCCTATTAAAAATCTGTGGAGGGAGCTGAAGGTTCGAGTTGCCAAATGTCAGCCTCGAAACCTTAATGACTTGGAAAGGATCTGCAAAGAAGAGTGGGTCAAAATCCCTCCTGAGATGTGTGCAAACCTGGTGGCCAACTACAAGAAACGTCTGACCTCTGTGATTGCCAACAAGGGTTTTGCCACCAAGTATTAAGTTGTTATAGAGATCCCCTCTGTCGGATACATTTAGCTACTTTTGTTTCACTTTGATACTTTGTTTTATGCTAACCCATTCTACAAGTCATTCTTACATGCGAAGGACCGACTACCTGGCTGTTGGCGTGTGCCGCTAGTTAACCTCATTGACCTCGAAACCACCGAAAGAATCGACGAACAGCGGACCCCCCTACCCCAGGAGTGTGTCGACAATTAACCTTCCTGGAGCTGCGCTTTGTGGTTAACCGCAGCCTAATTGGCTGTCATCAGGGTCGTCACCATTCGTATACAATTAACCGAACAGAGTATCCAACCACAGGAAAGAACTGTCGAACGACGACCACCTAGATACTGGCGTGTGTCTCCAATTAAGCTGTGGTTTCTGCAGTTAACCACACTCTAAGTACTTATCCCAAGGTGGTTGCCGTTCGTATGCCGAACACGAGGGGGAGGCCATGTTTGTGACATCGAATGCTCAGCTGAGGTGCCGGTTATCCCACCTATTCATACAAAAACCATACGAACAGATTTTACTTTCATGACTCTTACACACCATTCATGAGATCTGATGCCATTCGTATATTTTGTGAGCTCAGATCTGAGCTATCCAGAGAATGGAATATTTTATTATTAAAATATAAAAGTTATGTATTTTTATGTTATTTTTATGTGGGGAATAAAACATGGTAGTTTCATGTACTTGGAGATAATTTGGTTAGTGTAACCATCGGGACCAATTATCTCCAGGGTAGGGGGGAGTGTTTTCAAAAGATGCACTTTATCCTTATTGGTTGAGACATTGCATTGTCCAGTGTACCATCAGGTCCAGAGGGGTTGTCCTCTGGCCTGATAAATTGTATAAATTGCCATGCATGAGTGCCATTAAAACAGTTTGTTTTACCCTCACAGCCTCGACTCGTGTTGTAGGGAACAGTGTATCCTAGCTTTGCTATAGCTAGTGGGATGTTCTACACTTACAGGAATACTTTTGTATGCTGATGGGAGCGGCGCTCTCTCTCTCCAAGTTTGGGAACCAGGATATCTAAGCGGTCCAACTTCCAGCCAGCCTGGAGGCACTGAACTGTAACATTTGGTGGCAGCGGCGCCATCGTCCTGGAATTCCTAGGAGAGATACAAAGCGGATGGAGAACGCTTATAATAAATTAAAGCACAACACCTTAAAGGATCTGCTAGAAAGCCGAGGTGGGAATGCAAGCATTCGTCCTAGGAGGGAGCTGATTGCAGAATTGACAAAGCTGGATCAGAACTTCACTATGGCAGAAACCCCGATAATGGCTGGATCGGGAGAGGCTCTCCTTGTTCGGGCTGAACCCCTTTATGGAGCTAATTCAACAAACGATGGCTCAGGTAGATGCAGAGATACAAGCAACCAGAGCCCACAAACTCAGCCTGCTCGCAGCACAGCAAAGTCCCACAACAGCTCCGACGATCATCCCTGCATATACTACCAGTGGCTGCTCACTGTAAAAAAAATGGCGGGTGAACGGCGGGTGGGGGCCCTAAAGTAAAATTGTCCCCCCCTGGCCCCCACCCATGAGCGGTTATTAGGTTATTCAGGGGCTTCTCAGGGGTGGGGGCCGGGGTGCAATAGGTCCCCCCCTTATTCTAATTTAGGACCCCCAGCTCGGGAGGGGGACCCTTTTTTTTTTTAACAGTGAGCAGCCACAGGTTGCTCACTGTTTAATAGACATGCCCCTACTCGCGGTATATAATCTTTACTTAGTAGTAGTACATTTGGCTGAAAGTCCAATTTAGGTCTTTCAGCCTTTTGGTAGATAACTCCCTAATACCGTGGGAATTAGGGAGTTATCTACCAAGCGGCTGCAAGAGAAGTTCCGAAATTCCGAAGTTCCGAAGTTCCGAAGTGCCGAAGTTGGCGAAGTTTCGAAGTGCCGAAGTTCCGAAGTGCCGAAGTTACCGAAATTCCGAAGTGCCGAAGTTCTGAAGTGTCGAAGTGCTGAAGTTGCAGAAGTTCCAAAGTGTCAAAGTGCCGAATTGCCAAAGTACAGAATTGCCGAAGTTCCGAATTTTGGAATGCCGAACCGAACTGAAAATTTTTCCCATGCACATGCCTAATTAATACGGCAAAATATAGCTCTTCACACACTAACAGATATGTACATGAACACTTCATTTATATATAAGAGCCCTTAACCAAAATAACCAGACCATCAGGTGAAAAAAAATCACAGAGTAGACTATGCAGGAAGAGCAGCACATAACTAGTTATTCTGTGCATCAGGCTACCTGTGAGATCAAAGACATCCGGGGTTAAGAAACACCACATTCGGGACTGGAGCTCCCCCAGTCATGAGCATGACACTCTCATATGGTATGTAAAAATAAGAGCACAGAAACAAGATAAATAGTCAGGGCAGTTTGATTTCTGAATTCTGTGTATATCTAGTGCCATTTTAAAATTAATATTTAATTATGATACATTTTTCTTCATCATAAAATAAAACATATCAATCCAAACTAAAAGAAACAATTATGCAAATTTAAACATGCAGATCCCAAATACTTTTTAATATTGAAATAAAGCACTTTGTGAAATGTTTGAAAATCTGACAAGGCCATAAGGCTTAATAGAATTGATGATTGCATACAGATGGATGATTAACCAGGATTTAAATGTAAAAAAAACTGTTCTGGACCGCAACCTAATAGAGTTATATTGCCATATGGAAAATAACTACACACCGAATGTACTGACAGTTAGAGAGCAGGTGGCATCATCTATGTTTTCTGATTGGGTGCTTGAAACTTGGCCCATGCCCTGCATTTCTAATGATCCTAAATTACATGAGAACTACATTTTTTATTTGCTTTTATAAAAGATATAAATTCGACATGAAACAACCTATATAATAATAATAATAATAATAAAAGATGGTTAACTCTAAAGATCCTGCATTTGCTGTATATCCCCTGTCTTTGGCCAAATAAATTATGCTTTGATTTGTCAAAAGCAAACTTAGCCCCTTAAGGACACATGACATGTGTGACATGTCGTGATTCCTTTTTATTCCAGAAGTTTGGTCCTTAAGGGGTTAAAGGAGAACTTATCCATTTGCAAGATTATTGAATGTAAAAGATTACATATAAAAGTGACTCTATTTGCACATTAGTAAATATTTTTTCAGTGCATTTCCTGACTTAGCCTTGTTCTATGGGTCGTCCATCTTTAAAGGACAACTGTCACCTACAACTGTTCATTACTATTTATATAATAATCCTTTTATCATGTTTTGAATGGAAATAGATTTTTTTTTAAGTATATGTAAAAAAACAAAAACAACTAATCTCTGCCTTTAGAATATGACAGAATCTTTCAGCCATATACATGCACTTTGGCGCGGACAATCTTTGTAAATGTGAGTTAGTTTCTCTGATCCTGGCATATTTGGCATTGCTCGGCTCGGTTAATTTCGAAATTAGGGTATATCTCAGTTTGAATTTTGGGAATTCTGCTGTACACCTAATCAGCCCAAATACGGCTTAATTACAGTTCAGTCCAAAATAAATCTAATCTAAAAGTCTAGTTAACATTCCTTTTAAAAATGTGAGTATTTTTATTTTGTTGAAATTATAATAATTAATACAGATGTAAAATATAGAATAAAAATTTTGAATAAGTCATATTTAATAATAAAAACACATACCTTATACAGGGATTAATTTACATCACAAATAGCTGTATGTACAGAATTCTCAAGCACCCCATCCCCTAAACCCTCTATTCTTCTAACCTCACAAAACAAAAACATTGGCAAAAAATTGTGTAACATATATTTAAACTGATTGTTTAACCCCTTCCCCACCAAGGACGTATCAGGTACATCCGACAAAATGGTCCTTAAGGATCATGAACGCTTTCAGCCTTTCTAACTGTTTTGCAGTGATGCCTCGATGTCGGGGCATCGTACAATACACCCCCTCACTGCCAGGTCGCCGAGTGATCGCTCCCCGATGCTCTGTCTGTGCTGAGTGCCTTGAGGGGTCTAGTCACTCAGTGAAGAGAAATTAAATTATAAAAACTAAAAAATTTTATTTCTTTTTTAAACTACCCCTTCCCTCCCTATATCTCCCTCCTTATGTACTTACCCAATCGTCGCCATTCACCCACCGGTGATCGGTGTTGTTCTTCTATGGGGGCACTGTCTGACAGCCCCCTCAGCAAATTAGGACCCCCAGGGGCCATGTGATCGCTCTGAAAGAGCGGTCACATGGCCGCAATAGGTGTCCCTTGTGCTGCCAGCATGGAGACTGCCTGAACTTTCCTATTTATAGTTAAATCCCCCTCTCATAATATTGTAAAGCACTACGGAATCTGTTGGCGCTATATAAATGGCAATAATAATAATAATAACTGAGAGTCCCCCTGCTGGTGAAAAAGTTAATAAAAAAATAATGAAGTTAACAAATGTAAAAAAAATATATATATATAAATATATATATATGTATATCTTATATCTGTATAACGTCATACTAAGTGTATTTCTTTATTAATATACACATATAATTAATATAAAAATACACTTAAAGTAAAATTACAAACGCATATATATAATATATATAATAACTATGTATATTGTATATATATATATATATATATATATATATATTATAAAAAAGTAAATAATTAAAAATAAATTAAAAATGTAAAAATAATTTTAAAAAAATTATATATATATATATATATATATATATATGTAATTTTATTCTAACTGTATTTTGATATTATTATATACACCCTGTTCCAAATTATTATGCAAATTCTATTTAAGTGTCACAGAGATTAAATATTTTGTTTTTCAGTTTAACTCATGGATGGCATTGTGTCTCCGGGCTCTTTTGATCACTGAAAACAATCTCGGACACCTGTGATAATTAGATTGCCAGGTGAGCCCAATTTAAGGAAAAACTACTAAAGGAGGGTGTTCCACATTATTAAGCAGAGCACCATTTTCATGCAATATGGGGAAGAAAAAGGATCTCTCTGCTGCCAAAAAGAGTGAAATAGTTCAATGCCTTGGATGAGGTATGAAAACATTAGATATTTCATGAAAACTTAAGCGTGGTCATCGCACTATTAAGAGATTTGTGGCTGATTCAGAGCACAGACGGGTTCGTGCAGATAAAGGCACATTGAGGAAGATTTCTGCCAGATCCATGCATTGGATCAAGAGAGCAACTGCTAAAATACTATTACATAGCAGCAAACATATATTTGAAGGTGCTGGTGCCTCTGGAGTCCTCCAGAGTCTTGCAATTGTGCATAAACCTTCTATTCGGCCACCACTCACCAAAGCTCACAAGCAGAAACGGCTGCATTGGGCAGAAAAATACATGAAGACTAATTTTCAAACAGTCCTGTTCACTAATGAGTGCCGTGAAACCCTGGATGGTCCAGATGGATGGAGTAGTGGATGGTTGGTGGACGGCCACCCTGTTCCAACAAGGCTGCGACGTCACCAAGGCGGTGGTGGAGTCATGTTTTGGGCCAGAATCATGGGAAGAGAGCTAGTCAGCCCCTTTAGGGTCCCTGAAGGTGTAAAGATGACCTCTGCAAAGTATGTGGAATTTCTGACTGACCACTTTCTTCCCTGGTACAGAAGAAGGAACTATGCTTTCCGTTATAAAATCATCTTCATGCATGACAAATTTAATTATTATGCACCAATGCACCATCTCATGCTGCAAAGAAACCTCTGCATCAATGGCTGCTATGGGGATAAAAGGAGAAAGTCATGGTGTGGTCTCCATCCTCCCCTGACCTCAATCCTATTGAGAACCTTTGGAGCATCCTCAAGCAAAAGATCTATGAGGGTGGGAGGCAGTTTACATCCAAACAGCAGCTCTGGGAGGCTATTCTGACATCTTGCAAACAAATTCAAGCAGAAACTGTCCAAGAACTCACAAGTTCAATGGATGCAAGACTTGTGAAGCTGCTATCAAATAAGGGGTCCTATTTTAAAATGTAACGTGACCTGTTAAAATGTTTAAAAAGTTAAAATGTTGTTATAAGTTTGATTGAAATAACTTTTGATTTCAGTAAATATGCTGCAAACACAACAAATGACAATTTTCAGTTCTTTACAACCTATAAAGTGTTTTGAAACTTACTGTGCGTAATAATTTGGAACAGTGCATTGTAAGGTTTTTATGTTTAAAAAAAATACTATATATATATACACCCTGTTTCAAATTATTATGCAAAAATACATTATATCAAAATATATAAATAAATAAAAATAATACGAAATATACATATATCCGTATACATCGGGGCTGTCCAACCTGCGGCCCCCCAGATGTTGCTGAACTACAACTCCCATGATTCCCTGGCTATCTGTTTCATTGAAAGAATCATAGGAGTTGTAGTTTGGCAACATCTGGGGGGCCGCAGCTTAGACAGGTCTGGTATACATAATTACATAAATAATTTCATAAATATAAACCTAGACTTCAAATATATAAATATGTATATATATTTAAATTCTACGTGAATATTTATGTAATATTTTACATAATTAAGTCATATTATTGATTGAAATTTGGGGGACATGTCTGATAACCCAGGCTGAAAGTCCAGAGAATTTAATTTGCTGGCACTATATTTAACCCTCTAACTTTCCAAGACACCCTAAAACCTGTACATGGGTGGTACTGTTTTACTTGGTAGACTTCGCTGAACACAAATATTAGTGTTTCAAAACAGTAAAACATATCACAGTGATGAGTAAGTAAAAGTGAAGTTTTTTTGCATTTTTCACACACAAACAGCACTTTCACTGATGATAATGTTGTGATACGTTTTACTGTTTTGAAACACTAATATTTGTGTTCAGTGAAGTCTCCCAAGTATAACTGTACCTATGTACAGGTTTTATAGTGTTTAAAGATGCTGGGTCAAATATAAGGCCATTTTTTTCACATTGAAATTTACCAGATTGGTTATGTTGCCTTTGAGAGCATATGGTAGCCCAGTAATTAGTATTACCCCCATGATGGCATACCATTTGCAAAAGAAGACAACCCAAGGTATTGCAAATGGGGTTCAGTTTTTTAGTAGCCACTTAGTCACAAACACTGGCCAAAGTTAGCATTCATAATTGTTTTTTGCATTTTTAACACACAAACAAATATAAATGCTAAATTTGGTTTGTGACTAAGTGGCTACTAAAAAAGGCTGGACATACCCCATATTGAATACCCTGGGTTGTCTACTTTTCAAAAATATATGGTTTGAGGGGGGGGTAAATTACATTGGCTGGCTTCAAAAATGTCCCAAATAGGACATGGGTGCATGATGACCAGCTGTGAAAATTCCAAGTTGGAAAACTGCAATGCGCACCCTCCAAATAAGGTCTTTTAGCCCCCCGCGAACCCGACACACCTATACATGGGTGGTATCACTGTACTCAGGAGATGTTGCTGAACACATATTGGGGTTTTCTTTGGAAGTAACCCTTAAAGTTCTCAGTACATGTATTCTTAAATTGCTATGTGTGTCAACAAAAATCACCAATTATTATTATTTGTTTTTAATTTGGCATAGATTGGTGGTAAAATGGTTGCATTAAAAGAGTCAAAATACCCCATGTGTAATACCTTAGGTTGTCTTCTTTTAAAAAAATATATACATGTGAAGAGTTATTCAGGGATTCCTGACAGATAATGTAAAAAAGTAACTTTTGAAAAAAAAAAATGGTTTGGAAATAGCAAAGTACCACTTGTACTTATAGCCCTATACCTTTCCAAAAAAAAAAAAAAAGCACACGTCAAAATTGGGTATTTCTAAACTCAGGACAAAATTTAGAAACTATTTAGCACCAGTGTTTTTGGCGGTTGTAGATGCGTAACAGATTTTGGAGGTCAAAGTTAGAAGAAGTGTTTTGTTTTGTTTTTTCATTATTTTTGTAAATATTTTTTAGAGTAAATTATATGATATGATGAAAATAATGGTATCTTTAAAAAGACCATTTAATGGCAAGAAAAACTGTATATAATATGTGTGGGTACAGTAAATGAGTAAGAGGAAAATTACAGCTGAACACAAACACCGCAGAAATGTAAAAACATCCCTGGTCCCAAACGGTAAGAAAATTGAAAAGCGGTCTGGTCACTAAGGGGTTAAATATGATTTAAAAATGTATACACACCCACTAACACAAGTGAAGGCTGTTGTGGAAAAACTGTAAGAAAATGGTTTATACTGTAAGCTAAAGAATTTTTGTTTTTTTATATAATTCTTCATTTGTTGTTGTGCATGAAAAGTAACAACAGATTGGCAGTCTTATTGGAATATTAAGAACATATATCAGTTTTCAGCATTTAAGACAAGTAATCTGTACAATTTTTATATTAATGACAAGCTTAGACTAAGTAAATAACAAGATGTTAAAATCAAGCTAAATCAAAACATGAGATAAGGACATTCTGCACAAATTGTTAAAGTTAATAAAACATGCTCACTCTGAATATGTCAGTAGATGGATAGGTAGGCATAGTATTAAGACTGGACGTGTAAGCTGACAATTTAGTGGTCAAAACACGATAAAGCAGACAATCAGGCTGTGTGCATGAGTAGTCAACAAAAAGTTAAACATATCCAGGCTGGATAAATGAGATATAAATGAGATATGAGACATTCAGTAGATTTTAACTTGTGTTAGCGTGCCGCTGGGTACTAGCATACTATATATGACTAAGAAAAAAAATCGAAAAAACAACAATTAACAAATAAAGGTTTCATTGTGCATATAGAAGACTGCAGGATCATAAAGGATTACTGCCTGGGTACTTCAACCCACGCCACTTGTCCATAGACCCCACCGTTCCCGGCGGCAGGATCACATGACCAAGGAATCCCTTGGGCGCATGGATGGCTGGGTGAGTGTTGTTCCCCAGGGGCCCCTGGCCCAGATGTGGAGCAAGGAGCATGGACAGCTGCTTGATGGGGATGTGAAGCTTGTGAGATATGTTCTTGCTATCGTTGTTGGAGTCGGTGCCAGAATTCCTGACATATCTTGTCGAACTTCGCTTCGAAAAGCACCATCCATGCTTGGGTCTCAGGGCCTATGGGGCGCAGTGAGAGTTGTGGTTCGGCGGCCATCTGGGTACCACACCAACACTGATTCATTAAGGTCACTCCTGCTGGAGCTTCCCCATTCGGGATCTGGATTACCCCCACCGATCCAAGGAGGGAGATACGAGGCTGGAAAGATGTTATTGTGAGCAACACAAGCTGCGTCAGGAGATCGGCTGCCTCTCCCTCTGTCCGGCTGTCAGCTACAGTAGGCTGTGGGTCTGGGCAACTGATCACTTGTCAGAGTGGTGATATGACAGATTAGGTGTATTCTCCCCAGTGAGAGGACACTTTACTGCTTATTCTGGGTCACTTTTAGCGAGGTTACAGCTGTTTAAGTAGGTTAATTTTACCGAAGTATCAGGAGCTGCTAGAGATTGCCTCTGGCCATCTTAGGAGCCAAGCTCTGCCCTCCTAAAAAAATATGTTTGATTAAGACCAGATGCATTATGTAGGAGCTATACTGTCAAAAACACCTTTACAAGGTCAGCCTTTATTCCCCACAGAGACATAAAATAACAATGCCATCATTATGGAAAGCTCTTGGCCATTCTTTGAAAGAATGGAGGCATCTACCTAAAATATTCAAGATACCCGTCATGATAATCAAAATCTTTTATATGTATATATGTTAAATGCTTATCTTCTATACAAGCCAGATGATCACCAAAATTTAACTGCATATCATCTATAGTCCTCACCACAATGTCAAGGCTGATGAGATATTAAGAAAGTCTGAGTCTCTTGATTCTAAAAAAAAAATTTACTTTGTGAGACTGCGGTGAATAAACATAGAACCGTAATGTAATCATTGGAAGTACCTATCATATCTATCTATCTATCTATCCATCCATCCATCCATCTATCTATCCATATTTTTATCCATCCATCCATCCATCAATCCATCTATCTAGCCATTCATCCGTCCATCCATTAGTCCATCCGTCCATTGGTTATGAACAGCTTTACATAATAAGATGGCTGCTGATTTGTGTGTGAATCTACATATATCTCAATAATACGTGAACAACAACATGTAAGTGCTATATATTTGAATATATACCTACAACAATGGGCACACTTTATCTCCCAAAAGTTTTGTTTCAGTGCAATTTAATAATGCTTATTTGGATGCTGGCGAAAAGAATTTCAGCATTAAACTAAAGCCAGCGAAGTGCCATTTATTCCTAACCCATGAACTGCTAAAAAACAGAAGGTACTTACAAAAAAAAAAAAATGTAAATGGGCATTCTAAGCCTAGTGCAGTGCTTATGTAACCACAACAGCCTAGTGCAGAGCTTATGGTTCTAACATGCCACTGGCACCAAATTCTGTCACAGTGTCAAAAACATATAATTTTCAAGTGGTGTGACAAACAACTAAGAGGCTTCAGGCACCAGTTGCTTAGGAAATTAATTATACATCTGTTGACATGTCATCCAAATTTGGCCAAAATTCATATTGCCAAGGTAGAAGTGTAATTTCTGCAGTAGCAATATGCTGTGAAATCAGTTGACCTTCAGATACCCTGGGGACGCTCAGTGTGTGTCAAGTTGCTTCAAAACAGTATGACACAGAACTAGAGGACAAAACCAGGAGCGTATTGGTACCATAACCACTACAGTGAACTATAGTGATTATTACACTTAGAAAGGGTTGGAAAGGTGCCATAATGAATGTCAATTTCCACAATGCAGTATGGGTAAAAGGGTACACATAATGGAGAACAAGTTATGGGAATACGACTATGATAATGAGGCATTTGGATATTCTGGGGAGGTTTTCGTTTTGTGTGGTAAGATATATCACTTATAATCGTGAGTTTGAATATCAACAGCTACAAAAAAAATTGAAATACAGTTTTCAATTTAATGATTTAAATATGAACAGAGAACATTCAAACACATTAAAACAGCTTTAAAAAGCTTATTCTGACAGATGTAGTTTTTATGGTCTTTGTGTGACATGCAACATGGAGGAAAACTATTCATTACAGCTTATCACAGAAGACCAGATATGGCCAAATAATGCAGAAGTTCACTCACATTATCCAAGCCACAGCAGGCAGGCTAAGCCTTAAGTGCCAGGCAAGCCCTAGTTTTTGTCAACCCACTCAAAAATGGCTTCACACAAACTGAGGGGTATTACATGAAAATACTGTTTGCACAATAACTACTTGTATGAGCTACATAGTTACATTGTAATCTAATCTGAAAAAAGACTAAAGTCCATCAAGTTCAACTGTTAACCCCATTCTTGTATGCTGTTGTCCCAAAATAGCACAAAACAATCCTAATTGTAGCCATTTACAATTATGCCACAAAATGGGGGAAAATGCTTCTTGACTCCAAAATGACAATCAGATTTCTCTTTGAATCAACAACCTTCTGTAGCAGTTATGGTGCTTAATCCTTCATAACAGATGTCATAGAAGAATATAAAGTCATTTGACTAAATGTTGTTATTAGGTGGTTCAACAGAAGTTTTAGCTATCACAATTTTTTTACAAATCTACTGGAATCCTTACAGCTTGTCATAATCTAGTTGTAATTTACTAATTATTTAATCAATGTTTTTGTGTTGAATTTATTGAAACATGTTAATCCAACATGCAGTTCCAGCACTGGGTAAAAATCAGGAGCATAAATGTTCAGTGTTTGCCTGTGCTTTGTCTCCAGTCTCAGATTAATTTCAGTTTGTATTGCAATTCGGCCGATAGGCTGAATTACCAAACTTCAAGTAGAAATATCCCAAGAATCACAAGTCAACTGAAAAGTGCAATGGCCGAACATGTTCATTGTTACTCCCATCCTGAACCCCAAAATGTAAGTGCGGGCAGACCGCCATCTTTTGTCTAAACTGCTGGTCATACTTAAACCAGCATTGACCCTCGTAACCTTCTAAGCCTCCTAAATTAAATTTAATGAAGGTGAAAAGGGAAGGACCTTTCTCCAGAAAATGTGATACTAGAATACTCAAAAATGTCAGAAAACCCTGAAGCCAATTTCTGAAAGTTCGGGGAAGTTGCTTACCCTTTTCCTGATGCATGACCTCCCCCCTCTGCGTACAATCTACAGATTCCCTGTCTGTCGGAACTAGAGATAGAAGGGCTACATACTCTCCCTTAAAAATCTTTTCTAAAGGCATGTGGAGCCCCAGTGGAGACACCTTAAATGCTGGGCCCTATGGAAAATTAGCCATGGAGTGAAACAGCATCACAACAGCACTGGGTCCCACAGCAAGGTCCCAATAACCAACGGGAACCCTTCAGGCAACACAGAGGCTCTAATACATCATGCAGTAACATTATCATCTGCAGCCTGAGTAGGGGGGGCACACCAACCATTTGCCAAGCACTAGAGCAGCAATACTCACGATCATGCAGAAAGATCCTGAACCCTGAAATCTGGATCTCTTGAAGCCTGCTGCCTCTCTTCTCGAATCCAGGTTCGCCACTCGTTTGATTGTCAAATTCGGGTGATTCGCCTATTTCTTTTTCCTCTTTGTATTCAACTGAATTTGACCTCCGAACTTCTGCATTCGCAACTGAATGTGATATCTGAGTTCCTGCATTCACTCCGAATTTGGAGGCTGGCATGAAAACGTCCGGATAGGGGGCCTGTGATGTCAGTGCTTCTGGGTGTACTGACGTCATGTGCACAACCTGCAATGAATATGTAAAGGTGGATCAATGTCTCAACTCCCCGCAGCAATGATGCGGCATAATCACTTCCTACTTGGCTGGAAGAGAGGGAGGGCTCTGAGACCTCACTGAGCCCTGGCCATCTTGCAATACCCGACCTCCATCTTAATTTCCCCTTTGGGTTTAAATTTTGCGCCGGCTCATCCGTCTTACAGGCCTGGTCATGGCCAGTGTCATCATTGTTCCAGGACCAGCAGCACTCGGTCCTGGACTGTCTCGTCATGATCCCCCACCAGATCTCCATACAGGACACTGTGAAAGCTGTGACAGAGGTCTGGATCTTCTAGTCCTATGCCTGCATACTTCAATTCCTACCATCTTTCCACCGACCCGTGTCCCGAAATGGACACCCTGCATTAGGAAAGCCAAAAACCATCAACACCAGTAAGGCCTCCCTAGAATAACAGGTGGCCATTGTCAAATGAAGGTTAATGAAATAGCTACTAACTAAACTATTTTTATTTTTTCCAAATTTTTTAATTTTTCTATGTTTATCTCTCTCTTTGAGTGATTGAAAGAACCAGAATTTCCCAGAATCTCTTGGTCTAAGGTACATTCCATACATAGTAACCTTTTGGTTCTCATGCTTACAACTGTTGCAGCACTCATGCCCCTCCCCCCAACCCCTACACTTTTCAGGGATCAGGGGAGAGGCTTTTCATGATTTTGTCATTTTATATAAAATTATTCCCTTCTATCCCTCTATTTAATTACTATTTGTATATGCATTACTTTTGTTACAGACGCATTTGTTCACAAACTGCAGTCTGATATTTGTCTTTAATTAAAGTGAAAGGTATTCTTATTTAATCAGATACAAACTGAATGTACCAACTGGAAAAAACATCTGCTTTGTCTAAATCATTAATTTTGGATTCCAGGACAATGTCAACCATGTGAAGCCTTATGCTTTAAAATGAATCAGTGATTTTATCACAGAGATTGAGCATATTCTGCACTTCACTAATTCCAAGAATATGAGTAATACCATTAAGTAAATAGAAATTGTGCATACTGGTGCCAAAATGAAATCAAGAGCAAAAAGCATCTGTTGTTCATGATAAAACCTAGAATACAGCTTTCAATTACATGAATCAAATAAACCTACCTTTGTTGCCAACATAGAATCGACTAGTGGGGGATGGCATCAATATGCTGAAATCTGCAGTCTGAAAACAATTCATGAATCGTCAGAATGATTTGTCTTTAACTTTAGCTTAAATCAATAAAAATACGTTTTAATTATTACAAGGAAACATCACATGGTGCTTTAATAACCCCCTTGGTTATATCTAGAGTTGAGAGAACGCGGACTGTAAAGTTCGGCTTCGTACGGAACATTACGTTTTTTGGACCCGAACACGGACATATCACTGTATGTTCGGGTTGGAGTTCGGCGATTTAATTGCGCGTTTTGAAAGGCTGCAGGGCAGCCAATCAACAAGCGTTTGACTCGTGTGCCCTTAGAAGCCATCACAGCCATGCCTACTATTGGCATGGCTGTGATTAGCCAGTGCAGCATGTGACCCAGGCTCTATGTATAAGCTGGAGTCGCGTAGCGCTGCACGCACATGAGGTCTTATTAGTGTAGGGAGAGGATGCTGCATCTGTGAGGGAGAACTTAGGAAAGAATTCTGCAAACTAGTACATTAGTGGGGTGCACTTTGTGGCGGAACCAACCTCGCCACTGTCCACTGGAGAGGCCTGGTTGCTCGCCTGCTGCCTTTAGACTATGGTCCTGCATTTTAAACTTTTATTTTACCGGCAGAAAGGTTTATTCGTGCCTTTCTGCGGACTGTTAAAGCCATGCTACCCCAGATAGCTATGCCATGGAGCCCAGCCGTATACTGAAAGACTGTATGAAAGACTTTGGCTCCATGGCGATTGAACTGTATTATGTGATCTGAGCGCCATTCGGTAGTAATGTGCACTCAGATCTAAGCTATCTGGGGATATGTAGAATGTCTATGTTTTATGGAATAAATGTAACTGTATGTAATTTTATGTCTTTTATCGTATTGTTACTGTCATGTGGTTAATGGAGTCTTGCCTCTGTCCTGGGAGATAATTGGATTACTTCACAATTATCTCCAGGACAGAGAGGAGGGATTGTGATGTAAATGTGGGTGTGTTTTATGGTTCTCCTGTAAACGATTGGTTGTACTGTGTCCCACCCTGTGGGATGTCCCCTTGCATGGGGACTTGCATAAAAGCCAGTGTGTGGCCATTACAAGAGAGTTCCTGCTTAACCCTCAAAGTGAAGTGTCGTCTCATTATTGGGGGAGGATTTATTGTATGCTGTTCCAGTTTGACTGCTAGGAGTGTAAACCTATTCGCATGGTTTTTCCTATTCGGCTGTTTCCAGTATTAGTGTGTTTGCAGTTCGGGAGAGTGGTGATTGCAGTAGCTGTCTGTGCATCTGAAAGGGGAATATCGCCTAAACGAGTTTTAACCTCTAGTGGGAAAAACGGTCCGTTATACACTTCATATCTGAGAGTCAAACAGAAGCGTCAAATACTGTGGTTACATCAGAGTTTTAAAAAGTCAATTAAATAGAAGCGTCAAATACTGTGGTTTCATCTGAGTTTTCAAAAGTCATTTTATTTGGGTGCTAAACTGCTAAATAGTACATTTGGTGCGTGCTCTTAATATCTGAGAGTCAAATAGAAGCGTCAAGTACTGCTGTCACATTGCAGTTTTAAAACTTAAAAATTTTTGGGTGCTAAACTGCTAAATAGTATTTTAGTGGGGTGCACTTCATATCTGAGAGTCAAATAGAAGCGTCAAATAGTGCGCTTACAGCACAATTGTAAACATTCTAATTGTTTTGGTGCTAAACTGCTAAATAGTACATTTGCGGCCTGCACTTCATATCTGAGAGTCAAATAGAAGCTTCAAATAGTGCGCTTACAGCACAATTGTAAACATTCTTATTTTCTGGGTGCTAATCTGCTAAATAGTACATTAGTGGGGTGCACTTCATATCTGAGAGTCAAATAGAAGCGTCAAATACTGCGGTTAAAGCGCAATTGTAAACACTCTAATTGTTTTGGTGCTAAACTGCTAAATAGTACATCTGCGGCCTGCACTTCATATCTGAGAGTCGAATAGAAGTATCAAATAGTGCGCTTACAGCGCAGTTGTAAATATTCTAATTGTTTTGGTGCTAAACTGCTAAATAGTACATTTGCGGCCTGCACTTCATATCTGAGAGTCAAATAGAAGCGTCAAATACTGCGGTTACAGCTCAATTGTAAACATTCTAATTGTTTTGGTGCTTAACTGCTAAATAGTACATTTGCGGCCTGCACTTTATATCTGAGAGTCAAACAGAAGCGTCAAATAGTGCGCTTACAGCGCAATTGTAAACATTCTTATTTTCTGAGTGCTAATCTGCTAAATAGTACATTAGTGGGGTGCACTGATCATATCTGAGAGTCAAACAGAAGCGTCAAATAGTGCGGTTACAGCGCAATTGTAAACATTCTAATTGTTTTGGTGCTAAACTGCTAAATAGTATTTTAGTGGGGTGCACTTCATATCTGAGAGTCAAATAGAAGTTTCAAATACTGCGGTTACAGCGCAATTGTAAACATTCTAATTGTTTTGGTGCTAAACTTCTAAATAGTACATTTGCGGCCTGCACTTCATATCTGAGAGTCAAATAGAAGTGTCAAATACTGCGGTTACAGCGCAGTTGTAAACATTCTAATTGTTTTGGTGCTAAACTCCTAAATAGTACATTTGCGGCCTGCACTTCATATCTGAGAGTCAAATAGAAGCGTCAAATAGTGCGCGTACAGCGCAATTGTTAATATTCTTATTTTCTGGGTGCTAATCTGCTAAATAGTACATTAGCGGGGTGCACTGATCATATCTGAGAGTCAAATAGACGCGTCAAATAGTGCGGTTACAGCACAATTGTAAACATTCAAAATTGTTTTGGTGCTAAATAGTATTTTAGTCGGGTGCACTTCATATCTGAGAGTCAAATGGAAGTTTCAAATACTGCGGTTACAGCGCAATTGTAAACATTCTAATTGTTTTGGTGCTAAACTGCTAAATAGTACATCTGCGGCCTGCACTTCATATCTGAGAGTAAAATAGAAGTATCAAATAGTGCGCTTACAGCGCAGTTGTAAATATTCTAATTGTTTTGGTGCTAAACTGCTAAACAGTACATTTGCGGCCTGCACTTCATATCTGAGAGTCAAATAGAAGCGTCAAATACTGCGGTTACAGCTCAATTGTAAACATTCTAATTGTTTTGGTGCTTAACTGCTAAATAGTAAATTTGCGGCCTGCACTTTATATCTGAGAGTCAAACAGAAGCGTCAAATAGTGCGGTTACAGCGCAATTGTAAACATTCTAATTGTTTTGGTGCTAAACTGCTTAATAGTATTTTAGTGGGGTGCACTGCATATCTGAGAGTCAAATAGAAGTTTCAAATACTGCGGTTAAAGCGCAATTGTAAGCATTCTAATTGTTTTGGTGCTAAACTTCGAAATAGTACATTTGCGGCCTGCACTTCATATCTGAGAGTCAAATAGATGCGTCAAATAGTGCGGTTACAGCGCAATTGTAAACATTCTAATTCTTTTGGTGCTAAACTGCTAAATAGTATTTTAGTGGGGTGCACTTCATATTTGAGAGTCAAATAGAAGTTTCAAATACTGCGGTTACAGTGCAATTGTAAACATTCTAATTGTTTTGGTGCTAAACTTCTAAATAGTACATTTGCGGCCTGCACTTCATATCTGAGAGTCAAATGGAAGTTTCAAATACTGCAGTTACAGCGCAATTGTAAACATTCTAATTGTTTTGGTGCTAAACTGCTAAATAGTATTTTAGTCGGGTGCACTTCATATCTGAGAGTCAAATGGAAGTTTCAAATACTGCGGTTACAGCGCAATTGTAAACATTCTAATTGTTTTGGTGCTAAACTTCTAAATAGTACATTTGCGGCCTGCACTTCATATCTGAGAGTCAAATAGAAGCGTCAAATAGTGCTGATACAGCGCAATTGTAAACATTCTAATTGTTTTGGTGCTAAACTGCTAAATAGTATATTTGCGGCCTGCGGTTCATTTCTTGTAGTCCAATAAACTAAAAAAAAAAAAATTGTTGACTATTGGTGGTTACATTGTCGCCTGACATAAACCATCTGTTAATTTGGTCGGTGAACGCAAACAATGAGGAGAGCGTCAAATAAAGGACGTGGCCCTGGTCGTGATGCTGCTGGTGTTGGTGGAGCTCCTGTTGCAATGAGAGGACGTGGTCAATCTGTGCCAGCTACACGCACAAGTGAAACACCTTCCTCAGGTGCGAGTAGGCGACAGAACCTTCAGCATTATTTGGTAGGCCCGAATGACTCTTCTGGTGAGGTTGCCGTGGGCCATCCACCTAGCCCTGCCCCAGAAGTGGAAGAGATTGAGTGCACTGATGCACGACCACTTATGTGTCAGGATGTGGACATGCAAGGACCACCGCATCACATCTCTAATGATGACGAAACACAGGTGCCAACTACTGTGGTTTTGTGCAGTGTGCAGACCGGCAGGGTTGAGAAGTGGGCGAAAGATGATGTGGAGAATGATAAGGTCCTAGACGCCACATGGAATAAAGGTCATGCGAGTGACGTGTGCAGTTTGGAGGAAGAGGCGGTGGTCGCACAGAGGCACCAGCATAACATAAGAGGGAGCAGTTTGCAAAAGCGGAGCAGCCGTCACCTAGACGGTACGCCTGCTACTACCCACCGCACCCAGGAAACGAGCACACCAAAGCCAGCTCCAAGGAGTTCCCTGGCGTGGCAGTTCTTCAGACAATGTGCTGACGACAAGAGTGGTTTGCACGCTGTGCAATCAGAGCCTGAAGCGAGGCATAAACATGCTAAACCTGAGCACAACCTGCATGACCAGGCATCTACATGCAAAGCACGAGCTGCAGTGGAGCAAGCACATCAAAAACCAAGAAATGTCTCAGGCTCCTCCTACTTCCTATTCTGCTGCTGTCTCGGCCTCTTCCTCCACCTCTGGAGTGACAGTGGCACCTACCACCCAGCAAACAGTGGATTTGGCAGCAACGCCACCAAGTCCGCCACCGTCCCCAAGCATCTCCACACTGTCCCATGGAAGCATTCACCTGTCCATCTCCCAAACACTGGAGAGAAAGAGGAAGTACGCCCCTACCCACCCATGATCCCTGGCCTGAATGCCAGCATTTCAAAGTTCGTGGCCTTTGAAATGCTGTCATTCCGTCTGGTGGAGACGGACAGTTTTAAAAACCTGATGGCGGAGGCTGTCCCTCAGTAAGTGGTTCCCGGCCACCACTACTTTTCCAGACGAGCAATCCCTTCCCTGCACAACCAATTGGCGGACAAAATCAGGCGTGCACTGCGCAACTCCACCTGTGGCAAGGTCCACATAACCACAGATGCGTGGACCAGTAAGCACGGGCAGGGACGCTATATCTCCCTAACTGCACACTGGTCAAATGTAGTTACTCTTGGGCCTGATGTGGATAGCAGTTTGGCGCATGTCCTTAAGCCACCGAGGATTGCAGGGCATTTCTCTTTGCCTCCTGTTGCCTCCTCCTCCTACTCGCTACCTCCTCCTCTACCACCACCTCATCCGGGCAGCGTAACACCTTCACCACCAACTTCAGCGCAGCCAGGGGGAAATGACAGCAGGCTGTTTTAAAACTCATATGTTTGGGGGAAAACCCCACACCACGCAGGAGCTGTGGACGGGCATGGAACAACAGACCGATGAGTGGTTGTTGCCACTGAGCCTCATATCCGGCCTGGTGGTGTGCGATAATGGGCAAAATCTCGTAGCAGCTCTGGGCCTAGCCGCTTTGACGCACATCCCTTGCCTGGTGCATGTGCTGGATTTGGCGGTGCAGAAATTCCTGTAAAACTACCCAGATATATCAGAGCTGCTACAGAAAGTGCGGGCCCTATGTACGCGCTTTCGGCGTTCTCACCCTGCTGCTGCTTGCCTGTCTGTGCTGCAGCATAACTTCGGCCTTCCTGCTCACCACCCCATATGTTACGTGCGGACAAGGTGGAACTCCACCTTGCACATGCTGGAGAGCAGCAGCAGGCGATAGTGGAGTTTCAGATGCAGCACGCACGGGTCAGTCGCTCTGCGGAACAGCACTACTTCACCACCAATGAGTGGGCCTCCATGCGAGACCTGTGTGCCATTTTGCACTGTTTCGAGTACTCCACCAACATGGCCAGTGCCGATGACGCCGTTCTCAGCCTTACTATCCGCTTCTATGTCTCCTTGAAAAAACACTTCGGGCGATGATGGAAGAGGATGTGGCACAGGAGGAAGAGGAGGAGGAAGAGGGGTCATTTCCATGGTTATCAGGCCAGTCATTCACAAGTGGCTTGGAGGGTGGGTTCCTGCACCAGCATAGGCCAGGTACACAATTGTCCAGCCAGGGCACAGTTCTGGAGGATGAGGAGGAGGATGATGAGGATGAGGAGGAGGAGGAACCATGTTCACAGCAGGGTGGCAACCAACGCAGCTCGTGGGCATCACTGAAGCGTGGCTGGGGGATACGGAGGACACAGATGATACACCTCCCACAGAGGATAGCTTGTCCTTTCCTCTCTGTAGCCTGGCACACATGAGCGACTACATGCTGCAGTGCCTGTGCAACAACTGCCGCATTGCCCACATTCTAACTTGTGCTGATTACTGGGTGGCCACCCTGCTGGATCCCCGTTGCAAGGACAACATGCTGTCCTTAATTCCCTCACTGGAGCGTGATCGGAAGATGCGCGACTACAAGCGCATGCTGGTAGACACGCTGCTGAGGGCATTCCCAACTCACACCAGGGGCTCAGTGGAAGCACAAGGCGAAGGCAGAGGAGGAGGAAGAGGTCGCCAACGCAGCTGGGGCACCGCCAGCACCTCAGAAGGCAGGGTTTGCATGGCCGAAATGTGGAAAAGCTTTGTCAGCACGCCACAACAACCAGCACCACCATCTGATATGGAACGCCTTAGCAGGAGGCAGCATTTCAGCAACATGGTGGAACAGTACGTGTGCACACGCCTACACGTACTGACTGATGGGTCTGCCCCATTCAACTTCTGGGTCTCCAAATTGGGCACATGGCCTGAGCTTGCCCTTTATGCCTTGGAGGTGCTGGCCTGTCCTGCAGCCAGTGTATTGTCTGAACGTGTGTTTAGCACGGCAGGGGGCGTTATCACAAACAGGCGCAGCCGCCTGTCCACAGCCAACGTGGACAAGCTCACATTTATTAAAATGAACCAGGCATG
>OW240917.1:194437862-194487132 GCA_933207985.1 Pelobates cultripes
TGTAACGTTAAAACTACACATCCCATCTTCATAATTACATATTTGGAATCAGCACACTTAAAACATAAACATAACCAAAAATCAGCCAAATCCATCCAGGGGTTAAAAGTTAGCTGGAGGTCCCTTTATGACCGACCGCAAGCACATTTTCCTGCCCAAAACAGTTCCATAGATTTGGGCTGTGAGGTCGGTCTATTTCAGGCTGAAAAAACGACTAAGTCCCATCGCGAATGGGACTTAGTCTCTGCAGCAGAAATAAGGCTGAAAAAAACGGCTGAAAAAAAGACTAAGTCCCATCGCCGAATGGGACTTAGTCTCTGCAGCTGAAATAATTTTCCATTTACTGAACCAAGTGGGAAATAGCAAGGCAGGCACAAAGGGTTTGCACCAGGTCTGGGGACACAGGGGACACCGTCTTAAAGGGGCCGTGTCCCCAACAAGTCTGGGGACACGGCCTTAAAGGGGCAGTGTCCCAATCTTCCTGATGTCCCAAAAAAGGTGTTTAAAGGGCCAGCACCAGTCACATAAGAGTCCATAAACTATTATGCCTACGACAGTCTTAAAGGGAGCCATACACACTGAAATAAAAGTGCATACATTTTCACAATCTCCCAGGGGCCATGTGATCATGCGGGGAGGAGGAGGCTGTAGTAGGCTTCTCACAGCAGGGAAGCTTAAGGGCAATTTGCAAAGGGAGAAGGTACAAATAGCAGTTGTAACAAGGTGTCAATCCATATCTGCCTGCCAAGTGACCTTGATGTAAGGGGGACCAGTCCCTATTCTGCTTTCTGTGTGTCAATTATCAGGGGAACCTTAGGACGAAGATTGTCAATCCATATCTGCCAAAGTGACCCGATGTAGGGGGACCAGTCCCTATTCTGCTCTGTGTCAGTGTGTATCAGGGAACCTTAGGACAGGTGTCAATCCATATCTGCCAAGTGACCCTATGTAGGGGGACCAGTCTCTATTCTGCTCTGTGTCCGTGTGCATCAGAGGCTCTGAGGACAGATGTCAATCCATATGTCAAGGTGTCAATATGTCATATGTCAGGTGTCAATCCATATTCATTGTGATTTAGGAATGTTAGGTGATTTCTGCCCTTTATGGATTAAAACCAGACTCTGTATCAACTGTGTAATTTTTCCATGGGAGTTTTGCCATGGATCCCCCTCTGGCATGCCACAGTCCAGGTGTTAGTCCCCTTGAAACAACTTTTCCATCCCTATTGTGGCCAGAAAGAGTCCCTGTGTGTTTTAAAATTCGCCTCCCCATTGAAGTCAATGGAGTTTCGGGCGGTTCGCCGGTTCGCGAACATTTGCGGAAGTTCGCGTTCGCCGTTCGCGAACCGAAAATTTCGGGTTCGCGACATCACTACTTGTCAATTTAAATATAACAACCCTGTCTTCAGATACAAGGTAAACCGGTGTGTTTACGCATCATTATTGCCAAAACTGTGCTTTTTGCATTATTTTGCTTCTTTTTTTTAATAATTCTTTATTTTTGAGTGCATGAGTGAACAAAGCTTACTCTGCCACAATAGCATTCATAAGCGTGGTGATAACACAGCAATTTTCAGATATGGCGTTTACATAGTGCACATTTTTAGTATATAGATGTGCAGTCAAAGCGTGGACGTCTAAAGGTTACACGTTAGAGCTGAACTTAAAACATAATAACATAGACTGGAGTAATTAATAGGCGAATGTCGCTATAATATTATAGTGCCAGCATTAATATTAAACAAGATGTAAACAGGTTAGACAATTGATTTCAGGCTGCGCTTCAATATCATGTTTAAGCCTTTGCTAAGCAGGTCAATCCTGACTAAACAGTTGAGGGAGTTAAGTGTGTGGTGCATCTAGTGGCCTATGAGGAGCCGTGTAGTGCAGCTGTAGAATATTGCATATTCTATATATTCCTATTCAAATACATATTAAGGTGTGGTTGTCTAATGGGTTAAACAGAACAGATGGCGTTTTCTATTCTGTACCATGGGGTCTCTGGAATTTGCTGTATAAGAGATTTGAGGTGGCCTTTATATAGGGAATTTCCTTATATGGCAGAGTCTAAACTAAACGTTATGACGTAATTTGGGCTATATAGAGCCAAGGACAAAGGATTACGCTCTCTTCCTGCTACGATCCGTTTTGCTCTCCTCTCTGATGTCCTGAGTTGCTGATACAAAGACGACTCTCTGTAACTTCGTTAAGAAATACCATCTGTTAAGTATATTACTGTTTGCTGTTGAATGTAGAATAAATACTTATTTTTTATAAAGAACGTCAGATTGCGTATTAGTACTTTTCAATAATATAGACATATATTATTGTGGCGAGCCTGACCCAAAAGAAGAAATATCTATATGTATAAATATATACATAAAAGACATATTCAACTAAAGAAAAACACAGCCAGTTATTACATTGACGAGCCAGCCAGACTGTTTTCTGGTGTTACAAACTTCTATTCAGGGGGGGAGTTGAGCAGAGAGAGGACGGATATCGAATTACTTTTTGTGTTGAATAGAAGTGTGAGCAGCCAGAAACAGAAAAAAGAACAGTGTTAAAAGCCGTGTTAAGAGCTGTGTGTGTTTATCAGAAGACAAAGATTTTCAGATCACAAAGACTGTTCCAAGATTATATTCTACAACAGACAAAAGCACATGGTATAAAGAAAGCAGCATAAAATACAACGTGAATTCTAGAAGCAAGCACGTGGCAGAGATTGGCAAGCGTCCAGAATCAAGCCCAGAACTGCGCAGCTGTACGAGTAAAAGCAGACGGTGTCGTGCATTAAAGATCAACTTGTCTGGTGAGTAATAATCGATTTTGTTACTGATATTGCAGAGAAAAGTAAACTTGATTTTGTGTTTAATAGATGCTATACAGATAGTCAATTGTGGGCAAGTTTGTATGAGCAGTGTAAACAAGCAAATGCAGCTATTGATAATAAATTGTTATGTTTAAATAAAACAAAAAAGAAAATTAGAAATGTTTTAAAATTGGTAGAAACCTTTGACACAATGATCCTTAGAACAGGAGTGGCTCCAACAAAATTGCAAGTACCAGCACAAGTAAAGGTGCAAGATTTAAAAAGTACACAGACAGACATTAAAGAGAAATCTGTATTTGTAACAGAAATGAAATGTACTAACGGTGATAGACTATAGGCAAGTATTTGTGATTTGGGAGAACAGCTGGATCTTAAATCTGAATTAATTTGTAAACTTAGAACTGAAGCCAAACAGTTGTGTGTGATTACAAGGAGTGATCATAATTTGATACCAGAGCCAGTTGATGTCACAGAAATATCATCCCAGTCTGATGTGCAATGTAGAAAATTGTTAGATAAGGCTGCAAAACTTAAATTAAAAATTCAAGAGCAGCTGATGAATGTTACCAAAGATATTCCCCATATAATCCATCAATGGATGCCTTTGGTAATGCAGACGTATTTGAGTCTAATATATTTAAACATAATTTGAATGACGAACAAAGGAACAGATTGTTTAAAATATGGCTGCCAACATACATTGCACGTAGACTGACTCCACCCATAAGTACCCCTAATGACGAAGAAGGTGAAATAGTCCATGGGAATGAGTGAGATAGATTAACACAATTAATAAGATTAACAACAGGAAATGATCATGTGGATATTGAGATTTTAGAAAATTTAAAACCGAATATAAATGAAGATGTCTTCAGTTTCCTTTTAAAATTTGAGCGTGCATACAGATTGGTAATGAGTATTCCTGATGATCAGACACCAAAATCTATGATAAATGCATTTGTAAAAAAAATTAAATATCTTGATCCAATATCAATTGCATGCGCTCTCCAGTGTCAAAATATTGAAGACGCTGCGTCATTTCTAGATAGGGCGAGAAGGGAATCCAGACAACAAACTGTTAAAAAATCTTTCTGTGCAGTTAGGAGAGAAAGGGGAGAGGACAAACCCAGATACCAAAAGTCCCCTCCTCCCTCGCCTCCTGCAGCTGTTAGAACTCAGACAAAGAGGAGAGAAGCTCCAAGTTTTAATATGCCCCACTCACACTATGAAAGAAACTCGACACATAGTCTGTTTCTATTGTAACAAGCCAGGTCATATAAAGAGAAACTGCAGGAATTATTTTTATGATTTACAATCAAGGGATCATGGCAAATCAAATGGATTTATTCACAATAATCCTAATATAGAAAACACCAGAGATTCGCCATATACTCCTCTGATAAGGCAAGTGAGAGAACTTGTAGCTTCCTCAAACACAGGAGACAGACAAGGTGTGATTTCTAACATGTCTAATCAGGCTGACCAAATTTTAAATTCACAGTGACAATGTAAAGGAATCAGGCCACGTCCACTTGAATTGTTGGCTCCATTAAATTTAGATGGATGTGGTAGACCATACATTAAATGTTCTTTAAAAGGTTATGACACAGAATTTCTTGTTGATACAGGTGCTCAGTTAAGTATAACTAGTTTACAACTACCTTTATCACCAAGTGCACCTTTATGTACAATTGTAGGATTTGACAGAAGTGGAGGATCTATGGCAACATTAGTAAATAATGTTACTTTAGAAATACCTCAGTGTTTAAAAACAAAAATTTATATCTGGTACTGCAAGAATGTTGATAATATCATAGGCACAGATGTTATGCAAAAAAGAGGTTGGATTGTTGATTTGGGAAACAAAGCTATTTGGAAAGATGCTAAGGGTAGGGAACCAGTGCTATTGGATCCTACTGAATATGGGGAGCTAGGAATTGTTTGTCCAGTAGATGTAGTGTCTACAGAAATGCAATGACCTAATACTAGGGATAACCTTGAACTTAAAGAGATTGTACAGAGTTATCCAGATTTATGGGCACAAAGTAAAAATGAATGTGGAAGATTTAAAAATGTGCTGATTGACATTCAAGGTCCTGATCCACTCCCACAGAGGCAGTATAGATTACCCCCAGATTCAATTGATTCTATTGCAAGTGTCATTAATGATTTGGAACAGAGAGGAATAATTAGAAAAGCAAATAGTCCATGCAATCATAATCTGTGGCCAATATTGAAAAAAGATTCAGATTCCTGGAGATTAACAATTTATTTACGTACATTAAATAAATACACACCACCTTCTGCACATGTGGTGGCAGAAACCCCAGATATGATGTCACGATTGACGTCAACGGCTAAGGTATACTCAGTACTAGATGTAAGAAATGGGTTTTTCTCTTTACCACTAAAGCATAGTTGTCAATATAAGTTTGCTTTTACATTTCAAAATCAGCAATATGTGTTTTCACAGTTCTCCAACATATTTTCATCAGGCATTGGCAAAAGTTTTGTCTAAGTTTTCTAGGCCAGAATGCTTGTTACAATATGTTGATGATATGATTTTGCAGACTGAAACTGAGGAAGAACACCTGATTTTGTTAAATTAATTATTTTTCCTTTTGCAGGATTCTGGTTTAAAACTGAATACACGAAAAGTAACACTGATGCAACCAGAAGTACAATACTTGGGTGTACACATTGGTCCAGGACACAAGAAGCCAGTGCAGGAAAGAATCAAAACTATTTCTTCTCTTCCTGTACCGACTTCACACAAGGCCTTACGCCAGTTCCTAGGATTAATGAATTTTTCCAGAGAATTCATTGAAGGGTTCGCTGAAAAAGCCAAACCTTTATATGATCTCTTGAAAAATAGTGAATCTTAATTTGGACCATGGACAGATGAACATCAGAATGCATTTGAGGTACTTAAAAGAGACTTACAGGTTGCACCTGCTTTAGCGACAATACATCCAACTGCATCCTTTGCAATTCAAGTACATACTTCAGAGACGGCTGTCTCCGCAGTACTATTACAATTGCAGCAAGAGGTATGGAGAATAGTGGGATATTTTTCTAAAATTCTTTCCCCAGTGGAAAGAGTGCTAGAAATATGTGCCAGACATTTGGTAGGAGTACATTTTGCGGTAATGGCAACTGAACACATAGTGGGATTCAAGGACATAATTCTGCAAACACCACATACACCTTTGAAATTACTTCTTGAAAAAGGAATTCCAGGTGTGTCACATCAGAGATTTTCACAATGGTTAATAGCTCTATCACCAAAGCAAATTAAGGTAGAACATAAGGCAAAGTATGTATTTCCACAACTAATGCAATATGAGGGTAAACCCCATCAATGTTTAGCAGAAGTTGAAGAGAATTTTCTTTCTCTTTTCAGAAAGGAAGCAAGTGAATCTGATGAACCTGTGTTTGTTGACGGGTCCAGATTCTGTTCAGATGGGAAGTACTATACAGGTTATGCTATATGGTATCCAAAACGAAGATATTCAGTAGAGCATAAATTGCCAGGTCATTTGTCAGCACAGAGAGCAGAACTAGAAGCATTAAAAACAGTACTGACACTTGAGGAAAAAGAAGGGCGTCCCCTAGTGATATATAGTGATAGTTCATATGTTGTTAGATGACTAAAAGAACATTTAGCTATATGGAAAAGAAGAGGGTTCGTAGATGCCTCAAATAAAGTGTTAGCACACAAAGAGACACTAGAGACCATATTTGGAATTGCGTCTCAAGAACCATGTTTACATGCTATAGTTAAAGTTCCTGCTCATCAAAAAGGTAAAGATTTACTTAGTGAAGAAAATTAAATAGCTGATAAATTTGCAAAAAGAGCAGCTCTAACTGGTGAAAATGCATTACAGACAGAGCCTATGTCAGTAGCAGTGGTTAGAAAGACTAACACACAGCCTCCATCTTTTGCAGAAGAACAGGCAAAGGATTCGTCCCTTGCGGCTTCTCGGGTTGATCCAAAACCTCCATTTGTTCATGAGAAAGGGGTTTTGTGTCATGACCAAAACGGAGAACTGTGTCCGGTCATGCCAGAACATCTAAAATTGTTATTTACTCAATATAATCATGAAAGTTTAGGTCATATTGGACAGCAGAAACTGTTAGAGGTACTCAGAGATAAGTTTTATTGGGATAACATGGAAAAGACTGTACAACAGGTAGTGCAATCATGTTTGATATGTGCACAAATAAATCCCAGACCTAAAGGACAAAAAACGCCTATACAACGTATAGCACCTGCAAATGGTCCTTGGACTACTTTACAAATTGATTTTATTGGGCCATTACCAACAGGTAAGAATGGATTAAAATATGCGTTAGTAGTTGTGGATGTATTCTCTAAATGGTTGGAAGTAATTCCTCTGACTAAAGATGATTCACAAAAAATGGCTGAAGCATTATGGACACACATTTTCTCAAGATGGGGATTTCCTGGACTTCTAGAGTGAGACAGAGGTACCCATTTCACAGGGAAAATCATGCAAGCACTGTGTGCTATTCTAGGCATAGAGCAGAGATTTCATGTTCCATATCATCCACAATCTGCTGGGATTGTGGAACGTATGAATCGAACATTGAAATCTAGACTTTCAAAAATGTTACTTGAGAAAGGCAACACAGGGGTACAGGCACTTCCTGCTGTACTTATGGGTATTAGAGGCACTATGTCTTCAGCTACACAATACACTCCATTTGAATTGATGACAGGTAGGAAAATGCAGTTGAATTTTCCTAATGAACCATATTTGTCTACCCCACAGAAAGATGCAATTGCTAAAAATAAATGGTTGCAAATGCTGCAGGAAAATTTGGAGCAAATTCTTCCACATGCAGCTACTCGTATGTGCAAAATGGCACCTCCTGATTTTTCAAAGTTTTTAAAGGGGGGTATGGTCATGATAAAAACTTTTAGGAAAACTGGACCTTGGGAGGCAAATTGGGAAGGTCCTTATAACATAACAGATACAATGGGACAAACAATGGTACAAGTGCAAAGACCTCTTGATGGTTCACGGAATAAACGGAGGCAAAATTGTTTTTGGGTTCATGCAGATCAGTGCAAATTGTATAAACCTACAACATAATTTTGTAATATATTGACACTGCTTTGTTTTTCTTAGTTTATTTTAGGTAATTTGTAAGCAGACCTACAGACGAAAGTTTGCCGGTGACAGACGATGTGTTCGCAAAGACAACCATGTAACAGAAAGAAGGTGTTCGTCAGCATCCTGCTAACATTGATGACTACAGTTCTTGTAATAGTTATTTTTAAGATGAACAAAACGACTTTCAATAAGGAATTAAAGAATGACTTATTGGGAAATATTAGAAAAAAGAGAGACAATGAACAAGTATTGAAAGGTCATGTTTGTTTTGGGACAAAACATGGCTATCTACAAGTATGCAATGGGCAAATTAATTTCACAGGAGATAGTGTTATTAATTTAAACATTACAATAGGTCCTAATGATTTATTTAGTTGGACCAAAGGTTCATTTGTACAAGACAATGTAAAAACGCGATCATGGGAACTTAACATATTACAAAATGCATATATCATGATTGTAGTTAATGGAGAGGAAATGGTAAATTGGTCAGGTGACATGTATGTGAACGTTGCACAAAATTCAGTAACAACGCGAGGACGAGGTGGTGAGGTACTTTATACAATTCAATACTGGCTTATACATGTAGAGCCAGAATTCCTCTTAATAAACAATACTCCAGGTATACTTTGGATATGGGAAATACGAGCATCTAGGGAATCGTTGACAGTAAGAGTTAACATGATGTTTCTGGTAACTGATTATGTTATGCGAGATATTATAATGAAGCCTAGTCTTGTAGATATCCAGGAAGGAAAGGAAAGACTTAGATTAACATGTAGTACACATATAAGTTTACCCCCTGAGTCTGTAATGACATGGAAAATGGAAGGAATGTTTTTGGGTAGTATGTCACGTACAACGCCAAAGGTTATTCACAGAGGTGTGCTAGGAAAGGTGGATTGGTCGGAAGAAATGTTTGTTTTCTATTTAGACAATCCTACCTACAGTGATAGTGGAAACTATCAATGTTGTATAATGTTAAGAAATCATCACGAGAGATGTGGTGATGTTAAGGTAAATGTACTCTCTCCCAGAATGGTAGAATGCAAAAAAATGCAAGGTTTTTAAGTTATCAAGTCCCTTTCAATTGAATCATTTTCAATCAAAGCCTTTGTTATTAGATGGGAAATTTGCAACAATAGTTTGGCATTTTAATGCTTCTCAGTGGAAAATCTCAAGTAAATTTCCACAATGTAAGGAACATTTATTAAATATGGAACTAGGCTTAGAACATTGGTTTGGAGGAAGTAAAGTATCAAACAGGAAACAAAGAGGTATAGTAGAAGGAATTATGGCTGGATTTGGTACTATAGGAAGTATCACCAATTCTATGGATATTCATACATTAAAGAATGATTTGGGAACTGTAGGGTTAATAGGGGGGAAAGGATTGCATATTCAAAGAGGTTTAAATCAAATATTGAAAAATATGGTTATGGACATAGCCTCTGTTATTGCACCCTCTGTTCAACATTTACAGGAAGCTACTTTGGCATTAATGAGAAATGCAGATTCATCCCAGGTAGCCAAAGCTTGTTTAGAGATACAAGTTGAATATTCTACAGATTTTAAGGTGATGGCACAAGCATTACAAGGTGGTGTTACTCCTATGGAACTCAAACGTAGTTTACCTGAGGAGTTTGCGTTCGCTAAAAATCATACAGATTTATGGGTTAACAAATGGTTGGGATGTAACAATGATATATGTATAAGTTCTTCTTTAATACCAATTTCTGGTATTGAAAAAACACTATTTTCAATGTCGGTATTAGGAATTCCTATTAGTAACACACAATTATTATTTTATAAATTACAATATCCTGATTTTGTATCTTATAATAACATTACTGAACTTGAGCAGGTAGATCTTTCTAGTTGTCTACATTTTGCATCCAAAATAATATGTTTAAATAACCAAGCTGAAGCCATTTATCATTCATGTTTTCATAACCAAAGTTCATGTTCTGGTAAAATTAAAACAGTTAAAAATCCTCATGAAATTGTAACTCCCATAGAAAAAGACAAAGTATGTGTACAGGTTATGTCAAATAATGAGTTAGTAAGAGCTACATTCTCAGAATGTTCACATTCAGAAACATTACAGAAAGGTTTATATTGTATCAATGGGGGTCCACTAATAATACATATACAAGGAACTCATACAAGAGATAGATATCATGCCTATTCAATTAAATGTTTCACAAACAAATGAGTTTCCATGGAGAAAGTGGGCAGATGAGATTAGGAAAGACAAGATATTATTTATTCGTTACAAAAACAGTTGAAAGAAACATAAATTCAATTTGAACATGAACAGGGTAAATTAAAGGTGATAGAACATGAATGTTCAATTGTTTCAAGTTCCTCTTGGTGGAAGGACATAATTAAAAGTACAAACACACTTGCTAAATCATCTCTAGGATCAGCAATTGTAAATATTTTATTTCATCCATTTATTATTGTTATATGTGTATTTATAATATGTATTGTTTTACAAGTAATTATGCAATGTAGAATTAGAAAACTGTATATACTCGTAAATGAAAAGGTTAAACAGAAGGAGAATACACTAAAGAAAACTGTAAACCGGGTAATACACAATACTTCCAAGGAATCTCAGATACTGGGTAGCTATGAACACATCTCTTCTTATACCCAATGACTGTCATATGAAATGTGATACGAATGATGTATGAATGGACAGGTAAATAACATTTTGTTATGGTTTATATATAAATAAACCATAAACAGAGGGAAATGTAGAATATTGCATATTCTATATGTTCCTATTCAAATACATATTAATGTGTGGTTGTCTAATGGGTTAAACAGAACAGATGGCGTTTTCTATTCTGTACCATGGGGTCTCTGGAATTTGCTGTATAAGAGATTTGAGGTGGTCTTTATATAGGGAATTTCCTTATATGGCAGAGTCTAAACTAAACGTTATGACGTAATTTGGGCTATATAGAGCCAAGGACAAAGGATTACGCTCTCTTCCTGCTACGATCCGTTTTGCTCTCCTCTCTGATGTCCTGAGTTGCTGATACAAAGACGACTCTCTGTAACGTCGTTAAGAAATACCATCTGTTAAGTATATTATTGTTTGCTGTTGAATGTAGAATAAATACTTATTTTTTATAAAGAACGTCAGTTTGCTTATTAGTACTTTTCAATAATATAGACATATATTATTGTGGCGAGCCTGACCCAAAAGAAGAAATATCTCTCTCTCTCTCTCTATATATATATATATATATATATACATAATAGACTTATTCAACTAAAGAAAAACACAGCCAGTTATTACAGCAGCGTAGGGGAATGCAGGAAACTAGCCTAGTGAACTGGTATTGCAAGGTGATTTACATGAATGGTTGGTAAAGCTTGCTAGCTGGACATGAGGTGACAATATCCTGCATGTAACGGTACTGTTGCCTGTGCATGCGATTGGGAGACAAGTATACGCTCAATATGACTAAGCCCCGGTTAAGCATGTATTCCTAGTGCTGTTAAGTAGCAAACCTATTGTGAGAGCGTAACTACATGCTATGTGTGACGTGTGTGGCTACTGCTGGTGTTAGGTTATTAGGATAAACATGCATTTTTAAACTTTTGGTATAAGGTGGACAAAAAAGGTTAGGCAAAACTAGGCATGTGGGGTATAACTGTTTGCGTATTGGCTGTTAATGCAATTGTCTGATCTCGGCTTAAGTTTAAGGATAGTGACACATGGCTCCAAGCGTGAAATGCCGTAAGAAGTAGATGATAACATTTAGTTATGATTGAGGTTAAAAAAACAAAACAAAAAAAACAAAATGAAAAAGAAAAAACCTCTAACTACTTGTATTCCGTATGGTGAGGTTAGTGTCCTGTCTGCCTTTGGGTTTTCAAGATTGTGGCCAGTCTCTGATCAGCCGATGCGGGTTCTGTATACTGGGCAGGTGGGCTGTGGTTGCAGGCAGGCTTGGTGTCCTAGTGAGAGTCCATCTTCGGTGGGTCGTGTAGGGGCTCTCCATCTATTTCGCTCACTAGCGGAAATCCGCGCCGTATCCCAGTGAGCGTCGCTGCAGACCGTGTGCGTCTGTAGGTGTAGAGTTGCTCTCCGCTGGGCCCAGATGTCTGAGGCTGTCGGGTTGTGAGCATTTCGGGCGTGCCCACTGGTCTCACCCCGGTGTGTGCTGGTGCGCATACTTGCTCTCGAGGGACATGGCGCCGCATCCCGCCATATCGTTCTCCTGTATCGTTCTCGGGGCCCCTTTCTGTAAGTTCGAGGGGAGAGTTTGCCCATCCGTCTTCTGATTGGGATATCCCCCGCCAGTCCAGAGGGGGGGAGCAGCAGAGTCTTGATGGTCCCACACTTGTGAGCAGGCCCCGCACTGGGGGATCGGGCGCCTCCCCCAGGCTCCAGGCTCCAGGCTCCGCTCCTGTTTAGGTCACGTGGCCGGTTCAGTTATCCCCGTGGTGCCCCGGCTCGGGAATTGCATCATTCTGCTCTGTATGTGGTGCTGTTTTGCTTTCTGGGTTTCGTGACATTTGGGCCTCGTTAGTTTGTTTGCAATGTGCGTTTATGCGCTTTCCCGTGCCAGAGCTTCTAGAGAACATGTCCGGCCATCTTGGCTGTCAGGCCCCGCCCCTATTTTGCATTTTTTAATAATAAATAAGAATTTCTATTCGTATATGTTCTTTAAAAATGGTATATAATATGTGTTGGTGCAATATATGAGAAAGATATAATTGTTGAACACACACTTAGCAAAAAGTCCAACATTGCTTGAGTCCTTCAGTACACAACAACTAAACCGAAGCGGTGTCACTAAGAGGTTAAATAATCCCATATCATTTGCAATTTATATGCTAAATGCGGACCTCAAGCTGTCTACAAACATTCTGGCGTGTAAGAGGAAGTTGTACTTCCAGTCTTGGACCTTACGGATCAAGACGACTTTGTACCCAGTAGAGAGGCACCACCTGGTTAGACTTAATGTTTATGATGGCTCCACTCTGACCATGGGGTTTTATATGCTAAATGCAGACCTCAAGCTGTCCACAAACATTCTGGTGTGTAAGAGGAAGTTGTACTTCCAGTCTTGGACCATACAGATCAAGACGAGTGTGTACCCAGTAGAGAGGCACCACCTGGTTAGACTTAATGTTTATGATGGCTCCACTTTGACCATGGGGTGTTTTGGCTAATATTTACAAATAGATGGGATCGTTGTACACTTGTCCAAGCATCACAATCAAAACTTTATTTATACTATCACAAAATGAACATATAAAAAATAGCTCATCACAAGAGAAGGGTGTCCTCTATATACCCTGCTTATTTATCCTATTTGTGCCAATTTTTAAAGAGTGAAGACAGAGCATATGTAATTCTGACTTCCAGGCCAGAGGTTGAGACTCCAATTTCTAAACTATTCATATAATCACATAAAAGAATAAAAATACAAAAATCTTGTAAGTTTTAAGGAAGCATGGTGCCCTTTTTAACTTGAAACTACTTGCCAATAAGTCTGAAATATATACTGACAGTTGCCACAATGAGACTTGGAGAGTATTTTCCTTTTACATGGTAACAGTATTAATGCCTTTTGGATTCTCCCATCTATTTAAGCATAATTTAATGCTAAGTGAATTTACATTACAATGCATGAAATTGTACTTCTAAGGTATCTTGCATAAATGTCCCTTTATATGTACAGTATGATAACAACAGAGGATTAAATCAAACTAGTAAAAAAAAAGAGATTAGTTAATGTGTAAATCTGGCAGTTATGCATTTTTTTTTTAATACTGTCACTTAGTTGCGTTTTGAAATATTTTAAATCTGTACTAGGAAGTTTGTCAAATTCTTCCAAAACTGCTAATAAATAACAGTGACAGCATCTTTCTTCCACCCAAAAAATAAAATAAATAACATCTGTGAAAAAGACAAAAAAAATACCAGTCATATAAAAACATATGTTGTGTAGAAGTTTCACAATAATTAATTCTCACTTGTTTAATTTGTCATGTCTTAAATGCCACTTTGGCAGCTTCTCTTTGTCTTAGTACCCTTTGCTGGGTACTTCAGAATTGTTTCAGAAAAATTGTTATTTGTTGAAGATAACAAATTAACTGTGGTATCCTTTCAAAAATATGGTTCCATAATTGCTGTATTAATATATTTTTGAATATTTAAATGGTCAATGAAAGCAATATAACCTATTTTCCTCATATAAAAGAGCTCCCCTATACACGAAAACATATACCTGCAGCAATTTAAAAAAAAAATAATGCAGCTATAAGGCTGCCCATTTAATGACAGCCGAGGCCAGACTGGGAAAAACATTTGGTCTGGTTTATGTGATGGCCAGTCGGGGCCTGGTGACAGCCCTCCAAGATCCATCCAAGTTGTACATGCAATATGCACATATTGGATGAGTATTTGTCATGCATTTTCTTCTCATCTCTGCTATTTTAAAAGAGTTTAATCCATTAACTACCCATTGTTCCCTATAGAAAAAAATTTAGCGACTGGTTTAATCTTGTTGCAACCCTTACCGGCTGCAGCTAAGCCAAATAGACTGATACTGAGTGTGTAATTTTGCTATTGGTAAAGTAGCAGTGGTGATGAGCATAGGGTTGGTTTGGCTTATTTAATATCGTCACAATTTTGAAGGCTTTATGCCAGAAAAATAATTACCCTGGAATTATACATTTACAATATTTTCTAATATTGCAAATATCTGCATTCTTATAATTCTTTTTTACAGATATCATATGTGCTCAACGTATTTACAATGCTATAAGATAAGTCTGTGCCCATCATGAACAACTGAGTTAGCACCAGTCAACTGCTGTAAATATACATACCAGATCTGATGAACAGAACAGTGGCTAGGGGCTAGTTCCTTTAACCTCTGCTGAACATGTGTTTATGGATTAAGAAAAAAAACAAGAAAGAAGAAAAGAAAAACCCAATGAACAAAAGAATGAGAGGTTAGCTTATAATGCTTATGATTGAGGAAAGTTATTCCTGGTCTGTGAGTGATCTGTCTGATGCCGATGAAAATGTGTCCACTTTAGAAACCTTAAAGTCAATATTGTTAGCGCACTTGGCAGTTTAAAAAAAAAGTCCCTAAAGGGGCAAAATTTTGGAAATGTTTGATTTTGCCAAGGGGAACCAGGTTGCAGGTCTGGATATGGAGAATGTAGGAATGCAAATGAAATTGAGTCCACAAACATGCTTTTCTGCAGGAAATGAGGAAAGTGGAGGAGGTAAATGGGGGGGGGGGACTCACAGCATATATTGTATTATTGAAACATTTCAAGAAAATTTTTCTATCTCCCTAAAAATTAATAGTGTACAGTTATGGGGAAAAGAAATGCACATTCTTTGAATTCTATGGTTTTACATTAGTGGCAGAACTAATGTAGAGAGGGCCCTGGTGAAAGAAAGTGTTTTGGGCCCCCTTCTAGTACAAGAGTGGCCAAAAGATAGATCCCCATCTGTCGTACAACTCCAATAATGCTATGCCAGCTAGGGATCTACTATTTGCCCTTCCTTGCAGGGTTGTATTTGTGAGTAATGTTTGTGCATTTGAATGTAAGCATGTTTTTTTTATAGAGTATATGTGTGCATGTAGGGGTTTATTTGTATGTACTGTTGCCATTGGAATGCAGTGGTGTACTTGTGTGTAGTGTTTAAGTTTGAATGCAGGGGTGTGTTTGGATGCATTGTTGGATTTTAAATATAGGTATACTTTTGTGTGTAGTGTTGATGTTTGAATACAGGGGTGTGTTTGTATGCAATGTTGGCTTTGAAATATGGGTGTACATTTGTGTGTAGTATTGGTGTTTGAGTGAAGGAGTGTTTTTGTATATAATTTTGGAGTTTGAATGCAAGGATGTGTTTGTATGTAATGTTTGTGTTAGATTGCAGAAGTGTGTTTGCATGTTGTGCAGTTTTTTGATTGCTTGATACACGCACACTGACACACACACGTACCCTGACACACAAATGCACACCGTAACACACAGATGCACACACACTGATATGTATACACACACACATGGATGCACACCCTGGCAAACAGATACATGCACACTGACACACACATGTACACTGACACACATGCATCATGACACACAGAGGCACAGCCTGACAGACAGATGCACACATACATACACCCATGCACACCCTGACCTACATACTTACTCAGATATTTAAAGACACACTAAAACACAGATATTCATATAAACACACTGACACATACAAACACAGACACAAAGATACATGCACACTGATATATACACGTTTTGACACACAGACACATTGAAACACACTCAGAAACAGAACACACACACTGTGACGCAAACACATACACTTTGACACACACACACTGTGACACAGATGCATACACACACACACACACACATACACTGTGACACAGATACACACACACACTCAGAAACAAACACACACACTCAGACACATAGACACACACACACACACACTGTGACACAGATATACACAGCCAATCTGACATAAACACAAACATGTTCATTTTAATATTTGCAGCCACCCTCCTGCATGATGGGCCCCTGATCCAGCAGGCCCCAGTACAGCAGTATTTCCACCACTGTTTTACATATAAGGACATAATAACACTCATCTGTTCAATTAGGTAAATAAAACATCAGATGAACAAAAACACATGACATATTACACCGTGTTATAAGTACACCCTTGCTGCTACCATAGGAATTAAGAGCTAAGTAGCAGTCAGTTGCTGCTAATGAAATGCCCTTAATTAATGGATTCTCAGCAACTTTAACCACCCCTATAAAAGCCAACATTTTAGCAGTTTGCTGGAGCATTCAGGTGTGTTTTGTAGGTCTGGAGCATTCAGGTACATGTTTACACAATCACAAGAAAATACATCAGCAATGATCTTAGAGAAGCAATTGTTGCTGCCCATCAAACTGGGAAGAGTCATGAGGCCATTTACACACAATCTAAAGGCCATCATTCTACAGTGAGAAAGATTATTCTAAAGTGGAAACCATTCAAGACAGTTGCCAGTCTTCCCAGGAGTGGATGTCCCAACAAATTCAGCCCAAGGTCAGACCGTGCAATACTCAGAGAAATTGCACACACAAAAACAAGAGTTACATCTCAGATTCTACCGGCCTCAGTTAGCATGTTAAAGTTTATGACAGTACAATTAGAAAAAGACAGAACAATTATGGTTTGTTTTGAAGGATTGCCAGGAGAAAGCCTCTTCTCTATAAAAACAAGGCAGCATGGCTTAGGTTTGCAAAGTTGCATCTGAACAAACCACAAGAGTTCTGGAACAATGTCCTTTGGAGAGATGAGACCAAAGTGGAGATGTCTGGCCATCGTACACGGCGCCACAGCGACAAGTACAGTGGTGGAGAGGTAAAGATTTGGGCTTGTTTTGCAGTCACAGGACCTGGGAACCTTGTAATCATTAAGTAGACCATGCACTTGACAGCTTAAAGCTTGGTCGAAATTAGGTCATGCAACAGGACAGTGATCCCAAGCACACTGGCAAATCTAAACAGAATGACTGAAAAATAAAAGAATCAAGGTGTTGCAATGGCCCAGTTAAAGTCCAGACCTCAACCCAATTGAAATGCTGTGATGAGACCTTAAGAGAGCTGTGCATAAACAAATACCAGCAAACATTGAAGCAACATTGTAAAGAAGAGTGAGCCAAAATTCATCCTCAAAAATGTAAGAGGCTGATACAGTGAGGGAAAAAAGTATTTGATCCCCTGCTGTTATGCGTTTTTCAGGATTTTTTTTAATTCTGTCTCTCACTGTTAAAATACACCTACCATTAAAATTATAGACTGATCATTTCTGTCATCTGTCAGTGGTTAAACATTCAAAATCAGCAGGGGATTAAATACTTTTTTCCCTCACCGTAACATCATACAGAAAACGATTACTTCAAGTTATTGCTGCTGAAGGTGTTTATACAAGCTATTGAATCTTAAAGCGTACTTGAATTTTCACACATGGCTTCCCATTTTTGCTTTATTTTTGTGAATAGGTAGTTCTGGGATAATCTGATCTGAAATCACTTCCTCCCTGCACTTGTGAAAGTTAAGCCATGCAGGAGGAGAGAAGCATGCTGAAGCACCTGTCCTTTCTCTGTACATGGACAGGTTGGCCCCCACTGGACCCCAAGAAAGTCACCCTCCTGTTGCAAAATGGTAGGCAAAAAGGAAGGTGGCTTAAAATAACAGCATTGTCACTGTGTGCGTGTAGAAGTGTTTGTTACAGTGTGTGTGTCTTGCAGTTTGTGTCTAGCAGTGTGTGAGTATAGCACTGTGTGTACAATTATCAGTGTATGTGGTAATCTGTAACTGTGTGACCTGACAGCATGCATTAAAGAGGTACCATAAATACCACAACACCACAAACTACTTACATACATACACATTATAACACAGCCCATATACCCCTAAACAGGACTCGAGTCCTGCAGGAACGCGTGGGAACAGTGTTCCTGTACTTTTTTTATAGCAGGAACGCTGTTCTTGCTGTTCCTGCTGTTCCTGCAGGCACTCATGGGGCAGCAAAAAATGCCACCCCCAAATGCCCCCCTGTGTTCCCCCTGTCATGGGGAGCCCAAGAGGTGGCCTGATGGCAGAGAGAACACAGCTCCCTCGCTGCGTCTGACTGTGAGACACGCGCCCGCCCCACTGGACCCCAGGGACAGGTCCACGCCAGCTCTCCAGGTAGGGAGGCTGGGTGTACATTTTTACATTTAAAAAATATATATGAATAATTTGTGTGTGTGTCTGTGAGTGTGTGTGTGTGTGTCTGTGAGAGTCTGTGTGTCTGTTAGTGTATGTATGTGTGTGTGTCTGTGTGTCTGTGAGTGTATGTGTGTGTCTGTGAGTGTGTCTGTCTGTGAGTGTATGTGTGTGTGTGTCTGTGAGTGTGTGTATCTGTGTGTCTGTGAGTGTGTATCTGTGTGTGTGTGTGTGTCTGTGAGAGTGTGTATATCTGTGAGTGTGTGTGTATCTGTGTGTCTGTGAGTGTGTGTGTGTATCTGTGTGTGTGTGTCTGAGTGTGTGTGTGTGTGTGTATGTGTGCACTTGTCAGTTTCTGTGCACGTGTATATATATGATACTAGTGTTTTTCTTTTTTGGGGAGAGAGGGGGGTGAAACTTGGGTGAGTTCACACACTTTATTCCCCAGGACTTGACCTCTGCCCCTAAATGCAGCACCGATACACAACAAGCACAACACAAAAACAAATTGGGCTAGCATACCAAGGGACCTCAAAGTATTTTTTTTTTGCATAGTGCTACTCAAAAGTTGCCATCCCTTAAACTATAGTATTTATCAACCCAGATACATAGTCATGTCCCCAGCCAACATAACGTGAGTATATCGTTAAACATGCTTTGGTGAGCTGAGAACAATAGCACCATGCTGAGAGTGCTTCACTGGTGCTCTCTGCATCATCTGCTTTAACTGCGGCCAGCCAGGAGGATGTCTGTCTGACAAACCCCTTCTTTGGGTGAGTCTATGACATACTGGTGAATGTTCCTTGATGCATGTATACCCAATATGCAATCATGTCATGAATTATGTAGTGTTTAAACAAAAATCGGTTGGCTGTTCATTTAACATCCCCTTTAACAATTATTTTGCAGTTATTCTGTTATTCATGAAAATAATTAACTCAGATTACATAATTATTATTATTTACTGTGTGAAATAATAATACCATTTTGAAATAGTTCATTATTGAAACACCAATATTATGTTTGTTATGCTTTATATGTGTTGGTATAGACGTTGTATGTTTTAACCTTGTGGAATAGGATCAGAGTCATGTAGGAAATGATTCCCTTAGTCCTTGTTACCCACCTAATTCACCTGACAACCTCCACTACAACAGACATCTTATCAGTCATGACTGATTGCTGTAATCTGTACTCTGGGCAGCCATTAAGCAAATTACCTGAATCATTGCAAGGATTAGTCTCATTAACACATGATTAGCATCAAATTAAAATAATGAGTGTTTAACTTCTGATGTCTTCCAGTTGTTTGAACAGCTTGATCAACCACACCAGGCTGGCAGGGAGGTGATGGGGTGTCAGAGAGTCACAAGAAAAAGTTAGGCTGGACATCATTATTTAAATGCATGCTGGAAGCAGTGAAAAGACTGTGGAGATGCAGCAACTGATGTTTACATTGACAGAGTTTCCTTAGAGACCTTTATATTATTTCTGTTGCATACAACAAGCTGTTGCATACCTATAAATGAATTTTTCACTCTACATTCATTTTTTGTTCTGTTATCACTAGGACACTTTTGAACCTCTTGTAATTAACATTCCAATAGCAACATTTATTACAATAAAAACCTGTTTACTAGGTGATTCTTTATATCAATATGAGAAACAACATGACATTATTATTACTGGTAGGTAACATACGTAAAAGTATATGTATGTGCATTAGTAATCCGACATTTGACTTTAAAACCCTTTTGAACTTTATAAGAAATGTTATCTTAATGTTATTTTCCATTTGCTGCTTTTTCATGGCCTATGTGTATAAAGTTTGCAAAGAAAAAATACTGTATTTTACCGCATAATAGTCGCAGATTTTATGCCCAATTCTTTTCCTTAAAAATGGTGTGACCATTATGCGGTGTGCGACCATTATGTGAAGCTTTATTTTTTGCTATATTAATAACAGTTGCTTATAACATAATAGTTGTTAATAACATAAAATAGCATATTTTCTAATAGTGATGTTAATAGGAAAAATATTTGGTTCAGTTTGGCATTTTGAAATTCGGCATTCTGAAGTTCGGTTCTGCACTTCAGGACTTCGGCACTTCGGGAAGGGTAGGGTTAGGGTAGGGTTAGGGTTAAGGTTAGGGCTATGGCTAGGTTTAGGCGTAAGGTTATGGTAGGGTTAGGTTTAGGCATAGGGTTGGGTTAGGAGCAGAGTTAGGGTTAGGAGTAGGGTTATGGTAGGGTTAGGGGTAGGTTTAGGTTTAGGGTATGGTTGGGTTAGGAGTACGGTTAGGGTAGGGGTAGGTTTAGGGTTACCCTACCCCTATACTAACCCTAACCCTACTCCAACCACTAACCCTAAGTCTACCCCAACCCCTAACCCTACCACAACCACTAACCCTACCCCTGAACCTAACCCTTCCCCTACCTCTACTCCAACCACTAACCCTACCTTAACCCTAACCCTACCCCAACCCCTAACCCCAACCCTCTCCTGTTTTGCCACTTTTCAGAAATCTGAAGCACTTCGGCACTTCTGAAATTCGGCACTTTGGCAATGTTCAGTTCGGCATTCTGAAATTCGGCATTTCTGAAATTCAGCATTTCTGAAATTCGGCAATTTGGCATTCAAAAATTCAGCACTTCGGAAATTTGGCACTTCGGACATTCGGAAGCATCCAAAAGTCTGAATTTACAAAATTTGTCTGAATTTGCATTCGGAACTAAACGAATTGCACGTGTCTATTTTCTAATGCATTATGTAATCTCTGATCCTGAGCCCTGTCCTCCTGATATTTTTCTTAATGCATTAAATAGATAAAATGCACTCAAACATAAAAACTGATAGGTAATAAACCCTCTCTTCAGTATAAGATCAGTACGATGTTTGCCATCTGTTTTCAAGAATAAGAATGTCACAACAAACACAGCACTGGTCAATTATGCAACTATTACGTGATGAGTTAAATTTGAACCAAGGGTGCGACTATTATGTGGTGAAATACGGTATTCTTTCCTTTTATGCTATTGGACAATTACATAGTGTTGGTCACAAGAAGTAGGTATGTAATGAATGTATGTATACACACGTCAACAAAAAACTACCACTTTTGTTTAGTTACCAAGGATGTTTGATCAAACACATATTTTTTGGGTGCTGAATTCAAAACTGACATTAGGTTTGCCAAATTGGCTCTAGTTTTTGAGATAATGGATGACACTCAAATTATGATTTTAACCCAATAAGACCTGTGGCTATTGACATATCCATCAGGGTTTGGTCTGTCTTTTTTGTTTTTATCTAATGTAATCTTTAATCCAATCTCATCTTTAACATCATTTTGCAAGTTTACCATTGCATGGAATTTCAGTTTCTGATTAATATTTTCAAGTGGGGGTGAGAGGGCAGGGGCATCAGAGAAATGTGAGTTCTTCGTAAAGATGTCCTTAAGAGGTTTGCAAGTAAAGCATGATTTTGTTTAGATTTTTTTTTGTAGTGAACCTTGAAGACAAAGATAAGTCTTGGGCTCCCCATAAAGTTTACGAAACCGGTGTAGAGTGCCTAGGACAGTGGAAAAATGGAAAAAGAATAAGTAAAACATTTTTTTTAAAAAGTGAAATTGGAGGTACAACTGGAACATGCATTTCTCTATAGTGGTGCTGCCATAAAGACCAAAGTATATACAAATACAGACTAAGGAACAGAACACATGCAAAAAAGTACAGCTTACAATTTCACAAGGCTAGTTGGAATCACCTAGCTTTGCAAACTAATATTGTGGTTCAGTTACATTATATAGTCATATTGTGTTAAGCCCACAGTTATGTTACTGTAGCACACTGTTTGCCCTGCACTAATTTTAACATGGGAGAATAACATGCTATCAAAGACTCTACTCAATTTATGCCTTTTTGTGCTCACCTCCACTTCTAGTCGAGTGGTGGGATGCTCAATCCAATGGGAATCTGGTGTGGACTCCAAAAATGAAAATTTAGAAAACTCTTTACTTATAACAAATATTTTGCCACGGAAAAGATTTTAGGAGGCACCTTTTCTATGTTTTTGTGGTATTTTATTAAGCTCAGCCAGTCTTCAGATCATTAATACTTTTTGTACTATCTCTCTTGTCTAGCTTTTGGCATACATTAAAGGCCGGTGTTCGATAAATGTACTCAAACTGGCAGAGTTTAAGAAGATGATTGTTTAAACTGGGTGGTTATATGTATTAAGTAAACCACAATGTTAATGCAATGCAGTTTTACAAAACCTAATCTTTATAGCAATGACCCAAACCTTGTTGATAGGACTCTGAATACAGATTGCACACAGCTGAGAAAATTGTGGCTTAAATATTTTAAATTCGTAGAGGTCCATGAAGAAAGAGCAACAACTGTAAACAGAAAGGAAATGCCCATGTATCTATTGAGTTCACAAGTTTTCAAAGAGTATTTTATTTTTGTATTTGTAAAAGAATGATAAAACCATATACTGTAGATTGTGTAAATACAAATTGGATGAAATGGAAAAAACATGGAAAAAAAGAAGGCTACAAACCAAAAGCATACAGGGAAACCTCACTCACTCTATATCGACAAATATAGATATTGGTGTATCAAACATACCTAATATATTTATATATTGCACCAGAAATTAATTGAACAACACTAATATATTCCAATATGTTACCTCAAAATCAAAAGGATATGCCTTTTGGGAAATCCTCAAAAGATATAACTTATAACTAGCCAATTTCACAGCAACTATCCACACGTTATTTATTATTGTTAGCGTTAAATGTGTTTGGGTGTGTGTGGAGGGAGAGGTAATTTATAATTTAATTTCCCCAATTTCTAGAGCAATGAAAATCACCATTCCCCCTGTGATCATGGCCAACAAGTACCTCAATAATTTTACTACAAGACAGAACAAGCATTAGTTATTAATTGCTTTTAATGTGTTAATATTTGTGCAAAGGAATAGCAGTTCCAAAATGTACCATAATCAGCAAAATAGATGTCATTCCACTTTGAGTTTTCTTGACCAATCTACAACTTCACACAAAAAAATGCTGATGATTGAAACAAAATAAAGTGAGTGCAAAAAGAAACCAATACAGAATTAACAAAGCTTATAATATTACGCATAAAAGCTAATTTCACATTAAGCCTCCTCCTTTCCAGTTCAACAGCATGATGAATGGGGAAACGTTTGAATGAACCACAGTTTGTTGAATGCTTTTGTAATAAACCACCTGCAAGTATATTTACTGAAAGTAGATAAAAACGACTAATAACAGCCAACTTATTTTTATATCAATAGTTAAATCCATTATGTGTCAGTTGAACTAAATTCTTGCAACATCCGAGGACTACAGACAGGTGAAAATTCTTGCCCATGAAATGTACTGATAATCTATCCCATCATGTACTGAAATGGATTAAGTAAATTGTGCACAAATCAAGTTCTGCAATTTATCAATCTTACATAGTTACATAGGCTGCAAAGAGACATGCGTCCATCACGTTTAGCCATTCTCAAATCTATTTTTGCTTTTGATCCAAAAAAAGCAAAAAAAAAACAAGACTGTAGCCATTTTCAATTCTGCAACAAACTAGGGAAAAAAAATCATTTTTGACCCCAGAATGGCAGTCAAATATCTCAGTGGATCAAGAAGCTGTTACTCCATGTATTGAAAATTAGATCCCTGAACATTATGTTTTTGCAGGTATTAATCCAGTTGCTATTTAAACATCTGTGCAGGTTCTGAAAAAAACACTCAGGCAGAGAATTCCACATCATCGTTCTTACTGTAAAAAACAACAACTTTCCTTTGCTTTAGACTAAATCTATTTTCTGCCAGTCTAAATGCTTGACGGAATATATTTATAATATATAATGTTATCATATCACATCTGAGACACCATTTTACAAAATTAAACAGATTTAAATGTGTTAATCTTTTTTAATAACTAAAGTGTTGCATTCCTTTTATTAATTTTGTATCCCGACTGTGCACTTTTTCTAGTGCCTTAATATCCTTCTTTAGAACAGGTATCCAAAATTTCACAGCATATTCAAGGTGAGATCTTACCATTGATTTATAAAGAGGTAAAATTATGTTTTCATCCCAAGAATTAGTGCCCCTTTTTATACACCCTCACTGGCTTTAGCATCTGCTGATTGACATTGCACATTGTTGCCTAGTTTGTTGTAAATTCTCAAATCCTTCTTGTGTGTTGTTATCCCTTGTAGCGGATGGCCCTGGGCTGTCCTGAGAATTTCATGTATTTTAATGCATTCGTGTGAAAACAGCAAAGTTCTATGTATTTGATGTATTGTATTCATCTGAATGTTATGTAGTTTCATTCCCTTAGTTTGTTCGAATGAAACTACCGAACAGTCAGACCTCCCATGTGTGAAGTGTGTCCTCAATTACCCGTTGCAACATTGTTGCGAACGGGTAATTGACAAGTTAAGTAGCCGTCCTTTGTTCTCGGGGGTTTTAAAATTCCCGAACAGTGGTGTTTTGCCGTCGAGTGTCTGGAACTCAAATCGGACACTCGACTAGGTGAACACCGCCGAAACCTCCACAAGCCCGGTCCGTTCGGTTTCCTAACTACCGAACGGCCCCTCGTTCGGTAGATAGAAAGAACCGAACGAGGGGATTCAGGCGAACCCTCCCTAGCCTCTATAGCTAGAGGTTTCTGTGCCATTTATTCCCTGACTCCAGGACTGACCGCAGGGCCCATTCACATGGAACCGCATTCGGCTGTTTCACCCAGTGCGGTCGGTCATTTTATTCCCTCCATAAATTTCCCGAACCCCAGGTCTGATCTGGGTGATTTTTGGATATCTTGTTCACCCAGATCAGGGCTACCAGGGGATGTATGATTTAAAGGGGTACCCCTACGTTTAGGGGTACATCCAGAAACGGGGGGAATTGCTGTACTGGATAAGGGGATTATGATGCCGGCTGAGGGGAGGAGATGTGTGGGAGGTTACCAGGACAGGATTGGCTACTGTATTAATGAATGTAATCCCTCCCTTGCATGGGAGCATGCTTTAAAAGGCCAGTGTGGAATAAAGCTTTCAGTTCTGCTCCTGAAACTGTGTGTCGTCCAGTTATTGGGATTGCTGCTGGGATACTGCTGTGTTATTTTGCCTGCTGGAAACCTTGCCTGTGGATTTACAATATACTTGTTCCTGAGCCTCACTTGGATTATAAGCGGAGATAACCTGGGGAATATTGCATCTCCGCTACATCCCTAATTAACTATCATTTAGGGTGTAAATTGCTTGTGCATTTTTTTCCCAGAAGTGCCTAACTTGGCATTTATCTACTTTAAATTTCATCTGAATTTGAGTGCCCAGATTCCCAATCTATCTAAATTCCTCTGCAGCAAAGTAATATCTTGCTCACATTGTATTACTTTACAAAGTTTGGTGTCATCAGCAATCACTGAAACATGACTTGTAATGCATATTTGAGGATAATTTTAAATATGTTGACACCAGAACAGAACCCTAAGGGACACCACTTACTACTTTTGTCCAGTTTGAAAATTTACCATTTACCATTAATAACTATCTGTACTCTAGAACAAGCAGAAAACACAGGCAACACTCCTGATGGTGTAAATTTATTTAAGGGAAAACCACTGCACAAACATGCAATGCTTTGGCTCTCAAGAGCATTAATCATGCATACACATTATCTGAATCATATGTATGTATAGCCATGCGTCAATGAGTTCCTCCATCTTAGGCACTACAGACTATGATACTTCCAATACACAATATTCAAGTTTAGTTTTTTTTCATGGTTGGGCAATCGGAGCTACACAGAAGGTGGAGGATGGGGTGCAGTAAATCCGGACCAATCTACTAGACCAAGAGTCAGATTGAATAGACAGCAAAAGAAGACCTGTCACCCAAGGATGTACAATCCCAACAGAAATACTTAATTGTGGTTAATAACGCTAAAACTGCACTGGGGGTATGGGACCTCAAAGTATTGTCTAAGAGATTATCTTTTTGTCTCACTTCTAAATATGACTCATTTGTCTATTTATATAGAAAAATAAATTCTCCTAAAAGTTTTCTTTTCTAAGAAACAAGATCTAGATAGTGTTGGAATTTCCATTCAGTAATCTAGGGCTCTTCCTGCAAAAAAACTTTGTTCTTTGGAATCAGAGTACTCTTTGCCCTCCCATGACATCTGAGATTGAGTTTTTTTCCAAATTTGTTCAAAAGGGACATTAGGAAACTTGATTCCTTGGTTTATGACCACCGCACCTAAAATCTCACTAAGGAAGAACGCACGGCTCTTCAGACCCAAAGAGATAATCTGGATTTTATTTTTAAACCTGCTGTCAAAGGTGGAGCTGTGGTAATCATGAGCAAGGCTGACTACAGTTGTAATCAAAATTATTCAACCCCCAAAAATCAGGTTTGAAAATCAGGTTTATCGTCAACATTTGCAGACTTTCAGCTGTTTGCAATGAAAAAAATCAAATAAAAGCAATTAAAAATGAATGCTTCAAGTGGTTTCCCCAAATTCAACTGAAATGCAACTTATAATGATTTCTCCAGTTTCCAAATTATTCAAACCCCCTGAATAGAATCCCTCACAAACACACAAATATGCAGGTGTTGTCTTTAAGTTCATTACTTGCAACAGGTGTGCTTGAGCTGGAACACTTGAAATACCTAAAGTGGCTAGGGGTTTGGTAAGTGTCATGTTTGACTGCATGTTATCCATTTTTCTAAGTCATAAGAATGGTCCAGAAAGTTAAGAGAAGAGATCATCGCCCTTTACAAATAAGGAACATGATACAAAAAGATTGTAATGGCACTGAATATTCATAGAGACACAGTTGGAAGCACAGTTTGCAAGTACAAAGCTGAAGGAGCAGTGGTTATACTACCTGCATGGTGCAGAGAAAGGAAGTTATCAATGGCTGCAACCAGATTTCTGAGAAGGCAGGTTATGAAAAACCCTAAAGTGACTGCAAATGACCTGACTTGATGGCAACAGGCACTGAGGTTTCAGTGAGCTCAGTAAGGCACATACAAAAAGCAGAAAGTTTCCATGCCAGAACTCCAAGACGTACACCACTACAGACCAAAAAGCACAAGAAGTCAACTTCAATATGCTAATCATGCTTCAATATGCTAAATATGCTTATTCAATCTAAATAAGCCACAGATGTTACAAAACTGAAACTTTTCAGACCAATGGATCAGTGGTATGTCTGGAGGACGATGAATGAAGCATATGCTATCTGATGCTATGGGGCTGCTTTGCGTCTTCTGGCACTGGAAACCTGAAGCATATGGAAGACAAGATGGATTCATTGAAGTATCAGGAAAACTTAGAAAAAAACTTCATGCTGTCTGTCAGGAAGCTGACGCTTGGGCGTCATTGGACCTTTCAACAAGACAATGATCCAAGCACACCTCCAATTCCACAAAGGCCATCACAGTCACCTGACTTGAACCCCATAGAAAATATCTGGTGGGATTTGAGGAAGGTGGTTGTAGCATGCAAACCCAAGAATATTACTGAACTAAAGGCAATTGCTCATTACTCATTAACACTATTCCTCAGGAACATTACCAGAATATGTTTGCAGCAGGTCATAACAACAAAATGGTGCTCTGCTGAATACTAAAGATGCTTACCATGTATGGAGTTGAATAATTTTGAGACTGGAGAAGTCATTATAAGTTGCAATTCCAATTGAATATGGGGAAACCACTTGAAGCATTTGTTGTCTTGAGCTATTTCAATTGCTTTTGTTTAAATTGTTCACTGCAAACAGCTAAAAGTCTATACATTTTAACAATAAACATAATTTTCAATGAGGGTTGAATAATTTTGATTGTATTTTAAAGAAGTGGAATGTCAGTTAGAGTATAGCAGTAGATCCAACAACCATTGAGGAATCAAAGTAAGCACTGTTCAGTCAGTATTGACATCAGCATGGTGAATTCCTTGGAAGGTGGGATTAGGGGTGGGACTAGGACTGGGGTTAAAGGTAAAATCATGAGTAGGATTATGGGTTGGATTAGCATAGGATTAAAGGTAGGATTAGGGTCTGATTAAAGGTAGGATTTGTGAGACATTTTGTGGGTAAAATCAATGCTATATTGCGAATCACTGTTTAGCAATGGTGACTCCATTTTGTGCAGTCAAATGTAAAAGACACAGAGACATTTTTTTTCTTTCTCTTAAAAGAGAAAGAGGTAAGGTTTGTGTCTATCTTATTTACAGTCCAGGTTTTAATAACTTCGGAAAATATACAATCATACAATCAAGTATGCGAGGATAGAATAGCAGAGAGAAGTTTTCAGAAGTGCTCTGGCTAACAAAGACATTTTCATAGTTTCTCTAAATTCCAGAGGGAAAAAAAGTGTATTTAAGAGTATGTATGTCTTTTTTTTCTTTTTAATCCAAGTAATCCATTGGATTTCTTTAAGACACAAGCATATTCTACAAAAATTGGTAAATATATTGGTTTATTTACATTTTTCTTAAACACAAAAAACATACCTGGATAATGCTGATCAGATCTTAACATTTTTGGAATCATAATTAGCTAAATATCATTTTAGACGGCAAGTGAAATTAATAAAATAAAATTATTCATTGGTAATTTGCCAACTTTAGCATATCAAGTGATTATCCAGATATATTAGGCACATCCTTAATAATCCAGGGATAAGTCTTAATATTGTTACCAGATGCTAAAGGATTTAGTTGTTTTGGGGGGTTTTAGGGGCTCGTGTTTCTGCCACAGTAGGCTTGTGGAAGTTGTGGTAATTATTACTGTTTATATTGGTTTGCCTTATTATTATAATTAATAATTTAATAAAGCATTTATATGTATATCTCTTAGGAGTTATTCTAGTGTGCAATCTCTTTTTGTAGTATTTGAATTTGTTTGAGCACTTGAGGGAGTACTTGAGAGTATTAGCACCTAGTGATTAATTTTTTCTACTGGTCTCTCCATACAATATTTTTGTTAAATGATGTAGTTGTAACATAAGTTGTTAAATTATTGTAGTAAAGCAATTTTAAGGCTTATGATTTTTTTGTGGTCACTGGATGGTAAAGAATAGTTAATTTGATTATTTGTGGAAGATGATTAAACATTGTATTTGTTTGCAATGGTTTAAGGTTTACTCGATGTCTGATATTATTGAATACTGTTGCTAATAGCATAATAATCATTTATGTGTACTAAAACCTGTACTAATACTTGCTAAGTATACTGACCCCGTACTGGTAGATCATTTCTGAGTTGAGTCCTAACCTATCACTCTAAGACAGAGTGATCTAGGAATTATCTTTATGGTGATGTTATCATAATACTGTCATATTTTATGCCTATTGTTATACCAAATATTCACTAATAATTGTCATGCATGCTACATATTATTAATTATTTGTCACAATAAATTATATTTTTATAATCGGTTGTGATTAATGTGTGAAATATAAATCCTCTAACAAACGTACTCCAGGGTCTATAAGAGTTAAAATAGTGGGCAACTCTTAGTTTAAACCAATAAGGGGATACAGTGCCAAAATATTGTTTTTTGATATTAATACAAATTAAACATTTTTGAAAATGTTGATAAAATATTATTTTTAATATATGTTACCCCATAAATATTCTCACAGATTAGAGGTTGGATTAGGTGTAGGAAAATGGGTTGGATTATGGGCTGGAATAAGGGGTGGATTATGGTTTGGATTAGAGCTTGAATTAGCTGTTGGATTAAAGGTTGCTCTGGAATTTGACACCTTGTTTTTTATTTTCTAGATTGGCTTGGTGCTGTAGTGCAGATGCCACCACCTTCAGAATTTGGGGGGTGGATCTGGACAGTGTCCCCTTTGCTGCAACCTCTGATCGATTGGGATGGATTGGATCTCCAACAGACTTGTTGTTGGGGCAGTGTGATGGCCAACTGAGTATCAGGGAATGGGAGAGGCATTTGGAGGCTCTGGTAAAGTTCTGCTGGAATTTGAGTGGAAGAGGTGCAGGTGGCTCTTGTGGGCCCTTTGGGGGGTGGCCGAGCTGGCTGGACAGATCTCCAATTGTCTTCTGTGCCTCTAAGAACACTGCAGAGAAGATTAACTGGCTTTTCGTGTTCTGCTGGTTTCGCACTCTATGCTTCTGTGGCAGGTAGTGGAGGAAGTTGTATCTCTATTGACTTACTAATCAAGTTCTCTAATGTGGCTCATCTGTTAAGCCTGTAGCCTTATAAGTAATATATTCCCATAGGTCTTCCATTCTGCCTTTGCCTCCCTTGCAGTGGGGGAGATTAGATTTGTATTGCTTGTTGTTTTTCATTTAGTTAACCCTGGTATTTTATTTTATATTAACATTGTATTTCATTTAGTTAACTCTGGCAGAACCAAGCTGCTTCTTGACAGACAAACCTTTCTTATGCTGACAAGTGTTATTCCACTAGCTGGGCGCGCTAGGACCAGAGAATAATAATAATAATAAAAAAAAAACAATATTTGGTTATCATAAATAAAGGCTTTTGGAGTTGCAAGGTGTGGCATCATCTATCCCTGCCACCTGCATATTTATGACCTTCACAGCATGCCTGAGCATTCACAGAGATCTCTGAATGCTTAAGAGTTTGTTTCCTATGACTCCATTGCCACCAGTGACAACTAACTTATTTTGTGAATGCCATGAGCACCGTCTAATTTCAGACGCAGTCATTTGTAAAAATCTCATAATCTGACAGCCTGGCCAATTTCAGATACCACAGTACCCTGGTAAATATCTCAGTGGACCGTCCAATAACTGGAGAACATTGGATTGCAGATAGGGTCGGTGCAAGAATTTTTGCTGCCCTTGGCAAACAACATTTTGCCGCCCCCATATGTTCTGCCCACCATATGACATCACAATGCCCCACCCATATAATCTGCAATATGGGCCCATGCCAGTTCTGCACAAAGTGTCTTTTATCTGAAAAGGCAGTGTGTTTACATTAAAAAGCCTGCAGGCACAGGCTATAGACACCAGAACCACTACATTAAGCTGTAGTGGTTCTGGTGACTATAGTGGTCCTTTAATATGAGGTAAATTAGAGATTAGTGCCACGTATAATATATTGGATTGCCTACTTACCACCAGATGAGGACAATAGGATTATGATGGGCTCAGGCTGAAGTCTGGCTACACAGGTCTTGTGTTTTTACGTGGCTCTCAGGAGACTGTAACAGTGCTCACAACAAGTAACAAACAAGAAGCAGCTCCATTTTTGGGACCCCTTACACAGCTCAAGGTCTGGACCCCCAGGGCCTGACCATGAGTATGCCTACAAGGCCCGTCCATAGGTCCACCTACATGGTCCACCCATGAGTTCTCTCACAGGGAGTGGAGTGTATGTGTGTAGGGGATGTGTTATGTGTTATTGTAGAGGATGTAATGTGTGTGTGTTCTTATGGAATGTAGTGTATAGGGATACCAATTTGTGTAAGGGATGTAGTGTGTGTATATGGGATGCAGTGTGTGTTTGTGTGTAAGAAATGCATTGTGTGTTTCTGGGTGTGTGTGTGTGTGTGTGTGTGTGTGCAAGGAATGCAAGATGTGTTTCTGTGTATGCAATTTAATGCAGTGTGTGCGTCTGTAAGGGGTGCATTGAGTGTGTGTAAGAGATGCATTTTGTTTCTGTTTGTCTGTGTGTGAGTAGGGATGCATTGTATATTTATGTGTGTGTGTAAGGATGCATTGTGTATGTGTGTAGTGTAAAAGAGAGGGTTTGTGGGGTAGGATAGGGACTGGGAGGGGAGCAGCTCTTTTTTATAGTGCTCTCCCCTCCTATCAATGAGTGATTTCCCCTCCTGTCCCTTAGTGCTCTCTCCTCCCCTCCCGACCCTTAGTGCTCTCCCTTGGCCCCCTTTCCCTTACTGATATTCCCTCCCCTCCAATTCATTAGTGCTCTCCCCACCTGTCCTGTCCCTTAGTGATCTCCTCTGTTCCTTAGTGATCTCCCCTATCCCTCCACCTTAAGACCTGCCCCTGTCCCTTAGTGATCTCTCCCCTGTCTTTCCTGTCCCTCAGTGTTCCTCTCCACTCCCTGTCCCTTAGTGATCTCCCCCCCTCTTAGTGGTCCTCTCACTCCCCCCTCTCCCTCCTTAATGGTCCTCTCATTGCCCCCACAACCTTAAGACCCTTAGTGGTCCACCCTCCTCCCCCCCTTAGTGGTACTCCTCCCCCAACCCCTTAGTGGTCCTCTTCAGTCCCCTCTCCCTCCCTTAGTGGTCCTCCCTCACCCCCCTCTCCCAAACCCCTAAGTGGTCCTCTCCAGTCCCCCCTCTCCCTTCTTGGTGGTCCTCTCACTCCCGCCCTTAGTGGCCCTCCCCCTCCTCCCTCTCCTCCATAGTGGTCCTCCCTCCCTGTTGTGCCTCCTACCTATGTAGCATGGCCGGGTGGTGCAGATCGCGGTACAGGAACTTCTGTATCCTGTACCCGGCCGCCGGCGGACTGACAGGAAGTTAACACTCAGTGAGCACTTCCTGTCAGTCCGCCTGCGGCCGGGTACAGGAAACAGAAGCTCCTGTACCGCGGTCCGCACCGCCCAGCTACGCTACATTGAGTGACTGGCAGGACGGGAGCACTGTGTGCTTCCCTCCTGCCAGTCATTTAAATCTGGCGTCCCCAGGTCGGTGCACCCTAGGCAACTGCATAAGTCGCCTATAGGACGCACGGCCCTTATTGCAGGCCACCAGTCCATGCACAAACCTTCACAGTGCTGGGATAGCAAAAATCCTGCAAAATTCCTGCCTGCTGTCTGTTTGCCTTTGACTGCTATACTTCACCAATACACATCCCAATTCACTCTCTGCTATTTTAATCCACATAAGAGTAGTGTAAGGCTGCAGCCCATTTCCCCTTGTCTGCCCTGCCATGTAGATAGATGATAGACAGATAGATACAGACAGACAGCCAGACAGATAGATGAACAGACGGGGACAGACAGAGAGATAGATGCTACTCTATGTAACTTTACATATGTAGCAAAATAAGTTTTAAGTAAGTCATAATCATGACAACATAATGGCTCTTCATCTTCATTATTGTTATATTGGAAGCAGAAGGTACAGATGCTATACATACTTTATTCCAGGTTATTTCTACATCTTGTCAACAGAAGAAAACCTCCAATTTAAAACTCTAAGGAGAGTGGTTCAGTTTGTTAATTTTTACTTTTAAAGGAAAATAACTGCTAGCAATGAAATTATAATGAGGAAGATAAAAAAACAAGGCGGAAGAGAATACTGAGAACGGGCAGCAGCTGAAATAGCCTGCCCTTCGGTGGGTCCCTGTTTCAGCCTTGTTAGGCATCATCAGTGAGGCATAGCTGATATCTCTCTAGGCACCGTGAGCAAGGGGTACACGTCTGGATTACCCTTTAAACTTGTGGTGAGCAAAAAACAAGGCGCAAGAGAATACTGAGAACCGGCAGGAGCTGAAATAGCCTGCCCTTTGGTGGGTCCTCGCTCAGATCTCAAGCTGGTTTTAGCTCATCTTGTGCCATTACAGAGAGAACATCTCTGAAGCATATCAGACTGGTCCCACCCATACGGGCAGTCCAGATCTGAAATGCCAGCAAGTTCCCTCTGCACGAGAGACACAGCAACCCCAGACGATCGTTTCAGCCTTGTTAGGCATCATCAGTGAGTGAATACTCTTGCGACCCGTTTTTTGCTCTATAATGAGGAAGATGCAAGCCACGATGGTTACAGTTAAAAGAACACTTCAAGCACCATAACCACTACAGCACACTGCAGTGGTTATGGTCTCCCATTTTCTTGTTATCGTCATCACCCTTGTATCTTTTAGAAAACATATAAAATCATGACATCATTCCTCCTCTTTCTGTTTCTTATTACCCATGTGCCTCATGGGTCTTTTTCTCTACTTCCTTTGCATTTCTCCCATGTAAATTTACTGTTAATATCTAAAATATAATAATGTAATTTATATATAGATGTGATTTTATTTGGACTTAAAATTTTACATATTAACAAATAATTATTTTAATTATTGTACTTATATTAACTTAATTGTGATTAAAAAATAAATAAATAAACCAGAAGTGCTAAATGAGAGTATAAGGTAACAGCATGAATACAAAAGCATGTGAAAAATACACAGCTTGGGACTATTAGAATTAGTTATTTTATAATATATACAATAAATACTAATACAAAATAATAATAAAAAAAAATAACAAAGTAACATTTTCAGATATTTTCTCCATGGCATTTTTAATAGTAAATAATATGTGCCATTGAGGTTCTAGGTATGATATAGTGCATATTTGTGAACTCGCAGAATCTACAAACAAATTTGTATAAGGTGTGACATAAACTAATCGCTGACAAATGTTGTCATATTCAAGTGTAGGTGGAACATTTCGTTATACAAAATAACGAGGACCATTGATTGCAATTACTGTGAAAAACAAAGTCAGTAATTTATCTTGATATTGCATGGGAAATTAAATCTGCTGATTTGTAAATCTGGATGCTAAAAGTATAGCAGTGCAGAGTTTAACAACATTGCATAAACAAAGATTTAATAGGCAGGAATTTATCCCCATCTTCGTCAGCTGATACTGATATTACCAAAAAACAAACACAATTTTTTTTAAGATATAGTGAATATTAGAAATCATTGCACAAGTTTTATATTTGGTAACTTTTTTACCTTTTGATTGAAGTAGCACGGCAAAGATTTTATATAATATAGTTAACAAGAAAGTTTCTATTACGCATGTTTACGAGTTATTAAGATGAAGCAGCTGTTTTTTGTTTGCATTTATGTTTTTCTGTGTTTTCTGTCTGTTTTTGTCAATAATCTCTAATAAACTTTAGTGAACAACATTCTGCCTGATTTTGATGTGAAAAAATACTTTTGGAGGGCAAAAAAATAGGATGTAAGAGAATACTGTACTGAGATCGGACAACAGCTCAAGTCACTTGCGCTTTGTTGGGTCTCCACTCAGATCTCAAGCTGGTTAAAGCTCTTCTTGTTCTAATACAAAGAGAATCTACAGCATTTTCATATCAGACTGATCCCATCCAAACGGGCGGTCCAATGCCAAAAATGCAGGCCAGCACTTTCTGCACGAGAGATACAGCAGCCCCAGACAATTGTTATGGCCTCATTAGGCCTCGTCTTCAGTGAAGTATATCTGATACCCTTCTAGTAACTGTGATCTGGGTTACCCTTTAAACTCAGGGAGAGAAAAGGGCGGTTAAGAGCTGAAATGCAGGCTGTAGCATGAGTGAGCATCCTTCAGTATGAAGGGAGGTGGTGTAACCACACCACAAGACTCAGCCAGACAGGGCAAAACTACTACAGTGAAATCAGGTTTAAAAGGGGGAGTAACAGCAAAAGTAAATACATTTGATAAAAGGGGATTTAAAAAAAAAATGGAAGTGTGCAACAGATTAGTGGGCCATCAATTGACTGCTCACTTTTCCCTTTAATTATTAGAAAAATTAAATAACTTCTGATGCTGCTTGCAAGAAACGGCTTACATTGTGGACTACAATCCACACTGAAGGACATTCACTCACGGCACTGGCACCAAGAGTGGAAGGGGTGAGTGGGTTGTTCATTGATCCATTCATTGAAAAACAGTGGAGACAAGAATAGGGTCCAACCAGCCTACACCAACTAAATCTCTGGAGGTTACAAAGCCAGACTCAACCAGGCAGGGTTAATCTATTACAATGAAAGTCATTTTAATAAAGGGGCAACAGCAACAGGATTTATTTAATTTGAAAAGGGTAATTTGTCAAAAAATGCAAAGAAAAAGTAATTGGGCAACTTACAATCCACTTGTCCAAGGCCATCTGCAAAATCTTGTTGCTGTAGCCCCTGGCTTTAAACTTGTCCCACATTTGTTGTAGCTGAATGTGGGTGTTGCTGGTATTGGAATTGTTGCGTATCACCCTTAGGAACTGAGAATATTCCTATGATGCATCAACTATATCCAGTATATTTGTTAACATACTCTGTATTAGTATTCTGCACCATTAATCGGGCAGTATGTAAAGTAGTGAATCAGTAACTCACTGTACTCGTGCCATGATCATATATTTTCTTCAACAGGATAACTACAATCAGTGGCGTAAATACCGGGGTCACAGGGATCGCAGTTGCGACCCGGTATGTATCACCCGAGGCTGGCCCTGGTGTCACTGGGCGGGCAGGCTGGCGGGCACGCGAGGGAGCACTCTCCCCTGAGCGCTCTCTGCCCAGCTCCTTTGCGCACCGCACTGATGACGGAGCTGAAATATGATGTCATATTCCGGCTCCGGCATCAGTATGCGACACGCGAGGGAGCTGAACAGGGAGCACTCAGGGGAGAGTGCTCCCTCGCGCGCCCGCCAGCCTGCCCGTGACCGGCCGCCCAGCAACACCACTGGACCCCAGGGAATCCCCTCAGCACTCCCAAAGGTAGGGAGGCTGGGGGATTACATTTTTAAAAAAACGTGTGTGTGTTAGAGAGTGTGTGTGTTAGAGAATGTGTGTGTGTCAGTGTTAGAGTGTGTGTGTGTTACAGTGTGTGTGTTAGTGTTAGAGTGTGTGTGTGTGTGTGTGTTAGTGTTAGTTTTTGTGTGTCAGTGAGTGTGTTACTGTGTGTGTGTTACTGAGTGTGTTAGTTTGTGTGCGTCTGTTCGTGAGTCTGTTTGGTGTCTGTTAATGTGTGTGTTTTGTAAGTGAGTGTGTATGTGTCTGTCAGTGAGTGTGTATGTATGTCTGTCACTGAGTGTGTGTCTGTCAGTAAATGTGTGTATCTGTTAGCTAGTGTGTATGCGTCTGTTTATGAGAGTGTGTGTGTGTGTCTGTTCGCTAGTGTGTATGCGTCTGTTCGTGAAAGTGTGTGTGTCTTCAGCACTTACCTTTCTCCAGCGCCGGACTCCCTTGGCGCTGGGGATCCCTCCGCCCCGATCTGCCTCTCAGCTATTTCCCTATTTCTACCTTGTTTTGACGTTTCCCTCCCTGGATTGTGGATTAATTTGCGGGTATTTGTTGTGATTTTGTATTGTTCCTGTCATATGTTTGGTTGAATTTTACTGTGATTTGGTACTAGTTGCCTGTTTGAGTTTATTCATTATGTCTTAACATTCTGCAGTACTAATGTGTTTTGTATGACATTCTGACTTGGCAGTTTACTTTCACAATGTTTATTTTTCCTTGCAGTGTAATCAGCATTTCTTCTGGTTCTGGCAGTTTACTACAGATTAACTCAGTTGGATGTCATGCTCTCCTGCTCGACCTCATCAAAGAAAGAGGAAGTGGGTGGGTCTGTCTGAGAGTTTTGTTCTACTGTCCTTTTGTTCTGATTGGTTGTTTCTGAAAAGTTATGTTAACTATTTCTTTGCTGCTGGAGGTTTCAGTAAAGAAGGTAAAGCAAATATTCACCTCCTGTCTTAAATTAATTATTTTAAATTTTTTTTATTGGTCATCCAAAATATTACATAACATTGTGAAAGCATAATTTGAGTACATTTGTCATACATGTTTCGTCAGAGGTTTTTGAGCCCCTACAGATGGGTGGGTATATATAGACCGACCCTTCCCTGCTAGATATTAGTAGGATAATGTAGTTTCAGGAGCCATTCACAAAGAGCAAGTCATCCGCAAAGGCGAGACCTTGTATTCCCTTTGTTTCCTGAGCACTCCCCGAATGTGTGGATGGTCTCTAATTTATATGGATGACTTCGTATGGATGACTTCGTATTATATGGATGACTTCGTGGTGGGTTTATAATAGTAAACTATGTAAACTTTACAAACTTATAACAGTCGGCCTATAGGCCTATGAGAGAGCCTAGTGCTGCCTGAAGTTGGGGATATGTTGATAGTATGTCTAAGAGATTATGTGTTAGCTACGTGTCGGAATGCATATAAGATGTACATCTCAGGCCTCCGCTAGCTGTTCAATCAGTGTGTCAGGGATTTCACCTCCTCTGTGTCTTACTTGTGTCCCCTATCCCTCCCTGTCAGTAGAATTTTTCAATTACACATATTAGTCTGAAGGAGATTAAATGTAGGTCGGTTTTCGCCGGGCTATATCTAACCTATGGGCTTTTGCCTAAGGAATTTTAACCATGGATCCCATGTTTCGTTATGTAGGGCGTATTTATTGGTGAAAGAATTGTGCATTTCCTCCATTACCCTTACAGTCTCTATGCTCTATATCCATTCTCTTATTGTTGGGGCTGTGGGTTGTTTCCACTTCATTGGGATGAGTATGTTGGCAGCCATGATTAAGTGATTCATGAGGATGCATTTTGTGTTGGGAGTTAGGTCATGGTGTAATAGGAATAACATCATTGTAGCTGTATTTACTATATGTACGTCTGTGATACTGTGTATTCTTATGCGTTTCCATTATGTCTGAATTACCAGGCATGACCACCAGATGTGCGTGGGTGTTCCTGTCCCATGCAGGTACCTCCAGCATAGGTTTGAAGTGGTGGTGAATAGTCTGTGTAATTTATCTGGCGAGTAATGCCACCGGGAGATTCTCTTATAATTTGCTTCTATAATGTTACAACTAATAGTGGTCTTGTGTATTTGACTGAATATGATAGACCAATCTGTGGGCGTAAACATGATTTGGAGGTCTGTACCCCACGATGTTGTGTATGGAGGTGATTGGTCATCAGATTTCGAGTTGTAGTACCTTATAAAATGTCGGAAGATATTTTGTTTTCACACTACGAGTGTGACATTTCATTTCAAAGTCAAAGTATGGACGTTCCCCTGTCAGTAATGATGGTTCAGACTGTATGAAGTGAGATAGTTGAGCATAGAAGAAAGACTCTATGTTGAGCACTTATCTAGAGCGAACCTAGTGTAAGATATTGAGAGTCTTTAGGTGGTTTAAAGATAGTGGTATGGAGACCTGGCAGCAAGATGGGGTTATGGGTTATGGGGTAGAGAGGAAATGGATGTGGAGAGATATTAGGTGATTTTCTGATGTGGTTCCATAGTTTAAGGGTAGGTATGATAGTAAGGTGGGTTTGGTTTTGAGGGTGTAAATATTTGCCGCCGTTACTCTGCCAGAGTATGGGGTATATTGGTAGTTGAAACATAACGTTTTCCAATTTGACCCACTGTTTGTGTGGTGCCGGATTCGTCCAATCATATATCCTAGTTAAAGTTACAGCTGAGTGGTGTAATTCCATGTCCGGGAGGCCCAATCCCCCTCCTTAATTTATGTCGTGTTAGGGTGCAGTATGCTTGCCGTGGATGTTTGCTACTCCATATAAACTCTGAGATGGATTGTCTAATATTATAGAAGAAGGACTTTGGTAACACAATGGGGAGAGCCTGAAGCAAATATAAAAATTTTGGTAAAATATAAATTTTTAATATGTTGATTCTACTAATCCAATTGAACCATGGTGCTAGATCTTGCGATATGTTGGAAAGTAGAGGGGTGTAATTTAATTCGTAGAGTTTGGAGAAATCTTTTGATAGTTGAACCCCTAAATATTTAACGGCTACATTAGCCCATGTGAAGGTGTAGCTAGTTTTTAGGGTCGTGGTGACATGTTCAGTTACATGTAGGGAAGTATTTCACTTTTGAGGTAGTACACTTGGAAATTAGAGACCTGGTGGTTAGTTTCTCAATTAGTGGGGCTATAGAGGTTATGGGATCGGAAATCACAAAGAGCAAGTCATCCGCAAAGGGGGAGACCTTGTATTCCCTTTGTTTCCTGAGCACTCCCCGAATGTGTGGATGGTCTCTAATGCCCTGCAGGAAGGGTTCCAGGATTAGAATGAATAATAATAGGGAGAGAGTGCTCCCCTGTCTCGTGCCATTCCTTATCTGTACAGGTTGAGAGAGTTGGCCGTTAATGCGTAACTTGGCCGTGTGGCATGAGTGTATGACTTGTATCCACTTCATCCAGTGAGGCCCAAATCCATATGCGCGGAGTGTGGCAAATAATAGTGCCCAGTCCACCCTGTCAAATGCTTTTTTTGCGTCGATTGCAAGGAGTATGCTATGACTCAAGAAAGTCTGGTCTACATGGATCAAATTAAGCAATTTATTAGTATTAGTTTTAGCTTCCCTGTTTGGCACGAATCCTGACTGGTGTGGGTGTATAAGCAGTTGCAGCAATAGACGTAGGCGATGTGCTAATATTTTCATAAAGCTCTTTAGATCAATATTGATGAATGAAATCGGGAGGAAACTGCCACATTCAATCGGGTCCTTTCCGGGTTTTGGCAGTAGCGTGATGTGGGCTTTATGTGCTAGTCGTGGTCAGAGAATTGAAAACTTAGAGAAAGGGAGTAGAGAGTGTGTGTATAAATGTTCTATAGTATTTGGCCGTGAAGCCATCAGGGCCAGGGCTTTTTCCTATCAGTGTACTTTTTACTGCCAGTCGAAATTCCTCATGTAATGGGTGCATCCAAGGTGCTGAGGACATTACTTGGTAGGGTTTGGCTTATTCTGGTGGAAAGGAAGGTACTTAGCTCTATGAGGGGGGTTTGTCCCTTAAATTATATAAGGTAGAGTAATACTCATGGAATGTGTCCATGATCTCTGGCAGCAGTTGAGTGGTTTCTCTAGAGGTGATTTAATCTTGGCAATAAAGGTGGCCTGTCTGGATTTTTTTAGGGCATTAGCTAACATTTGCCCCCTTTAGAGTAGAAGGAGAACTTAGAGAGAAGTATTTTGCGTTTTGTTTGGACGTTTAGTAATTGTGTTAGTGTGGATGTTTATGCGACTCCTCTAGATGCCTAATCTTTTTAATGTGTCAATTTGGGCCTCTCTAGCTTTCTTTCGCCTGGAGGACAAAGCTATAAAAAGTCCCCAGATTACACACTTATGGGCTTCCCATGTGATGACAGGGGTTACCGATGGGGTGCTATTTTCGGCAAAATATTGGTCCAAAGCGAGTTTTTTTGGGATGTGATGTCTGGGTCATTTAGTTTTCATTGGAAGGATTTGATTGGAATAGATGGTATTCGTACGGCAAGAGATAGGGGTGCATAGTCTGACCATGTGATAGGACCATATGAGCATGATTGGACCAGATGGAGAAACCTATGTGGGAGAAAGAATAAGTCTATCCTGGAATACGTTCCAGTATTGTGGGAGTAGAAGAAGTAGTCTCTCATATTTGGATGAGTAACCCGCCAACAATCGAAAAGTTGTGATTGATCGAGAATGTGATGTATCTGTTGACCTGCTGATGATTGATAAGTGCATGTACCTCAGGTAGTATTTAGTGTAGAATCCAGGGAAATGTTGAGGTCACCCCCATAATTAAGATGCCTTCTGCGAAATTGTCAATTGAACGTATGTATTGTCGTAGTGATTTGCATTGTTGTTTGTTCGGTAAATACATATTCACAAATGTCACCATATTATGACCTAAGAGTCCTTTAACCATCACCATTATACCATGATCGAAACTTTCATGTTTCACATATGTAAATGGGACATGTGCAGCTATTAAAATGGCCACACCCCGTGCCGTAGCCTCTGTGAAGTTGTTAAAATATGCTGATGAAATGAGAATGTTTGAAAAAATGTTAATTATTGAAGCACAAAATATAAAAAAATTGAATAAATATCAGAAAAATTTATCACAGATAGAATACAAAGCTGTGAATAGTTTAAAAGAGGAGGATAATCTCGTTATAAAGCCGGCAGATAAAGGAGGGGGGGGTGGTTGTTCTAAAAAAAGACAACTATGTCCAAGAAGCAGAAAGGATTCTTTTAGACACTAATACATATAAAAAAAAAAGAACCCAAGTGTGGATATACAAAAAAAGTTTAAAACATATATTGAAAAAGGGTTTGTTTTAGGAATTCTGAAAGAAGAGGAAAAAAAATATCTATCAATCCCATAGCCTAAAACACCAGTCTTTTATTATCTGCCGAAAGTACACAAAAATAGAAATAACCCCCCCCCCCCCATTATTTCTGGGATAGACTCTGTCTCCTCGAGAGTTTCAGAGTATATCGATAAATTATTACAACCAATAGTTACTAAGAATCCCTCATACTTAAAGGATACTATACACATGCTACAAATTTTAGAAGAAATAGAATGGCAAGATAATTACCTTTTAAGTAATGACGTGAACTCTCTCTATAGTATCATACCACATCATTTGGGAATAGAGGTAGCAAGATACTTTTTTGAAAAATCAGGTTTTAAAGATATACAAGTGGATTTTATTGTGGAAGGATTTTATTAATCTTAACAAATAATTATTTTTAGTTCAAGGACTCTTTTTTCATGCAAATTACGGGTATGGCAATGGGCACTTGGTGTCCTATCGTCGTTATATAGATGACGTGTTTTTCATATGGAAAGATGGCGAAGAAAGCCTAATAAGTTTTTTAGAGTTTTTAAATAACGATTGGGGTATCATTTTAACATCAACACACAGCACCAATCAGATTAATTTTTCAGATCTGAAAATTTTTACTTTAGGGTTGAAAATACACACAAGGAACCACTTCAAAGAAGTAGATGCAAACAGCTACATTGACAAAAAAAAGCTGTCATTATACCCCTTGGCTGGCTAATGCCCCAAAAAGCCAATTCTTAAGACTAAGAAGAAACTGCACGCAAGATAATGATTACATACTAAAGCGGAGAAAATAAAACAGCAGTTTACAGAAAGAGGCTACGATGTAACGGAACTATCGACCTGTATGGAAGACATTAGGAAGTTTAAAAGAAAGGATCTTATTAGCTATAAAGGAGATATATCAAAAAAGAAAAAATCTGCAAGTAGGAATACAAATAAAATTCCTTTTTTATGTAATCATAGTGGGACTAACACAAAAATAAGGAAAATTATAAAAAAGTATTGGCCAATTTTACAGAATGACCCGATTTTAAAACAAATTTTACCCCCTGAACCAAAGATAGTATACAGGGTTTGTAAAAACATGAAACAGATGTTGGTAAAAAGTAATTTTAAGACAAAGCAAGTGGATCATTTTTTAAATAGAAGCAAGGGTTTTTATGGGTGTGGATCCTGCTTGGCCTTTAGGGAAACCAATGTAGCGGAGAGCTGATATTCCACAGGTTATCTCCACTCAAGATCCCAGTGAGGCTCAGGAACAAGTATTAAAAATCCATAAGGCAATAATTACAGCAGGCAAGACAATCCAATAATATCCCAATATAAATCCCAATGACTGGACGACACACAGCATCAGGAGCAGAACTAACTTTTATTCCCAACAATCTTCTTTTAAAGGATTCACAGTAATTATTACAGTAGCCATTAGTGTAACGGTTACCTCCCACACATCTCCTCCCCTCAGTGTGACACATAATCCCATTAAACATACTATAGTTTTCCACGATTTCTGGATGTAACCCAAAACAGGCAGATATACTGATATACTGGGTACCCTCTTGTAGCCCAGATCTGGGTGACTAACATATTCAAAATTCACCCAGATCGGACCAGGGGTTCGGGAGTTAGATGGAAGGTAAAATTTGACCGACCGCACACGAGGTAGTATCCGAAAAAGGCTCCATGTGTTTTGGCCCTGCGGTCGGTCTCCGTTCGGTAGTTAACACACACAGAAATACTTGCCATCCACAGCTAATCTTATATTCGTATGTATTCCCTTGTTCGGTACATTTATATTTATATTTACATTTATATTACCGAACGAGGGACTGACTGGCCCCTGCGTTCGTGAGTTGTAGAGTGCTGGAGGTCTCAGCGGTGTTCGGGTGTTTGAGTGTCCGATTTGAGTTCCAGACACTCAACAACCAAACACCGCTGAGTTTTTTTTGCGTAAGATGGCCGCCGCCACGCGGTCATATGCCGAACGGCAACCACATAGATACACATAAAGTAGCAATTTTATGGTCAATTAAGCTGAAAGCTTAACAAGGTACACACTTCTCACTGGGGTGGTCTGATGGTTCGGTAGTTTAATTTGGATGAAAACGGAAGGAAAACTACCGAACAAGCAGACGAAAGCTACATACACTTACAGTTATACATGGGAATAATTACACAAATAAATTTTTACCACGAATTCTTGAGGACAGCCCAATGCCATCCGCTACAACCAATCAGAAAAAAAGACACATTACCTCTTTTTATTATCAAAAGGATAAAGAGTTTAACATTAGGAATCAATTAACGTGCTATTCTAAGAATATAATTTATATACTAAAATACCCCTGTGACCTCATCTATGTGGGAAGAACCACTAGATGTTTGCATATAAGAATCGCAGAGCATATAAGAAACATTAAAAAAGGCATAGAAACTCATAGTGTTCCTAACCACTTCAAAACCCATCATAAAAACGACCATTAAATTGGTACAGAAAGTTTGGAGAGGAGGAGATTTTAATAAGAAAATAGGAGAAGAGGAGATGAAATGCATTTATAATTTGGAAACACTTATTCCATATGGCCTTAATCAAGAGTTTCAATTATGTTGTTTCTTATCATAATTTATTTACTTCTTAAGAGTAAATTTTTTAATAATTCATCATTAAAAAAAATAAAAAATTATGAAATGTCTTAAATATTTTAATAACCCTATTAATTTTTAATAACTCTATTAATTTAAGATCAAATTTGATAACCTTATGTATCAGAATTCCTTCTTCCCTTCAACTCTTGCACAAAGAGGTGTTGTTACACTTCATTTTAAATTTAACATATGCAATCAGTATGATCACACTGTCACTTTAATACAATATTTTTCTGTGTTTGTTACTTCACTCTGGATTGAATCCTGTGTACAATCACACTGTCATTTTAAGCAATATGTGTCTGTGTCTGTCACCTCGCTTTTGATTGAATCTTGTGCATATACACATCATGGTTGCACTGCCACTTTAAATATTAACAGTCTGTAATTTTAAAATATGAGAGGATTAAATTGAGCAATGTGTGATTTAATATAATTGCACTGTCACTTTAATATAAAAGCAGTCTGTAATTTTAAAATATGAGAGGACTTAATCGAGCAATGTGTGATTTAATATAATTGACAGTTATATATTAGACAATTTCTCTAATACAAGACAATAAGCCATTATGTCCATGGTTCTTATGTACAAAATACTGTTCTGAGGTACAGTGATACTAGAGACTCCTTCCGTTACATCCACTGACCTAGTGGAACACAAGGTGCGTTCCAAACACACAGAGGATATAAATGATGGTAATGGACATGTGATGTTGATCTAATGGAACGCAAGGTGCGTTCCAATTACATCGGATACTCATGTAACCGGATGTGACATAATCCGGAAGTAGAACCTCGACGGACAGGTGGAACGCACCGAAGAAAAAGACAGCCAATCAGGACACATTCAATGTATAAAGGACATGACAAAGCCAACTGAGGAAGCCACGCTAGGCGAAATGCATTTTTGCAACAAATTGGACATTACTGATAGATTTTATTTCTATTTATTTTATCCATATTTTTTATTAATAAATTTTGTTTTAATATCATTTGGAGTTCCTGCTTTTAACTGCTGGGAGGAAACTACAACACTCCAGGTATCCGGACCAGGTACGCAGGCACCCAGACCATGCACATTTGGATCACCCTTATAGATCCTAAGGTGATCCACACCAGAGCCAGGTTATATATATGGCTCTACTCTTGTGAGTGCATTCCAATACAAAGCAGTACAGGGAGTGCAGAATTATTAGGCAAATGAGTATTTTGACCACATCATCCTCTTTATGCATGTTGTCTTACTCCAAGCTGTATAGGCTCGAAAGCCTACTACCAATTAAGCATATTAGGTGATGTGCATCTCTGTAATGAGAAGGGGTGTGGTCTAATGACATCAACACCCTATATCAGGTGTGCATAATTATTAGGCAACTTCCTTTCCTTTGGCAAAATGGGTCAAAAGAAGGACTTGACAGGCTCAGAAAAGTCAAAAATAGTGAGATATCTTGCAGAGGGATGCAGCACTCTTAAAATTGCAAAGCTTCTGAAGCGTGATCATCGAACAATCAAGCGTTTCATTCAAAATAGTCAACAGGGTCGCAAGAAGCGTGTGGAAAAACCAAGGCGCAAAATAACTGCCCATGAACTGAGAAAAGTCAAGCGTGCAGCTGCCACGATGCCACTTGCCACCAGTTTGGCCATATTTCAGAGCTGCAACATCACTGGAGTGCCCAAAAGCACAAGGTGTGCAATACTCAGAGACATGGCCAAGGTAAGAAAGGCTGAAAGACGACCACCACTGAACAAGACACACAAGCTGAAACATCAAGACTGGGCCAAGAAATATCTCAAGACTGATTTTTCTAAGGTTTTATGGACTGATGAAATGAGAGTGAGTCTTGATGGGCCAGATGGATGGGCCCGTGGCTGGATTGGTAAAGGGCAGAGAGCTCCAGTCCGACTCAGACGCCAGCAAGGTGGAGGTGGAGTACTGGTTTGGGCTGGTATCATCAAAGATGAGCTTGTGGGGCCTTTTCGGGTTGAGGATGGAGTCAAGCTCAACTCCCAGTCCTACTGCCAGTTCCTGGAAGACACCTTCTTCAAGCAGTGGTACAGGAAGAAGTCTGCATCCTTCAAGAAAAACATGATTTTCATGCAGGACAATGCTCCATCACACGCGTCCAAGTACTCCACAGCGTGGCTGGCAAGAAAGGGTATAAAAGAAGAAAATCTAATGACATGGCCTCCTTGTTCACCTGATCTGAACCCCATTGAGAACCTGTGGTCCATCATCAAATGTGAGATTTACAAGGAGGGAAAACAGTACACCTCTCTGAACAGTGTCTGGGAGGCTGTGGTTGCTGCTGCACGCAATGTTGATGGTGAACAGATCAAAACACTGACAGAATCCATGGATGGCAGGCTTTTGAGTGTCCTTGCAAAGAAAGGTGGCTATATTGGTCACTGATTTGTTTTTGTTTTGTTTTTGAATGTCAGAAATGTATATTTGTGAATGTTGAGATGTTATATTGGTTTCACTGGTAATAATAAATAATTGAAATGGGTATATATTTGTTTTTTGTTAAGTTGCCTAATAATTATGCACAGTAATAGTCACCTGCACACACAGATATCCCCCTAACATAGCTATAACTAAAAACAAACTAAAAACTACTTCCAAAAATATTCAGCTTTGATATTAATGAGTTTTTTGGGTTCATTGAGAACATGGTTGTTGTTCAATAATAAAATTAATCCTCAAAAATACAACTTGCCTAATAATTATGCACTCCCTGTATTTGCATATAAGGTTTTGAGTTATCTGCACTATTGTATACCTCTCTGTCTTTGCAGCATTGCTGGAATTATTGAGAAGAGAGGAAAGTATATAATTTGCTCCACCTATTGTGTTTATATTTTATGTGCCTCCAATGTGTCTTGTATATGCTGGGTTTAGGTATAGACAGTGTCCCTGTCATCTTCCAGTACAGATACTCTGTCTGCCATATGGCGTAGATCCGTGCCTATGGTGTCCAGTTTCAGGGGAGGGCTGGCAGCCTTAGGCCTGGGGGGCAAAACCAGTCAAGTGGCCCATTGCACCACCAAATCAGTTCACCATCCATGCCCACCTTTTCCTGGTTTTATAACGAATATTGATGTTATGCTAATCAGTAGCTCTTTGCCATACCCGCTCCTTCACGGCTCCAGGCACTGCTTGTTGTGAGTGTGAGCCACTGTAAATTAGGGGCAGAGGGCACTTGCACTGCAGTAAAGATGGGGCTGGGCAGGAGGAGAGTGCAGTGCAATCAGTGCACTCCCCTCCTGTGGGTCACCAGTAGACTGGTGCACCTGCCCAGGATCAGAGCCGGTGCAAGGATTTTTGCCGCCCTAGACAAAATAAAAATTTGCTGCCCCCCATGTGACATCACAATGCCCCACCCATATGAACTAACGCCAGTGCTGCACACAGTGTGTGTTTACATTAAAAAGCCTGCAGGGACCAGCTATAGACACCAGAACCACTTCATTAAGCTATAGTGTCCCTTTAATGTGAGGTACATTATAGATTAGTGTCACTAATAATATACTAGATTGCCTATTTACAAGCAGATGAGGATGATGATGATGGGCTGCAGTTTGGCTCCACTGGTCTGGTGTAGAACAGGATTCTGGAGGCTGTTTGCTGTGGTCACAAAATTCAATGTTCTGGGAGAATTGGAAGCAGCTCAATTTTTTGGGGGCCCCTTACACAGCTCAAGGTCTGGGCCCCAGGGCCTGACGGTGAGTATGCCCATAAGGCCCACTCATAAGTTCCACCCACCCATGAGTTCGGTCACAGGGAGTGGAGTGTGTAGGGGATGTGTTATGTGTTATTGTAGAGGATCTAATATGTGTGCTTATGGTATGTAGTGTTTAGGGTTACCAGTTTGTGCAGGTGATGCAGTGTGTTGGTGTGTAGTGGAAGCAGTGTGTATTTGTGTATAAAGGATGTATTATGTGTTTCTGATTGTGTG
>OW240917.1:194487232-194541673 GCA_933207985.1 Pelobates cultripes
TGTAACCGGCCGGACTGACAGGAAGTGCACACTGAGTGTGCACCTTCCTATCACTCCAGCTGGCCACCGCGGACCGGAGTGCAGCTCGGCCACGCTACAGGGGAGGGGAGAAGCTGCAGCTGCCTGAGGCTCTTAACAGTGCGCTCAGGCGGCTGCAGTATTTAAAGGGCCGGCCCGCCCCTGTCCAGTTTAGCTTGGAATGAGACTTTTAGTTCCCCTAACATTTTAGCCAGATCCTGTTTTGAGGGTAGATTTTTCAATATGTCTCTGATATCCTGATCAGATTGTTATAGGGATTGTTCAGAGTCTCCTGGGCTGGAAGGTGGTGACGTGATGCCTGGAGATTTCAGCGCGATGCTGAGGCCTACCATGGACAGGTGCGTGTCCACGGGGGCCTGAATATATTTTGTCAGGGCACCTGATTTACTAGCCGGGTTTTGCCGGAAGCCTGCTGGGATGAGGCTGCTCTTTTGGGGTGACCCATTTCTTTTCTTTTAGTGCCCGATTAGTGTGGATTGCGTCCTCTGGACTTGGAGCTCTGTTAGAACGCGGCCATTCAGGTCGGTGGTTGGCTCCGCCCCCTTCCTGTCTTTAATTTAGATTATTGTGGCGGCCTCCCTGATGAGAAGAAGGGTTTCACCACCAGAGATGTTCTTTTCCCCAAAGTGGGAGGGATGCTGTAAAGCAGAGCAGAAACAGCACTTAAAAGAGCTAGTGATTATAGCAATCCAAAGGTCAATCCCAAGAGCAGGGATTATAGCTGGTATAGCTTTCCCCTACAAGCACGAGATGAGGCTCTGTGTTGAGGGTAAACAGGAACTGATTTTAATGGTGCCACACTTGGCCTTTTATGACAATCCCCATGCAAGGGGTACGCCCACATGTACCTTGTTGGAGACAACAACACAAAGTCACAGACCAATAATAACCATGTTTAAATGCATGACACTCCCATAACAAACATACAATCCCTTCCCTCTGCCTGGGGCTAATTGAGTCAGATACTGTATTAACTCAATTATCTCCAGGCAGAAAAAAACACATATTTTTATAAAACCCCAAAAGTACTCTAAAACACATAAAATCCCCTCAATTGTTACATACCCTGATAGCCCTGATATGGGTGACCAGCATATCCAAAAATCACCCAGATCAGTTCAGGGATTCAGGAATTTTATGGAAGTCACATTTTGACCGACCGCACGCATGGTCCCATGCCCAAAACCGTTCCAGAGAATCAGGCTGTGCGGTCAGTCCACTTCGGGAATTCGAAGTGAAATATAAAATACCGAACGTATAGATTCGGGAGTAGTCTCTGTTCATGTCTCTCATTCGGAGGTTTATTCTTACCGAACGCCGTTCGAATAGCTGAACATCCGTGGAAGGTAAGTAGCGAGCAGTGTTCGTGCCATTAAGTGTCTGATTTGAGTTCCATGTATTCGACGACCAAACACCGCTCATTGTGCTGGCGGCTCAAGATGACCGCTGTCACGTGTTCGAATCCCGCTTTGAACCACTTTGAGAGTCTGGGGGTTCGAAGTGCCGCTTCGAACCACTTCGGGAGTTCAAAGTGCTGCTTCACAAACAGTATTTTTAACACAGGGGCCATAGTCACAGGGTGATCCGTCACAATTATTCCATAACCGAGGCTAGAATAATCGCTAATAGAAAGCCTTTTACATAAACTGAATATACAAGGATATAATTAATATGTCTATAAACAGGTTGTTGATCCAAGGAAAAATTTGATTGCCATTATGGAGTCAAGAAGGATTCTTTTTCTTTTTTGTGACATCACTGAAAATGGCCACAGTTGTTTTGTTTTTTTTACTTCTTTTGGATCTACGGCATAAAAGAACAGGCTTCAAGTTAGAACTTGATGGACTTGATGGACTTTATTCTTTTCTTCAACCTATACAATTATGTAAGCATATATATGGGTACTGGTATAGGGAGTTATGTGCTAATCTGCTGAAAGATCAAAATGAAGAAAAACCCTTACTTAATGTTGCTCTTATAGTTGTTTAGTAGATAGTTCCTTAATTTGGTATTTATAATTATGTCAATCCCATATAATCCCACTCTCTAAATTGCTATCCTTATGTGGGATTGCCATACTTAAGGATTGGCAGACATGTTATCACAGAAATAGGGAGGTATCTACTAAACAGCTGAAGGATTAAAATTTAAAAACATTTTCTTAATTTTGCTCTTTCATCTACTTAATAGATAACGCCTTAATGTGTTATTCTTATGTGGGATTGCAATATTAGGGAGTTATCTACTAAACAGCTGAATTGTCCAAATTAAGAAAAGCTATTTTCTTAATTTTGCTCTTCTAGTTGTTTATTATATAATCTCCTAATTTTCAATCTCTATCAAAACTAATGGCTGCTAAACAATTCGATGCCTTACAGATCCATTAATTTTCACATAGTTTTCTGTTGATTCTGCCTGTGACGATACGGCTTAAATATCGTCCGTGGGTATTCTTTTTACATAACGTGCTCCAGTAAACTGCTCCACTAAATGCTAGGACTCCTCATTGGTATTGTATGCTGGATATACTGAGCTGATGTCTGGTTACTATATGATATTCTATCCATCCAGTCTTCTGGCAATACTCTTATTGGTAAGTACTCTATAGAGGACAATGAATAGGACAATGAATTGTAAGACCTCAAGAGACAAACAGCTTCTTTCTTGGCAACTCAAACCAGCTTTGCCTGTCTGCAGCAGTCAGGAATGCTTCTCCTTTACCAGCTTTGTATATTTAAATTAATTTAGTGGACCAACAATAGTTATTAAGGTTAGATGGGAAGAAGAACTTGGCCAATCATGGCCTACAGAAATTTGGCTGGGGGCAGCTTCAACAACAGACAAACTCATTAAATATATATAGGGATTTAATTTTAAAATTTTGAATAGATGGTATTTAAGCCCAATCAAATTATGGAAAATTAAAAAAGATAACATGCAGAAGTATTGCTGGAGAGGCTGTAAACAAATCGGATCAGCTTTGCATATGTGGTGGTCTTGCCCTTTAATCAAAGCATATTGGAAGGATGTTTGTGCCTGGATATCTTGAGTATTGGGTAAAGAAATGATAATGAGCCCAGAATTAGTTTTGTTTCATATTTTTCCCGATTGTAACACTTATTTTAATTGGAACTCAACCGCAGAATTTTCTAATTGCAGTACTATATGTTCACCTCCTTTTATATTGGAATGAAGGAGTAGTTACTGTCACTTTAATTACACATGTAGGATGTTAATTGTGAGTAAACAATAAGAATCTGTTGATTTGCATAAACCACTTAATTCCTTTTTTTGGAAATAATGCAGAGTTAGATTCCAGATTAATTCAAGAAGGAATTTTTATAATAAGGACTATTAATGAAGCTGGAGAAGTTGTAATTTATAATTGAGTTGTTTATTGGAGGAAGAGTTAGCGTTATTAGCAGATCCTTATGAATAAGGAGAATAAATTGAGAGAATGACACAGTTAACTGTATATGATTTGTAACAGAGAATGGCTTGATTGGAGAAAAGTTACTTAACTTAAAAGGCAGTTTCTGGAACTGAAGGGTTAATTTCACCCGATGGGTTGAGAAGGTAGAAGTCCGTTTAGCAAGCCGTGGTCTAGGAGTGGAGAGGGTGGAAGTCCGTTTTACCAAGCCGGGTCTGGGAGTGGAGAAGGTAGGAGTCCGTTTTAGTGAGCCGAGGTAAGGAGTGGAGAAGGTAGAAGTCCGTTTTTAGCAAGCCGAGGTCTGATACAGGCAGGAACGGGTAAGCAGCTGATCACTTTTTCCGGTACCTGTGCAATAATCCAGCATTTTGAATCTGGCGCGGTCTCCCTAAGTATCGTGGAGGGACCGCGTCAGAGAAAGGGGCGGAGCTAAGCGCCGTGAACCCGGAAGTGGGTTCTTACAGCGGAATGTATGTCAGGCTATTCCTGACACCGATAATGTCTCAATTGAGGTGAAAAGTTTCCTATGTAAAGTTTCTTTAATGTCAGCCAAATGGCTTATAGCGTTAAAATGGAAGGGAGAAAGAATGCCCCTATGGTCGGACATTGAAACGGTCTTGCAGAGAAATAGAGCTTTAGAACTGAATTATAAGTATGAGGGGATATATAATGTCCTGAAATATAGATGGTCAATATGGAATAATTATTAATAGTTATTAATTATTACAGATCTATAGGTGTAGTGAAGCTTGTGCCCTCATGGCCAGCCCTCCTCTCCTCGACTCTAGAAACATTGTATAGTATGTGTGTGTTTCTCTTCGGTGTTTGCACTCTCATACAGATAGTTGGGTTATCACAACAAAATTCACAGGTCACAGAGTCAATTTTTTTTTTTACTGTATGGGTTAGAGCAGAGGACATGGAGATATTCAGGGTTCTCTGGTGGAATTGTTAAAATATATATTAAATAGTGTACAGTGCCAAATATGATAAACGAGAGAGGTTGTATGATACTGATTCCTAGAGTTGTGTATTTAATGCCAAAATACAAAGATGAATGTATGTATTTATTTGTTTGTCTGGTGTATTTTATGTGCTTCGTGGGAATAAATTTAAATAAAACTTAAAAAAGCTTAGATGGGGCAGGGGGTAAGGGCTTCTGCTCTATAGGAGAAACATACTCAGTTAGGTAGATTAGGTTACTATTTTTTATCTTAGGTCCTTTAAACTGATTTCATTTACTGCTGCATCAATAATACTGGTCCTAGAGGCGCTGTTATGTATAGTTAAAATTCAATTTCATTGCTTCTATTTTGATAATTTCTTAAAGGAACACTATGGTGTTGGGAATACAAAACTATATTCCTAACTTTAACATGTTCCTCTGCCCTCTTACCCCCCCCCCCCATCCCACCCCCTCAGTTTACATGTCGGGCGCCTCCTCCAATGTCAATCAATGCCCACATTGATGAATTGTTTATGAACCTAATGTCCCATTGCATGAGTTGACTTACAGTGCTAGTAGTATTCCAAAACATTAGATTTTATCTATTTATTTTTTTACCTTTAAAGAATTTCTCTTACCTTCACTTATCCCCCTCACTCCTCCCACCCCCCAAAAAGAATAGTGCTTTAAAATAAGTTTTTACTTACCTAAATTCAGTGCCGGGAACTTTGTCTTCTAACTGATATGTATCAAAACTCAGCTATAATTGTGTAGACTGGAGGTTCAGAGAAGCTGGAACCTTACTCAGTTAGGTCAATGTTAAGTAGATATTTACCCCTTATGGCTGCATCGTTGATATGGAAATGCCTGCTTCCACTGGCTCAGCTGGTATTTCATTAAAGGCATTGCTTTTGCACTCTGACTGTTTGATGCCAGCTAAAGACTGAAGGCATGCAAGGCTGAAACAGGTGAGTGGGTCTTCAATTGTCCACTTACACTACTCTCTACTTATATTTCGGGTGGTGGTGAAATCTCTTTTTATTTGTTTTCCCCATAACTCAACATTTTCCTTAAATGTGATTGATTCTCCCCTCTGAGTGAGTTCGGAGTTTGCTACCATCTGCTGGTGCAGATAGTTAATCCCTAGGACACTGCATTTGCTGAGGACTGTAGTAGTGCAAAGGCTTTGCTCTGGCACTGATACAGGTAATTTAGCGCCCAAATGTGGTATCCTAAACCCAATGTTTGATTGCCAAAATAAAAAGCTTTTTACTAAAAACAACTGCCTCCTCCCTAACTTGGTATAAGTATATAAGTATAGTAATCTCTCACAAGGCTACCAAATTATCTACTTATTTAGTAAAACAATGAAAATGTTTCCAGTGATTGCATCTATGAGCCGGTCAACCGTACGACTGGCTGATTTTTTTTTTGGTACATACAGATATGGGACGTCGCATCACAGAAAAGCATCAAAGAGGCAGCACTTACACCATTAACTTTTTACGAAAAACTATTTCTAGATGAAACCCCCACAGAATGGGGGAAGCTGACATATGTAGACAGATTGGAAGCAAATTTAGGGGACATTTTAGATGGCATTGACTGGCAAGATATCAGGGAAGCAAACAAGGCCACATCCATATGTGTTGTCCTGCAGGAACAATCATACAAATTAATGTTCCGCTGGTACACCACACCAGTGACACTTTATCACATGCAGAAAACACCTAACGATCTTTGCTGGAGGAGGTGCAATATGAGAGGATCCTACATACACATGTGGTGGGAATACCCAGTGAGTCAGAAAACTTGGAACGAGGTGAGGGACCTACTGACCCAGGTGTTTCAGAGAAGGCTTGAACTAAACCCATGGTTCTTCCTCTTGACAAAACCTATAGAGGGGTGGGCAAGAAGGGAAAAACAATTGATACATACGATAACCTTAGCAGCCAGACGGGCCATAGCCCAAGTGTGGCTCCAACCAGTGGGTCCCACATTCAACGGGGTAGCAGCAAAAATAAAGGATACATACCTTATGGACAAGCTAATGGCACAGGTCAGGGGTACCCTCAAAAGCTTTGAAAAACTATGGGAATCTGGACATCTAGCAATATGTAGATCAACCCCGAATGGGGCCCAAAAAGGAGGGAGCCCGAGACCAGAGGGTAAGGGTTTGATAGTACCCCACACCACCATAGTGAGGCTTCCTCTTCTGCTGCTGTGATTCTGAACCCTCTTTAAATTTAGGCACTCAATCTGCTTTTTGGCAATAATTTGGTAACATTCCTGAAAAAAAGGAATCATGAAAGAATAAAAACGGTGCTTTATCCTTGATATAGACTAAATACTTATGGGAAATTACCACCTGGCACTGGGGCTTTGTTTACATTAGCTTTACTGAATTGATTTAGCACTTTTTCCTGCTCAGTCCATATTGTGATCCTGTATACTTATAGTAAGTATAAACATGCGCAAAAATCCCTGCAAACAAAATCCTAGCTCGTCTGAGCGCCTACTAACATTCAATACCCTCTTTATCGAGAATTAAACAAACAAAATACAGGTTTCTCCAACCTTGTTTATTAGCAACTATCTGCACTCCAGTACTCAGTGACAGGTCAGCCTGCTTCCAACCTCTAAAGGAGAAACAAAAGTCTCACCCACCAGTCTACCAGGGAGGATTTTTTTTTCCCTTCTGCAGCTGAGCAATGAGTTGGAGACAGTCCAAAACCCTGGCCTGGAACTTATTCCTTCCAGTTGCTAGTAAACTGAGGAGTGGAGCACCAGCCCACCCTACTCTCTGAATGCTCCACACCAGGGGCCCCCATCTAAACATTAATTTAAGTTACATACAACACATACTCCCCCTGGGGTTTATGCCTCTCTAAACAATTTAGCGAAAATATAAACTCCCTCACAAGCAACACCATTCACCTAATCACAATACATTTGCTGTCATATGTTCGTAGCAGTCTATTAATTTTTAATTTCTTAATTAATTTTAATCTTTCATAATTGCTTGATGGTAACTTGGCACAAAATTTGACAGGTTACTCAGGCAGGCCTCTGCTTCCCACCCTCATTGGTTCCTATTGGCTGATGCTCCAAAGCTGAGCCAAACTCACTCTGTTAATTTGTGTGTGTGTGGGGGGGTGGGGAAACAGCCATGGTAGATTGCTTGATGGGTAACCTATACATTCATTTTATAGCAGACCAGGTTAAGAATAGCAAGAGGAACACCGTTACCTTTGCAGAAATAGTAAAAGAAGCAGATTGTTACAGAAAGATATCCCCTGGACTGCAAGGAAGGGGAGGCATGACTGCTGCCCTGCAGTAAGGGGTGGGAAGATAAAAGATACAATGTTGCCTATATAGTGGGATATAAGAGGGAGATCAAGGGGGTGGGACTCACCAGTGCAGAAGGAGCAGTCTGGAACAGTTTTCAAAGTTTCAGAGCCCTTTAGCTTCTAGCCTTCTGCTGTTAAAAAAAAAAAAAAAAAAAGAAGAATTTAGTTAGAATTTAGTTACCTTACTCCAGTGTTAACTGCAAGCTAGGCCTTCCCTGCAAGATGGCTGAATTGTCAACGGAGGCTTTGCTGGGGGTGCTGCAGGCCTACCTGGTGTCCAATGGATCCGGTTCTCTGGCAGAGCTGATGGCCGACCTTCCCCAGGCCCGCATGGCCGTGGAGCAGCCGGTGGCGGAGACCCCTTCTCTGGCCCGCGGGAGGAGGCCGAGGCGTTCTAGGCCTCCTTCCCGCCTTTCCCCCAGTCCGGTGCGTAGAGGAGGGGGATCGGAGGCCGGGACCAGCGGGCAGCAGCCGGCGCCGGAGCATGGAGGCGGTGATGGCGGATCCCGGGCTTCCAGGAGGCAGCCGCGGGTGGTGAGAGCTGCGGTGAGGCGGGCCCAAGATGGCGGAGCGCGGGAAGAGCGCTCGCGCAGTCCTCCTTCTCTTCCGGTCCGGCCGGAAGTGACGCATCGACGTCGGACGTCCGGGCGGTGCGTGGAGACGCCGGACGTCACAAGGGGCGTACGTGACGGACGCACGGCGCACAGTGCGGACGTCACAGGCCCCACCGGAGAACCCGGAAGTGCGCGAAAATGCGGCGCCGGAGCCCCAGGGGAGCCGTGGGGGCGCCCAAGCTCGGGATCGGAGGGCTGTACAGCCCAGGAGAAGGCTGGGGGCGGATGCCCTGCAGCAAGGAGAGCCCAGAACGCGGGGACTGCCGGACAGGAGTCCAACATGGGACAGCATCCAGAGGAGGCTACAGGAGGACTCGGAATCCGGATCAGAGGAGGAAGATTTGGACCATAGGACGGCTCCCAGACCTCGCCAACCTGAGCAGGCTACCGTGGCAGCTCCACTAAGCGGTGAGTTGGCTTGCGCTAGCGCTTGGGGTAGCCTAGCTGGGGGACAGGGTGCGCTAGGGCAGGAGCAGGCTGCGGATAGGGAATTGCTGCGCTTGCTCAGGGCAGTGGTAGATAGGTTGCCAGCTGCGCATAGCCAATCAGGGGACGTGCGCAGGGTGCTGGAGGAGGCTCCAGCTGATAGGGCTCAGGCGGGGGGGGGTTCCGTCCCTCTCTACCGGGTTGTGAACTGTCCCCCTTGGGCATGCATGTCCCAGGGGAGACGCGGGACAAGATTATTAAAGGGGAATTTGTGGACTTTTTGTCCCTGGTTTCCCCGGACAGGGATTCTGTGGATCGACCACGTCGTGGCGAGCCACAGGACCCCGAGAAGGGTAAGCAAATCCCACGAACGTTTGGGAATTGGTTACAGGGTTTCGCGGTTTTCGCAAGTATTCTGACCCGTCGGTTCCCGGATAGGGCGCCGCAGCTGTTCGGATACTTGGATCTGATTTGGGGTGCGTATAAGGTGTATGGCGGGCAGAGCTGGTTTCGTTACGACCAGCAGTTCCGGCAGAAGATGGCGGCGTGTCCTGGATTGGACTTCGGCACGCAGGATGGCAGCCTGTGGCTGTTGCTCATGACGCCGAGTCGTCCGGCGTCCTTTCCAGGGGCAGCCGGCGCCGGAGCTTCCTCCGGTGCGCCGGCTGGGCAGAAAAAGGGAGTGTGCTGGCTCTTCAATGAGAGCCACTGCAGGTGGTACTCCTCCTGTAGGTTCAAGCACGAGTGCTCACATTGCGGGGGGGCTCACCCCGCCATGCGATGCTTCAAGAAGGCGAAGCAGTCCATTCCCAAGGCAGGGTCACGAGAGGATGGTTCCAAGGGGGAGAACACCAGTGAGCGTGGCAAGGATGTTGCCATGGCTCGAGGCCTACCCTAAACGCTGCGATGCCGCGGTGTTGGAGGAAGGGTTTTCAGTCGGATTCTGGATCCCCTTTGTCTCCTCGGCGGAGCCACGGTTGGCAGATAATCTTCGGTCGGTCGAGGGTAGGGAGGAAGTTTTGGGTGCCAAGTTGGAAAAAGAATTGACATTGGGGCGCATGGCGGGGCCGTTTTCTTACCCCCCATTTCCCAACTTGCGGGTATCGCCCTTGGGGCTGGTACCTAAAAAGGAGCCTGGCTCCTTTCGGTTGATTCATCACCTGTCCTACCCGGCTGGGAGGTCGGTGAACGATGATATCGATAAGGAATTCAGCAGGGTGTGTTATGCTTCGTTTGACAGGGCCCTGTCATTCGTTAGGGAAGCGGGGTTGGGGGCTCTCCTGGCTAAATCAGACATCGAATCGGCCTTTCGGTTATTGCCGGTTCACCCAGAATGTTATCACCTGCTGGGTTGTCAATTCCAGGGGTCGTTTTTCTACGACATGTGCCTTCCCATGGGTTGTTCGATCTCGTGTTCTTATTTTGAAATGTTTTCCTCGTTTTTGGAATGGTCTGTGGTTCAGTATTCGGGTTTGGATCTCGACGACTTCTTGTTTGTGAGTCCTCGGGAGGGTGACGGATGTTCTCGGTTGTTGGCGGCCTTCCGCGCAGTGTCCGCGTGGTTTGGCGTACCAGTGGCGGAGCAGAAGACGGAGGGGCCAGCCACTAGGCTGTCGTTTTTGGGCATTGAGATTGACACCGTGGACATGGTTTTTCGCTTACCGGACGAAAAGCTAATGGTCCTGCTCAAGCAGATTGACTTGGTAAAATCGGCTCGGAAGGTACAGTTGCGCACGATGCAAGTACTGCTGGGTCACCTAGCCTTTGCTTGCAGAGTCTTGCCCATGGGGCGGGCCTTTTGCCGGCGCTTGTCATTGGCGACGGTTGGTATCCGGGAGGCTCACCATTTTATTCGGGTGTCGGCCAAACTTAGGGCTGACTTACAGGTATGGAGCGTCTTCCTGGGTAGGTATAACGGCCGATCATGCTGGTTGCGGGAAGCGGTTCCCAATGCCGAACTTGATCTGTACACGGATGCATCGGGATCGGTAGGGTTTGGGGCTTACTTTCAGGGCAAGTGGTGTGCGGCTGCTTGGCCGGCGGCGTGAGCTGGAGTTGATGCAGAACCTTACGTTCTTGGAGCTGTTCCCCATAGTGGTGGCGCTAGCACTGTGGGGGGACGAATTGCGGAACCGGGTGGTGGTTTTTCACACGGATAACATGAGTGTGGTCCATGTGATTAACCGATCATCGTCTGCATCTCCTCCAGTGCTGTCTCTCTTGCGTCACCTAGTGCTGCTGAGCTTACAGTTTAATGTTTGGTTGCAGGCTCGGCATGTTCCAGGGGTTTTGAATGTGGTGGCTGACTCTCTTTCTCGGTTTCAGTGGGACCGTTTTCGGGAGTCGGCCCCGGAAGCAGATCAGGAGGGTCTTCGCTGCCCGGCATACTTATGGGACCTGGTTTCGGAGGGCTGATGTCCTTGGTGTCGGCATCGTTGTCGGCGGCTACGTGGAAGGCATACAGGTCGGTATGGGTAGGTTGGCTGTCGTGTGTGGAGGGGTCTGATCGTATGTCATCGGGGGCTGCCCGGTTCTCAGTGACGTTACGCTATATGAGTAGGCTCCTGGAGCAAGGTCACTCATGCGCGTCGGCGGAGAGAGCGCTGTCGGCTCTGTCGTTTTTGTTTCGGTTTCTAGGCTGGCGGGACATAACGAAGGAGTTTTGCCTGCAGCGGGTTCTGCGCGGTTGGAGGACCCGGAGGCGTCCGGACCGGCGGCGTCCGATTTCAGTGGAGCTGTTGTGGCAGTTGATGGGGGCATTGCCGGGGGTCTGTGTCTCGGTATCAGAGAGTCGGTTGTTCCAGGTTAGTTTTGCGCTGTGTTTCTTCGGGGCATTGCGGGTGGGGGAGCTTGTCGCCCCCAATCGCCGTTCGGTTTCTCCTCTCTTGCTGTCAGATGTGCGTTGGACGGATGGGTTTGTGGACCTGCATATCCGCAGATCCAAGACAGATCAAGCTGGGGCTGGTGTGTGGCTCAGGGTGGGGAGCTATGGTGGTGAGTATTGTCCGGTCCGGCTCTTCCAACGGTATATGGCGAGTCGGCCAGCGGCGGCCTCATTGTTGGTGCATGCGGATGGGTCCCCGCTTACGCGTTTTCAGTTCGCGTCAGTGTTGGGTAGAGCGCTGGTGGACTGCGGTCAAGATCCATCAGGGTTCTCGCCCCATTCCTTTAGGATTGGGGCCGCTACTCAGGCTAGCGGTATGGGTTTGGCAGGCTCAGTGGTGCAGCGATTAGGCAGATGGTCTTCTAGGCGGTTTCAGCTGTATGTTCGTCCACATTTGTTATAATTTGTTTCAGGTTGCGTCCCCCGTTACGTATGGATCTTGGGGCATTCGTTTATATATTGGGCAGCTCGACGGGCTCAGTCTCGCTCCTATGGACGGAACCTAGGGATCTCCATGGACATAGCAAGGGTACGCTGGAGGGGTGTTCGGGGTCTGTCCTGGAGTCAAGTCTATCCGGAGTGCGTGGCCCTGAGCAGGTTCGTGTCGGGGGCGGTTACAATTGTGATCCATGCGGGAGGTAATGATTTAGGGAGGGTTAGATCGGTGGATCTGATGCACTCTGTCAAGCACGACTTGGCCCGGTGTTTGGCACTATTCTCAGGCTGTACTCTGATTTGGTCGGAGATTGTTCCCCGTCCTGGCTGGCAGGTCTTGCCGCATGCCAAGGGCCTGGAGCGGAGCAGGCGCAAGCTCAACATGACGATCTCTCGGTTTGTGCGGCGGCTTGGTGGTGTGGCGGTTCGGCATGTGGAGCTGGAGGGGGACAATCGGAATTTGATGAGGGCGGACGGAGTGCACCTGAACCAAATAGGATTGGACATTTTTAATGCGGGTCTGCAGTCGGGTATAGAAAAGGCGCTGGCTGCGGGGGGCGCGATGCCGGGTAAAGAGAGGGAGGGCCGGCATCGCGGTGGCGGAGTTCCTGGCCAGCGCACGTAATGCACGGAAAGGATTTGGGGAGTCGCAGCCTGCTAGGGCTGATGGCCGAAGGCAGGCTGTACGAACTCTGGATAAAGACTTGGAGTATCTGTCTGTTGGGTAGTCACCCCAACAGCTGACAGGTGGAAATGCTGGTTGTGTAAAAGTTTAATAAAGCTGTGGCCGTTGCCCTTACCCAACAATCAGGTGTCATGTCGTTATTGGGGGTAACGGTTTTGGGTATTTGGGGTCAGCAGTCAAGATATCCCCTGGACTGCAAGGAAGGGGAGGCATGACTGCTGCCCTGCAGTAAGGGGTGGGAAGATAAAAGATACAATGTTGCCTATATAGTGGGATATAAGAGGGAGATCAAGGGGGTGGGACTCACCAGTGCAGAAGGAGCAGTCTGGAACAGTTTCCCGCCCGCCCTCCCCCAAAATAATCTCCCATGCTATGTGATGGTTTGGTTTGTGGTGTTGTTTGTTTCTGTTCTTGTTTTGTCACAGCTATGGCGGAGTTCCTGGCCAGCGCACGTAATGCACGGAAAGGATTTGGGGAGTCGCAGCCTGCTAGGGCTGATGGCCGAAGGCAGGCTGTACGAACTCTGGATAAAGACTTGGAGTATCTGTCTGTTGGGTAGTCACCCCAACAGCTGACAGGTGGAAATGCTGGTTGTGTAAAAGTTTAATAAAGCTGTGGCCGTTGCCCTTACCCAACAATCAGGTGTCATGTCGTTATTGGGGGTAACGGTTTTGGGTATTTGGGGTCAGCAGTCATGAAATAAACATGTTACAGTTGGGACAACATTCAAAACAGAATCATGTGCTATGTTCCAAAGCAGCTTGAGGGAACCTTGAGGGTGGTGAAAGGTTAAATCCTTGCCTCATGGCCTTTCAGCCCATGGTGTAGATCAGGGGTCCTCAAACTCCGCAACCCCTGATGTTGCTGAACTACAACTCCCATGATTCTTTGAATTACATAGATAGCCAGAGAATCATGTGAGTTGTAGTTCAGCAATATCTGGGGGGCCAGAGTTTGAGGATCCCTGGTGTACATCTATGCATCTTACTTAAGCTCAATAAATATTGAAATTTACCAGTGGGAAGTAACTGCCTCTGTTTCTTCAGTGCTGCTGGACACCAATACAGATTGCCCCTAGTGGTTTTCTTAATCAAGTACCATATGCACAGACATGGAATGGGAGCCATCAGTTCTTCTTTATGAGGACACTGTTTTGTATGCAAATTTAATAGAGTGCAATATTTATTCAGTATAAGTATCACTATCTAAGCATATGATTAACATTATAGTGTGAATAACATTATCCTAATTAATAAAGATCCCTTTTAAAATTAAATCGTATAGTGTTCGCAAATGAAATATATGAATGATAATATTTAGAGCAGCCACAGCATTGTTAATATTATTTACTAAGTAGATCATTGCATATTTTTAAATTTACATTTTAAACAAAATTTAGCAAAAAAACAATGTATATACTGTTAAAGAATGTTATATTTATAGTTTGACTTTTTTTTATTAGAGATATCAAGGTCATTTATTGTTTTACTAAACATACAGTTATTCACCAATGTTCTATAATATGGTGTGCTGGTGTATGTATCTTTTTTTTTAGAAACCAAATTTTGTGTATGAAGATTTACCTAGGATTTTTCCTCTACAAAGTAACGGCCTGGGTATTGTTTTTAATAAATCCTTAAAATGCTGTTCTTGGTCTTTTGGGGTTTTTGAAGAGCTTACAGGTAATAGATTTTTGCCTATGAGCAAAGAAGCCATTATAGCTTGTACCAGAAGATTTAATAGGTGTCATAATTTATCATGTATACTGAAAAGTGCTTCTTAATTAAGTGCGTACGTTAATGAATTTTTTAATTTGATCCCTGTAAGTACCTTGCTATACTAATTGCAATATTCTACACATTAGTCATCCGCTATTGCCCTTGGCTGTTTTCTATCCTGTGAGAGGTAGACTGGGCTTTTCAGTTAAACACAGTTTAACTTATTGAAGAAAATATTGTATATTTTCACCAGTTAACACAGCATCGCCAGTTTTATCAATGTTTGTATTGCCATCTTCAGCACAGAGAACAATAGCGAAATCCCTACTTTAAATTATTTTTTATTCATTAAGTTGAAAACTATTCAACTGAGCTATACAGTTTGATGTTTTTTAAATTTTTTTACAAACATAGCACAAAATATGACTTAAATGTATGAATACAACAATAGCTCGAGAACCCGGCCATGAGTTTAGAGTCTATCAGGGAGAATGTATCACTGTATCTTTTTTTGACAATACATTTAAAAGAATACATGACATTATCATCCTGTAGTAGTTACTAGATTTATTTTTTTTGGCATTGAACTAACAGGGTTATTCACTAAAGTAAAGATTCAAAGTGAATTTCTAAGTTAAGGTCAAAATAGCCGAACAGGAGAAATCCTCTAAGTTAGCTATGCTGTCGGTTTGGCAAGTCTGGCTTTAAATGTAAAATACACTTTGAATTCACTTTGCAATCTTGCTTTTATGAATAACCCTGTAAGTCATGTGAGTCTGAACAATGGGAATAATAGTGCGTGTCAGAGAATAGATAATAATGTATCCTCACTGAAAGTGCAGTGTGAAAACACCATGGTACGGATTCACTGCATTCTGATCTTTAGAAAATTAAATCCTGTTATATTCAGAATACACTAACCAAGTTGTGATAAGAACTGTTTTGGAGGATTTTTCCGAGGTCAATTATATTTTTTCCCTACATTTCACAATTCAAATTGAATTCACTGCAGTTCTAAGTTTATTGAAAAAAATCTACACTAAATCATAGTTTTCTGTAATTAACGATTCTCATCACACTGGGAAACATAAGAATGTTAGATGTGTTAACACTATGTTTCAAAGCATTAAATATTTCTTGAAATAAGAATTAGTATTCTTATTAGTATTAGTACTTTTTTACCCCTGACGGAGGTGCACATCACAGGCACTGAAACGTGCGTTGGGCTTCTTTCTCTCTCTTTTTTTCACAGGGCACGCTTTATCACAAGTGCAGGCAACCAGCATTCTAAGCATGGTTCTGCACTTTAGCACTTAAACTACTCTCTCATTTTTTTACCTCCTTTCAGTCTAGAATACTATCAGTATAGTAGAGTTCTCATAGCCCTGAGAGCCCACCTGTGTCTACGTGGGCTTTTAGACTAGTTTAGAATCAAGCATCTTAGACCTGCTGAGACTGAACAACCATAGACCACAACAAAGTTTAAGCAGTTTTGTAATTTCTAGACTTTCGTTACTCATATACATACTAAGATCCTATTCCAGGTATAGACCTAATTCATTAAAGTGTGAAGTGCCTGAGCAATAGGAAGTATTTTAATTTGAGTACATGGAGGATTAGCCATTTGGCTTCTGTAACACTTTTCCTCTTGACCATCATTTCTTGGTTTAAAATATGGGCTTAGATACGTATTCCCACACATCCCACAAGTTTGTAAATTTTTAAAATGTGAACCATTATTGACCACTTCCAGCTGACACTCGCCTGCAGAATTTTCTACTCTAACAGGTGGAGCATCATTTAGTGTTTTCAACCTAACAGGGGTTAGGCCCCAAGACACCACTGGAGTGTCTGCCTGGTGTTGCAGTTTTTGGACAGGGAGGCCAGTTTTTACGAACCTCCACTGTCTATTTACTGCTTTCACTGAAATAAGAATTAGTATGAAATTCAGTGTTAGTGAACAAACATCATTCTCTTGGTTCCACGTTTGCTCCCTCGGTACTGTTCTTTATTAAGCTTTTCAACTTTTATTCTTTTCATATATTGTATGTGAGGAAGTTGATAAAATGTATAAAAAATATATCCCTTTAACCCCTTCAGGACGGAGTCAATAGTGCTCATTCTGATCAAAACAAAACGTAAACAAAAACTGGAATTTGCACTATATGTCTGTTCAACCGTTATTCACCGCTGTCACATTAAGTGCACCCACACTTATTATATATCATTTTGTTCAAGAGAAACAGGGCTTTGATTTATCATTAACTATTCATATATGGAACATAATTTATTATGAATAAAATTAAAAAAATGTGAGAAAATAAGATTTTTTTTTTAATTTGTATTTCTGTCTGACATTTTAGCTGTGAATGTCATAATACTGTTAAGTTTTACTGCAAAAAAAAATGTACATATTTGTAATCAGCGATGTCTCACGAGTACAACAGTACCCCCCATTAACAGGTTTTATGGTTGTGGCGGAACCAGCCTCGCCACTGGGCATTGGAGAAGACTGATTGCCAGCCTCCTGACATGTGACTACAGCCCCTGGGATGTATTGCCTGCTCTCCTGTACTGCTGAGGATTGCTACCAACTAGGTGGATTTGGCTATGGAGCTTGTGTAGTGCCCTCTGTTGGTAGCAACAGTAATATGCACTACCTGAATAGCAAGACTGGTAATTTGCATATTCGGGTAGATTTGCATATCTCTAATTCTGCATGCAGGAGAGACATTTTGTGTTAATTATGGTCTTCCCCACCCATTTATAAATATGTAATTATGTTATAATAAGTCACTGTATGTTGCCTACTATGATTTGATTGTTTGTAATTTTATTGAGTTTTCACAGCAATGTTAATGTAATGACCATATGGGCTAGTCCCAAGTAAAATAAAGTTTTAGACAGTTCTACTTCACCCTCAATTTGGAGTCCAGTCTCTTATTGGGGAAATCTGCTACAAGGGATTGCTATGCTCTGCGTATTCCCTTGCTATAATCACTCCTAAACTCTTTTAAGAGCTTGTTCCTGCTTCGCTCGGAAGGAAGAGAAGTTCTGCCTGCGGTGGTTGTGTTGTCGATTAGAGTGCTTGGAGCCCGCAAGAAGCGCTAGGAGCATCCATCAACGGAGGTACCCAGTCGGGGTGCCAGGTGATCCATTACAATGGTGTTTTGGAAAGTTACAGGGTCAAATATAGAACGTTCCATTTTCACATTGAAATTTGCCAGATTAGTAATGTTACCTTTGAGACAGTGTGGTAGCCCAGGAATGAGAATTACCCCCATAATGGCATACCATTTGAAAAAGTAAACAACCCAAGGTATTGAAAATGGGGTATGTTTAGTCTTTTTTAGTAGCCACTTAGTCACAAACACTGGCCAAAGTTAGCGTTCATATTTGTTTTTGTGTGAAAAAAGCAAAAAACTAATATTTGTCCAGTGTTTGTGACTAAGTGGCTACTAAGAAAGACTGGACATATCCCACTTGCAATACCTTGGGTTGTCTACTTTTGCAAATGGTATGCCATCATGGGGGTAATTCTCATTCCTGGGCTACCATATACTCTCAAAGGCAACATAACCAATCTGGCAAATTTCAATGTCAAAAAAATGAAATGCAAGCCTTATATGTGACTCTCTAACTTTCCAAAACACCATAAAACCTGTACATGGGGGTACTGTTATTCTCAGGAGACTTCACTAAACACAAATATTAGTGTTTTAAAACAGTAAAACATATTACAACAATAATATAGTCCATAAAAGTGCTGTTCGTTTGTAAAATATGCAAAAAACGTCACTTTTACTTAAAATATCATCCTTGTAATACAATTTACCAGTTTGAAACACTAATATTTGAGTTCAGCGAAGTCTCCCGAGTAAAACAGTACCCCATATGTACAGGTTTTATGGTGTCTTGGAGAGTTACAGGGTCAAATATAGTGCTTGCGAATTAAATTCTCTGCACTTTCTCCCTGTGTTGTCAGGCATGTCAATCAAATTTTAATTAATCAAATCACATAATTATGTTAAAAGATTACTTAAATATACACGTAGAATTTTAATATATATGCACTTATAGGTATTTAAATTCTACGTGTATACTAATGTAATCTTTTATGTAATTATATGTATTTATCTATATATATATATATATATATTTGCAGTTATTTGTATTTTATATATAGATAGATAGATAGATATAGAATGTCATTCTAAGTGTATTTTGTTACATATATATATATATATATATATATTAATAACAAAATACAGTTAGAAAGAAATTATATATGAATATATAATTTATATTACATTTTGTTTCAATATTTTATTTTATTTATTTATTATTGTAATTATACGTATATATATGTATATCTATTATATATATATAATATATATACATATATATATATATAACGTCATTCTAAGTGTATTTTAATACTAATATATGTGCTTATATTAATATTAAAATACACTTTGTATGACGTTACATATATATTATATGTATATATATTATATAAATAATATATATATACATATTATATATATAAATACATTTCTATTTTAATTTTACACATGTTTAATATTTTTTTTTTACTTTCCCACCAGAAGGGGGGCTGTCTGACATTTCAGACAGCCCCCCTGCTGGCAGATCCACAGACAGCTATAGGGGGCTATGTGATCACTCTTTGACAGCGATCACATGGCCCCTGGGGGCCTCATTTGCCAGGGGAGCACTGCTTGGGCTGTCAGGCAGCCCTCCAGAAGAGGATCGTGGCAGAGGTGAGTACCACGGACCTCCAGGGGCAGAAAGCCGTTACGGCGTTCTATGCTGCCGCAACGGCTTTAAAGCCCATTTAATGCGGGATGGCATAGAACGCCGTAACGGCGTTAAGGGGTTAATAATAAAAATCAGCTTAATAATAACAGCTCAAAAAACTAATTCCCACAATCAATGTAGATCTATTCAAAAATAATATATCTCTAAAAATCAGACGTAAATCACAGTATGCAATGAATCAAAAATTGTCATGTAATTCTAACCACAAGATAAGTTACATAAACCTCCCAAAAAAGAGGGAAGAAAACCTTGCTACAGTTTTAAGTAATATGATGCAGCATGTAGCAGCCTAAAGTGAGAGGTTTATGGCAGCAAAAAAGGGAGGTAGGGGGAGGGGCAGACCTACTAAATGTTGCAATAGTGCAAACCAAAGTAGTAGAACTGATAGCATAGGTGGATTAGAGAGTTCTTCCAGTTTGGCTATATTGGCCTTACATTTGAAATTCATTTCCTATACACAGTCTACTGTAATGGTTATGGTGCCACAAGTGACCTGGCCTTTTCCCAGAGTAAGTAGTCAAAACCATTTATGAATGGTTTGACAACTTACCTGGGTCCTGCTGGGCTCCCAACGACACAACCCCTGCTGCTGGAATTTTGCTGAACTAAGCCTGGCCGTGCAGAGTTGCTCACAGCTGACAATCCAAACCAATGAATGTGAACCTGAATGGCCTGGCTTAGCTGAGGTTAGAATTAATACCCCTTTTTATATACGACAATACCCTACTGGCCTTAACCACTGCTGATTGACATTGCACAATGTTGCCACGTTTGTTGTAATTCCCAAATCTTTCTCGTATTTAGTTATCCCTAATTCACCACCATTTAGGGTGTAAATTGTTTGTGCATTCTTCACCCCAAAGTGCACAACTTTGCATTTTCTACATTAATTTTCATCTGCCATTTGAGTGTTCAGTCCTCCAATCTATCTTAATCCCTCTTCAACAAAGTGATATCTTGCTCGCATTGTATTACTTTACAGAGTTTACAGAATGTCATCTGCAAAGACTAAACATGACTGTTAATGCGTATTTCAAGATCGTTTATATGTATATGTCAAATAGAACCCTGAGGGACCAACTTACCACTTTTGTCTAGCTTGAAAATTTACCATTAATGATAATTCTCTTTCATCTATTTTTATGCCGATATTCTATCCAAGAACAACCATTTTCATCTGGACCAATTTCTTTTAGTCTGAACGCTAATCTATTGTGTGAAACCGTATAAAACACCTTGACAAAATCCAAGTAGATTACATCCACTGCAACACCCTGATCTATACTTCTACTTACTTCTTTGTAGAATGCAATTAGGTTAGTTTGACATGACCTATGTTTCATAAAACCATGCTGATTATTGCTAATAACACAGTTCTTCCCAATGAATTCCTGAATATTATCCCTTAATAGCCGTTCAAATAATTTCCCAGTCACAGAAGCTAGGCTCACGGGTCTATAATTTCCAGGCAACGATTTTTAAAATGTTTTTGAATATATGAACTACATATGCCTTCATTCAATCCTCCGGTAAAAAGCCTGAAAGAAAATAATCTTGAAACATTAAAAACAGTAGTTCACTTATTTGCAAACGTAGTTCCTTAAGTACTAGTGGGTGAATATGTCAAGGCCCCAGGGTTTTGTTTATATTAACTTTCTTTAGATACTGCAGCATCTTGTCTAAAGTCATCCAATCATAATTTTCACATTAATCTGTAGTGGTTTTGTTGAATATAGTGTCCCTTAAAGGGTGTGTGACAAGTTAATTTATAAAAGTGCCAATTTCTAGTTAAATCTGAACACTTTGTAAAATATTTGTTTTTTTAAAGATAACACTCCACACACCTAAAGCATATTAGCTTGTGGAAGTACTTTATGTGTGAAGAGTGTGTAATCTTTTTTTCATTTTACAAAGAGTACAGATTTCAATAGAAATTGCCACACCACCTGGCTATCAATAATACAACTGGCCCTGTACTTCCTGGATGTTTAGCTGATTGAGCTAAATGCAGGAGGCTGGCAATTTCCCAGAGCAAAAACTTCTCTTTTAGTTGCATTGGGAAATTGATATTGTACAGCTAAAGAAAGTCTGGGCTGGGGAAGAAGAGAATGGCTTGCAAAGGCTTCAGACAAGAAATCTACAGCTTTTGCAAGCAGTTTTTAGATTTATCCCAATTAGAAAAATGCATAGATATTAAGCAGTGATTTATTATTTTTATTTTATTTGGGCAGTGGAGTGTCCCTTTAATTAAAATAAATTTTAAAAATTGGCTGGCCAGTGTCATCAGCAATGATGATCTCCACTATGGGAGGACCGTCGGCTGTGGTGAGGCCAAACCTCAAAGCATTTAAGGTAATTAAAACATAATTTCAGACATACAGAGGGATCCATTAATCTAAGCATGAAGGAGAAAACCATCACATGCTGAGTGCTTCTTTAAGAGACATGAATAGCTTTTCAGTCTCTACTGACCAATCACATATTTTTTACCTCATGGGCTACAGATAATACTTTTCTATGCATTGCACTAACTCTTGTATGACGCTAGACTAAGAAATCCATACAGACGATGCAGAAGTCCATATTTAAAAGATTGTTTATTATTAATTCTCAACTATTCTGCTTTCAGCGAAGAGTCCCAATTCTGTTCCACTTTGTTCCCTGGCGTCTGAGGACACCAAAGAACTGTCTGGACAGCAAAGTGCTTGTGCTGTGAAATGGGCACTAGGACTTCAGCAGCACTTCCGGCATGGTTTTGATAGCAGGGGAGATTGATAAGTCCCCCCGTCAGGGTTTCTTTGCTGTTTTAAACAGCAACCCTTCCTTTTTTTAGTGTCTGAGTTTTCAGCTGAGATTAACGATCAGCTCCTTCAGTATGTTGCCACGGTTACTCACCTGAGAATAGTAATCAACTCTGCTGCTAATCAGTGCACCCTATTTAAGCAGCAAATCCCAGTACCTCCTTGCCCTTGCGTGGTTTTCTGTTCCCCAGAAGTCTCCTTGTTCCTGTGTTTCCTGTTTGTTCCTGGTTCCTGGCTCTGGCCTTGTTCCTGACTTCGCTGCTCTCCGTTCTCCTGATCCTGGCTCGTCTGACTACCCGCTCTGGTGACTGACCCCTGCTTGCCTCCTGGACTTTGCTTTTGGTTATTTCTTTGTTATTTATTAATAAAAGTGTTTTTGCATCTAGTTCTGTCTCTGTCTGGTTCCTGGTTCCTAACATTATGCAAGGGCCATGAACACAGATGGTACAGGCAATACACCTATACCTAACCTATTTACCCTGTGGGACCAGCAGAACCACCATTTGGACCAGTATGCTCATCTGGATCCAGCAACCGGCCAGCCTGCGATTGCGGCTGCCTCTGCCTCACTTCCTGTTCTAGCATCGGTTGTAGCCTCCAAACCTGTTGCCGCTAGAGGAATGACTGGGTCTGTCCCGCTCCCTCAGTATTTTGGGGGCAACCCAGTTCAGTGCAAATAATTTGTAAATCAGGTTAAAGGATACCTTGAAATGCTGCCCCAGACATTTCTTACAGACAGAGACAAAGTCCAGTTCTTGATTTATTTGCTGTCTGAAAAAGCCCTAGCTTGGGCAAAACCTCTCTGGGATGCAGAGAGGCCCATCATTTACAATTACCCTGAATTTGTTGTGTCCTTTAAAAGGGTTTTTGATATTCCAGCTCGCTCCACCCCTACTGCCAAACAACTCATGTCTAATGCTCAGGGCACAAGAACTATTGTCGAGTATGCCAGTGAATTCCGTACCATGGTAGCAGAGGGTGGCTGGAAGGACGAGACTCTCATGGCTGCCTTTGCACAGGGGCTCTCCGATGTTCTTAAAAATGAGATTGCAGCCAGAGAATTACCTAAAGATCTTGAGGAACTGATATCCTTTGTCACCCTCATTAACATCAGACTCCGAGAGAGATCCTCATCCAGGGAGCGCCTGCGGAGGCCTCCTGTATATTTTGCACAGAGCTTTTCTTGCCCACCCAAACCTCCCTCACCTCCCATGCCTTCTGGTCCTGAGCCCTCTGTCGGTGTGGAGCTGAGGCGGTTAGGCTTCTCACGCCTCTCTGTCGAGGAGAGAGCCTTTAGGAGGAGGGAGGGCCTGTGCCTATACTGCGGACATCAGGGTCACATTTTAGAGTTTTGCCCGGTTCGTCCGGTAAAGGGCCTGCACCCAAGATACTGTCAGGGGCAGATCTTGGGTGGTCTTTCTGCAGACCCAGAGATATATGAGGACAAACCCTTGGTGCCTATTATCCTCTCCTGGCCTGATTCATCCATTAAAACCTGGGCATTGCTTGATTCTGGGGCCGCAGGCTCATTTATAGACTGTGCATTTGCATCGGAGCACTCTATACCCTTACACACTCGCAACTCTCCACTAGCTTTTGAAGCCATCGATGGCAGACCAATACAACCAACCCACGTGACCCAGGAGACCGTGCCCATATCTCTGGCTGTAGGGTCTCTACATCATGAGACGATCCAATTCCAGGTCATTTCCTCTCCATATTACCAGGTTGTTTTGGGATACCCTTGGCTACAGAAGCATAACCCCACAATTGATTGGCGCAAATCTGAGATATTATCTTGGTGCCAGCAATGCACATTTTCTTGTCTCCAGAAACCGGTCAAAGTTTTGGGCACATTTTCTGCATCTTCCTTACCCGTTGAGTACCAAGAATTCCAAGATGTATTTGACTGTGGTATCGAACTCCAACCTGGTGCCATTCCTCCCCGTGGCCGGATTTACCCGCTGTCTGTAGCAGAGAATCGAGCCATGGAGGAGTATGTTACCGATGTGTTGTCAAGGGAATTCATTCGGAAGTCATCTTCTACTGCTGGGGCCGGCTTTTTCTTTGTGAAAAAGAAGAGTGGTGAGTTGAGACCCTGTATCGACTATAGGGGTCTCAATCACATTACTATTAAGAATGCCTACCCCATTCCGTTGATCACAGAGTTATTCGACCGATTCAAGGGAGCAACGGTCTTCATTAAACTTGATCTGAGAGGAGCATATAATCTTGTCCGGATAAAAGAGGACCACGAATGGAAAACCGCATTTAACACCAGGAGCGGGCATTACGAATACCTAGTAATGCCCTTTGGTCTTTGCAATGCTCCTGCTGTTTTCCAGGAATTTATAAATGATGTCCTGCGAGATATGCTGCAGCAATGTGTGGTGGTTTATCTTGACGATATTCTTATTCATTCCACATCTCTCGAGAACCATCACGCAGACGTTTCTCGTGTTCTACAGAGACTCAGAGAAAATAATCTGTTCTGTAAACTGGAGAAATGTGAGTTCAACCACAAACAGGTCACATTCTTGGGCTATGTTATCTCAGAAGCTGGATTCTCTATGGATCCAGAGAAACTTTCTGCTGTACTACAATGGCCTCGTCCTACGGGTCTTCGCTCTATACAGCGTTTTCTTGGCTTCACCAATTATTATCGGAAGTTCATACATAACTTTTCTTCCTTGGTTAAACCTCTCACGGATATGACCAGGAGGGATGCTGATCCACAGCATTGGTCACAAGAAGCCATTACTGCCTTTGAGTCTCTCAAAGTCGCCTTTGCTGCTGCTCCTATACTGACTTCAAGAATGCCTTACCATTCATTCTTGAAGTCGATGCATCTGAGACAGGAGTAGGTGCCCTCCTGTCTCAACGTCCTAACCCAGAGAAGAAATTTCTCAAAGAAATTGAACCCGGCGGAATGCAATTACCAGATTGGTGATAGAGAACTTCTAGCTATAATTTTAGCTTTCAAAGAATGGAGGCACCTTCTTGAGGGTACTTCAGTGCCAATTCTCATCATCACAGACCACAAGAATCTTACATATCTTTCCGAAGCTAAGTGGCTTTCCCCCCGGCAACCTAGATGGGCTCTCTTCCTATCAAAATTCAATTATGTGGTTTATTACTTGCCCGGTACTAAAAACATTCGGGCTGATGCCTTGTCTCGACAGTTCTCCCTTCCATCTAGAGAGGAGATAACCGCTACTCCTGTGAGTCCTCCTGACCATATACGGGCCACCATCCGTACTAACCTCACCTCACCCCTAGGCGAGGAGATTCTGGCTGCACAAATTAATGCTCCTTCAGAGAAACCTAATGGCCGTTGTTTTGTACCAACTCATCTCCGTACTAAATTATTAAGTACATATCACAACACCAAAGCAGCAGGACATCCAGGCAAAAACCAGTTAATCTGGTCCGTCTCTCTGCAATTTTGGTGGCCTAGTCTCCGTTCGGATGTCACCACTTTTGTAGCTGGCTGTCCTGTATGCGCTCAAAATAAAACCCCACAACACCCTCCAGTGGGTCTCCTGCAAAACATACCTAGTGGTGAACGACCCTGGACTCACTTGTCCATGGACTTTATCGTAGATCTTCCAATCTCCAGTGGCAATACAGTCGTTCTCATGGATGTTGACCGATTTTCTAAGATGTCGCATTGCATTCCCTTGAAAAAACTACCAACTTCCCAAGAACTAGCAAAAAATTTGCCCGGGAGGTCTTTCGTTTGCATGGGTTACCCAAAGTAATAATCTCAGATAGGGGTAGCCAGTTTGTGTCCAGATTTTGGAGAGCCTTTTGCACACAGATGGGAATTCAGCTTTCCTTCTCCTCGGCCTACCACCCGCAATCCAATGGTGCTGCAGAACGAGCTAACCAAGCCTTGGAACAGTTTCTGCATTGCTACATTTTTGACCACCAGAACAACTGGTCTGATCTACTACCAATAGTGCGATTAATGCCTCTTCCCGGCTATCCCTGTTCTTGGTGAACTATGGGTTTCAACCATCCATGTTGCCTGATACGATCATGCCACAAGGGATAACGGCATTGGAGGAACATCTCAGAGTACTCCGTTCCACTAGGGTGCAGGTTCCGAACTCTTTGCAACGAGCAATGCAGAACTACAAACTCCAGGCCAACCGCAGACGCCTTCCTGCACCTACCTATCAGGTCGGAGAGAGGGTCTGGCTGTCTTCTCGCAACCTACGGCTCCATGTTCCCTCACAAAAACTGGCACTCCGATGCGTTGGGCCATTTCGTATACTTCGAAGGGTTAACCCTGTAGCTTATGCACTTGACCTTCCTGCTAACATGCGCATCTCGAATGTATTCCATGTTTCCCTCTTGAAACCGTTGGTATGTAATCGTTACACCACCTCAGTGCCATGTCCACGTCCTGTTCTCGTTGACAATCATGAGGAATATGAAATACGCAGCATCATTGACTCACAAGTCTTCAGAGGACAGATCCAATACTTGGTGCACTGGAAAGGGTACGGTCCAGAGGAACACTCCTGGGTTCCAGCCTCTGATGTCCATGCACCATCCCTCCTTCGTTCCTATCACGCCCGCTTCCCCATGAAGCCTGGACCCACCAGCAGAGACCCTTCCTTTTTTTAGTGTCTGAGTTTTCAGCTGAGATTAACGATCAGCTCCTTCAGTATGTTGCCACGGTTACTCACCTGAGAATAGTAATCAACTCTGCTGCTAATCAGTGCACCCTATTTAAGCAGCAAATCCCAGTACCTCCTTGCCCTTGCGTGGTTTCCTGTTCCCCAGAAGTCTCCTTGTTCCTGTGTTTCCTGTTTGTTCCTGGTTCCTGGCTCTGGCCTTGTTCCCGACTTCGCTGCTCTCCGTTCTCCTGATCCTGGCTCGTCTGACTACCCGCTCTGGTGACTGACCCCTGCTTGCCTCCTGGACTTTGCTTTTGGTTATTTCTTTATTTGTTATTTATTACCGTGTTTCCCCGAAAATACACCCTACCCCGAAAATAAGACCTAGCTGAATTTTCGGGGTGGGCTGCAATATAAGCCCTACCCCGAAAATAAGACCTAGGCATTGTACCTTTCGGTCCGGCGGGACTTCCTTCTTCTATGAGGAGGAGGAGGAGCGTTGCAGGCCGCGGCATCGCGCAACGTGATGACGACGTGCGCAGCGTCGTCAGTCTGCCTTCACGGATCTTCAGCGGAAGGATCCATTTCCGAGCGGTGAGGCACCCAGTGGTCGGACTCGGCGGGCAAGGAAGGCATCTGTGAGTAGATATTTTATGTCTGGGACTGAATTAATTAAAGGGGGCGGTGAATTAATTAAAGGGGGGGCTGGATTAATTAGAGGGGGGTGGATTTATTAAAGGGGGGTTGGATTAATTAAACGGGGGGTGGATTTATTAGAGGGGGTGGATTTATTAGGGGGGGTGGATTTATTAGGGGGGGTGGATTAATTAAGGGGGGTGGATTAATTAGAGGGGGGTGGATTAATTAAAGGAGGGGTGGATTAATTAAAGGAGGGGTGGATTAATTAAAGGGGGTGGGGTGGATTTATTAAAGGGGGTTGGATTATTGCGGGGGTGGATTTATTAAGGAGGGTGGATTTATTAGAGGGGGGTGGATTTTAGTGGGGGGTGGATTAATTAAGGAGGGGTGGATTAATTAAAGGGGGGTGGATTAATTAAGAGGGTGGGAGGGTGGATTAATTAAAGGGGGTGGATTAATTAAAGGAGGGTGGATTAATTAGTGGGGGTGGAGGGGGTTGGATTAATTAGGCAGGTGGATTTATTAAAGGAGGGTGGATTAATTGGGGGGATTAATTAGAGGGGGTGGATTATTGGGGGGGTGGATTATTGGATTTATTGGATTAATTAAAATTATTGGGGGGGTGATTAATTAAAGGGGGGTGGATTAATTAAGGGGTGGATTAATTAGAGGTGGGTGGAGGGGGGTGGATTAATTAAAGGGGGGGTTCAATGTACATACCGGTACCATAAATAAATAAGCCCTACCCTGAAAATAAGCCCTAGTGTGTTTTTTGGGACTAAAATTAATATAAGACCCGGTCTTATTTTCGGAGAAACACGGTAATAAAGTTATGTCTCTGTCTGGTTCATGGTTCCTAACACCCCCCCCTTTTTTTTTATAGGCCCACCCCTTTTCCATTTTGGGCATCGCTAGTAATGCTGCCTGCATCACTGGTGATGCCCCCTCAATACCCCGCCAGTCTGTCCCAAGTTCTTGAGGGCCCAAGTTGAGAGGTATGCTTATGGAAATATGGTTCACACAACAATGATACAAAAAACAACTGTTTATAGAGTTAGTAGACAACAGTATATAGCTGTGTGTTAAAATAATATTAAGTGGATTATTAGTTTATTTAATTTGGAGCAATAGTATTTAATACATCGACATGGACTTCTCTAGGTTAATAATCATGATATGCTAATGATATTTCAGATTTAAATCTAATATAACTATTTATAATTACCCACCAGGGATAAAAAATCATGAAATGCATGCAAAAAGAATAGATGGTAATGTGTCAACACAGTCTTTAAGCATAGTGTTTGTCATGCTGGCTAATAAATTATCAATTCATTTTTGTTAGTGATGCAGCTGACAAGCTTACGTATGCAATTAAGTGAATTACATAAAATATGTTTAAATAGACTACAGGCCCTCTGGCAAGTCACTAGTGCTAATAGAAAAGTGCCTTTTAATTTTGTCACTTGCCGGGGCAGGAAAATTAATGGCAACATTAACACACAACGCACTTCACAATGTGAGACTTTTCATATCTTGTTGACTGTCACCTGTTTCTCAACAGATTTCAAACAGCCTTGCCTACAGCATGCTTGAGTATTATATAAAATTAATCATGACACCTATCGCAGTATATTATATGTGGTTGCTAAAATCTTGAGATGTATAAACTTTTTTACATTGTCTTAACGAAATCACTGACCAGTGACAGCCACAGGGAAAATGCTTTACTCTTTAGATAGATAATATTTTCTGCCTACTAGATCAATCCTCAGATTTGATTGGTTATGTCTGTTAGCAGTGCTAATATCCTGAAGCTAGACAAGAACACTTCAAGGATAATTCTAAGGGGTGTGATAATTCATTATTAACACTAGAGAAAGAGAAAAGAAAATGATCACAGATTAAATAGTCATTTTTAAAGAGACTATAGAGCAGAGATGAACAAAATGAATATCCTCAGCAGTTTAACTTCTTTTTATCAAGTGTTCTATAGAAAGAAAAACGACAAAGTGTACGGAAAACATACAGCAGTGGTGGATATAATGATAGAGAGCCATGGTGCAAGGAATTATTTTGTTATAGTCCCCATAGAGCAAGGGTGGCCAAAAGGTAGATTCTCAACTGCTGTACAATTCCCATGCTGCTTTTGCATGCCGGGGATCTACCATTTGCACATTTTACAGGATTGTATTTGTGTGCAGTGTCTGTGATTGAATGTAGGTGTGATTTTGTATGGAGTATGCATGTGAATGCAGGTTTTATGTAGTGTGTAGTGTTAAAGTTTGCATTATGTAGTGTATTCAGATATGCACATACACTGCCACACACATACACACACACACAGTCACACTCAGATACACAAATAAAACAGTGAAGTAGATGTCAACACAGCCCCATAAATACAATGTTTCAGAAACGTCATTCTGCTTATCAGAACGGAAACAACAAATCTGTGGTTGTGTGCTGCCATTAATATGCAGGAAACTATAAATAAAATAAAAGGAAAAGTATTACCAGTCTTCTGGATAGAGAGATAGATAGATAGATAGATAGACAGATAGATAGATAGATAGATAGATAGATAGATAGATAGATAGATAGCTTGTGATATAGCAGCTCTGTCTTTCCAGGGGTGACACTCCCTTGCTGTAGGAGATTAGAGCATTACAAAAAAATAAAGTTTTTTAATCCCTTAAGGACCAAACCTCTGGAATAAAAGTGAATCATGACATGTCACACATGTCATGTGTCCTTAAGGGCAGGGACGTATTAGCCGCGAGGCAAACAAGGCATTTGCCTTGGGCGGCATTTTTCAGGGGGCGGCAAAAAACGCTGCCCCCCAAATGCCCAGGGAAAATGCCTTGTTAGCCTTGGGGCTAACTGACATCCCGAGTGGCTGCAGGGCGGGCGGCGCTGGGCAGGCGGCTGGCGAGGGAGCTCTTCCCCTGAGCGCTCTGCTCAGCTCCCTCGCGCACCGCAAAGTGAGGCTGGGAGCCGGAAGATGACGTCATATTCCGGCTCCCAGCCTCACTCTGCAGCCGACGCGCGAGGGAGCTGAGCAGAGCGCTCAGGGGAAGAGCTCCCTCGCCAGCCGCCTGCCCAGCGCCGCCCGCCCTGCAGCCACTGGACCACCAGGGAGAGAGACCACCCCCCCCAGCACTCCCAAAGGTAAGGAGGTTGGGGGGGGATTTAAATTAAAAAAAAAGTTAATGTGTGTGTGTTTGTGTCTGACTGTGTGTGTGTTTGTGAGTGTGTGTGTATTTGTCTGTGTATGTGTCTCACTGTGTGTGTGTGTGTGTTTGTGTCTGACTGTGTTTTTGTTTGTGTATGTGTCTGACTGTGTGTATGTGACTGTGTGTGTTTGTGTCTGACTGTGTGTGTCTGACTGTGTGTGTCTGACTGTGTGTGTCTGACTGTGTGTGTGTTTGTGTCTGACTGTTTGTGTCTGTGTATGTGTCTGACTGTGTGTGTGTTTGTGTATGTGTCTGACTGTGTGTGTATGTGTCTGACTGTGTGTGTTTGTGTCTGACTGTGTGTCTGACTGTGTGTGCGTGTGTTTGTGTCTGACTGTGTGTGTGTGTGTGTATTTAGAAGGTGGGGCGGGGGGAAGGGTTGGGTGGGGGTGGCGCGGGGGGGAGGGGGGCGCCTGAGTTTTGTCCTGCCTAGGGCAGCACAAAACCAGGATACACCACTGCTTAAGGGGTTAAAGCATATTGTATTATAAAAAAGTATATATATATATATTCTTATGGCATGAAGTCTATAATAAAAAAAAAAAGATAAAACCAATTAAAAACAATTGGCTCAAATATGAAAAAGCCCACAGGATGCCCTTTAAATTTGGATTGCTGTCCTGTTACAATCTACACTCTTGGCATTTTTAATGTGTTTGAGGACCCCCCAAAAAATGTAGTCCCCACCATGGAAATGTGTGGTGGAACCTCAGACACCAACTGCTGCTGTATTCAGAGCCAAATTCAATTGTGTGCACATTCATTTCATTTTCACTTCATTCACTTGTTAATCAGTACATACTATGTTCTGTATAAATTCTTTCTTACTTTCTGGGTATCATGATGTACTGCTGTCCTTCAAAGTAAATAGGTAACAACACAGTGTTTGATACACACAACATGCTTTTATCTTATATTTCTTAGATAGAGAGAGAGAGAGAGAGAGAGAGAGAGAGAGAGAGAGAGAGAGAGAGAGAGAGAGAGATGATAGATTTGAAATATTTTTTTTTTTGCAACCAGAGTCCTTTCCATATTGCTTTATAATTTTAAATTGCATTGTCAAGAAAAAAAAAATCTCAAAATGTATATATGCACGTATTTTGTTTACAATACATTTATGCACGTTAAAGTATATCATCTATCAATATTAAATAGCTCCTTCCTCTTCTACAACATATGCCAATGCCTTCTTTAGCTCTTAAATGCTTATTCCCCCCTGCTGCGTTCGAGCACTACTAGTCTCTGAGCAGTGATTAGTAGACTGTGTGCGTCACAGGGACTTACTGAAATCACTTTCACCTTGCAAATTGCTCAGCTTCTATGCAGAAACACATAGTGGGTTCTGTGACTTGGGCCTTGTCTGCATGATTAAAACCACGAGAATAGAAGAGATTGTTTATATGACAGCAGTAACATCTTCATTGCTGGCTAATCATTGTTTCCCTTAAGTTCTTGCATAAAGAATACTTAAGGGTAATCACCAGCTAACTGCAAAGGGAGTGTTTTTGAGCATTTTACCAACTCATCTGACAACAGCTTGAAGCAATATTAGCACTATTACAGAAAGACAAGGGCTCTTCATACACTAAAGCTGGTGCCACTCTATAAATCAACGCAGCATTCTTGAAAGGCATCAGTTCCGAGTCATTAATTTTTGCAAGTTTTTGATAGCTATATAAAATGCTACTTGAAGTTAAACTGCAAAAGACAATGCCAGGAAAAATTAAATTAAATGTAAAATGATTTAACCATTATTTCTTGTTGATCTCCTTAGGTGCCAGGTTCGTCCTCTGAGTATTTTTTTAAATTTTATTATTATTTTTATTAAACTGAAGTTTAGAAAAGTTTGGTCGTATAGGAAAAGGTAGATCGCGCTGTAGAACAAAATGTGATAATAGAACAAAATTAAAGGGACACTATAGTCACCAGAACAACTACAGCTTATTGAATTTGTTCTGGTGAGTAGAATCATTACCTTCAGGCTTTTTGCTGTAAACACTGTCTTTTCAGAGAAAATGCAGTGTTTACATTACAGCCTAGTGATAACTTTACTGGCCACTCCTCAGATAGCTGTTAGAGATCCTTCCTGGGTCATGGCTGCCTAAAATGCATCCAAACATTCAATATCTCCTCCCTCTGCATGCAGACACTGAATTTTCCTCATAGAAATTCATTGATTCAGTTCAGCTCTATGATGAGATGCTGATTGGCCAGGGCTGTGTTTGAATCATTCTGGCTCTGCCCCTGATCTGCCTCTTTGTCAGTCTCAGCCAATCCTATGGGGAAGCACTGTGATTGGATAAGGCCACCACTTCTTATGATGTCAGCAGACTGCTTGTTTTTCTGAGTCTAACATCATGCAGAGTTACAGCTTCAGGCTTGAATACAGTAAGATGTTGCTATATTTATGGAGGCATGAAGGGCTCAGGGGGGCTAGATGGCGGTGTTAACACTATAGGGTACATTTTTGTGTTCATGACCCTATAGTGATCCTTTAAACAGTAGAAATTGTATAAAAACAAGCAAGGTCTGAAAGGGGGTGAAGGTAACATCTAATGGAAATAGTTGGAAGTACTGAATGCAGAACCGTGTGCAAAACACTATTGTCTTTTATTTTAGTTGATTGTTTTGTTTTGTTTTTATTTCAACTGATAAATAATGACTATGACTATGCACCAATTAGCACTATGACTCTGGACTCCTGAACATTAGGGATCTATTCTTTAAGAAAAAAAAGGATAACGTTGCTTTCAATGATTTAGAATAAAAGTCTGAGCAGTGTTAAGAAGGGCTATGTTGACAAACCTCTTCAACATATGTCTGCATCTATTAATTTATATAAATTTATATTTTTTACACAACAAAAATAAATGTTTTGCAGAATGCTGCGCCATAAGTCTACCTTCTTAACCACGCCCCCTCGATCCTGCAAAAGACTTCCTTATCAAATGTCTGTACACAGCTCAATCACTGATAGTAGTTAGGATATCACATTACCTGTTTTTATTTTTTCTAATTGGCGTGACAGTAAGCAATATTGGCAGTTTAAAACAAACTATCTTAAATACATTTTAGAAATGTTTCAAGGCAAATATTTTGACTTTTGTAAGTCAGTTTAAAACTCACCACAACTCATTTATAATAGGTCTTAAATATACTGCCAGGTTGAATCTGAGTAGATATTACATTTATGTGATTTTGTGATTATTCCACAATAAAATAATGATACTGCTCTTTTCATGTTTTTTTTTTTTTGCTGTCTGCCTTCTTATGTTTTATTAATTTCATGTACCTTTGTATTTTAATCCATGTATATATTGAAAGACAACCAATGCATTATAAATATTAATGCAGTGATAATGAACATGTCAAAATGCCCAAAAATAATTGCAATGTACACACATGTATAAATACAAAATTACATATATTTATAATTCATTAAAGAGATGTATGGTTTACACTACATATGTTAATCAATAGTATTTTAATTGATTCAAACTGCAAAGTAATAAAAAATGTATTATGTGAAAGCTGAAAATCAAGTAGCCACTTTAATATAGATGATAATGAACAATTTGATAATGATGTGAAAATAGACCCAAACCATTGTATAAATGCTATGATGATGGCTTTAATGTTGATGAGTGCCTTTTGTAGTACAAAGCAAGCACGGAAGAAATGCTAATAAAGTCATCAAGAAATGCTCTAGCTTGAAAATGACTTAAAGGGACACTCCAGGCACCCAGATCACTTCTGCCCATTTGAGTGGTCTGGGTGCCAACTCCCACTACCCTTAACCCTGCAACTGTAATTATTGCAGTTTTTTATCAACTGCAATAATTACATTGCAGGGTTAACGCCACCTCTAGTGGCTGTCTGCTAGACAGCCACTAGAGGGCACTTCAACGTTGATATCAAAGATTTTCTTTGCTAGAGCGTCGCTGGACGTCCTCACGCTGTTTGAGGACCTCCAGCGTGGCTCAATTCCCCATAGGAAAGCACTGAAAATCTTTTTCAATGCTTTCCTATGGGGAGACCTAATGCCTGCCGTGCATGCACATTAGGTTTCCTCAGCCAGCGGGCGGGATCAGTCTCGTCCACCGGCTGACGCGATTACTGGGAGGAGCAACGCCAACCCGAAACCACCGCCGAGGAACATCGGCGGGGTCTCAGGTAAGTGACCTGAAGGGGTTTTCACCCCTTCAGCTACCTGGGATGGGAGGTGGGAGGGAGAGGGTACCTGCAGTGCCAGGAAAACGGATTGTTTTCCTGGCACTGGAATTTCCCTTTAATGAGACACAGACTTTAGAACAGTTAAAGATAAAGAAGAATTAAGAAATTGTGAGTTCTTACTTCGGCCTTGATTTAATATTTTTGGATACACTTTTCAAATTATTTATCTACAGAAGTCACCATAAGAGTACACTACAGACCCCTAAAGGACTTCAACTTCCTGAAAGGCTTTATATGTGAAGAGTTTGTCCTCTTTTTTTTATTTTGCAAAAAGTGCTGATTTCAATAGAAATCTACACTTTTATAAATTAACCTGGTAACAGCCATAGGCGTGCGCACGGGTGTGCCGGGTGTGCCGGGTGTGCCAGGTGTGCCTGGGCACACCCTAATCTCCGCAGCACGCCTATGGATTGAGACTGGCAGGGGAGATCTCAGGATCTCCCCTGTCGGCTCATGCAGAGGCGGCGCTATCTGAGCGCCGGCTCTGCTCTAAGCCTCCATGGGCCAGTGGGGAGATCAAAAATTTACCTCACCGGCCCACAGCAGCATGAAGGGAGGCAGGAGAGGACCCGGGGAGCTCTAGCCAATGCTCAGATCTCGCGAGAGTGAACTCTAGACCAGCAGGCTAGAGTTCACTCTCCACTGGACCGCCAGGGATGGCACATGGCAGCAAGGATCCCCCCTCCCTACATAAGGTAAGAAGGGAGGGGGGATATTTACTAATCTGCCCCCACCTCCACCCCCACAATCCCTCCAAACATACAGCACACACACACACACATACAGCACCCTCACACACACAGCACACAAACAGCACCCACACAGCACCCTCACACATACAGCACCCACACAACACACTAAGAGGACCCTAACAAAAACACCCTCACACCCACATAGCACACTACCAGCACCCTCACACACACATCACACTAACAGCACCAGCAACCTCACACACACAGACACACACATCGTATGTATGGGTGTGTGTGTATATGTATATATATATATATATATACACATACATACATACATATACACATGGCGTGTGTTTGTGCTTTAGGGTACACACCCTAATGCAATAGGCTGCGCACGCCTATGGTAACAACCCCCTGCTTTCAAGCACACAATAGGTCATGTTACTTCCTGGTTTGGTTAGCTCAGTGGAGCAAAACTCAAGAGGCAGCAATTGCCCAACACTTCTCATCTCATTGAGCTGCATTGGGAACTGGATAGCCTCATACATTCTGGGCAGTGTTAGTAGTGGCGGGCTTGCAAAAAACACAAGACAAGATTAAATTCAGACTTTGCAAGCTGTTTTTAGATAGACCGCCAATGAAATAATGCATATTTAAAAGTATGCATGCTGTCATTTGGGGCATATCTACTAAACATTGATTTTTATTTATTTTGTATCTGGGCGGTGGCGTGTCCCTTTAAGATATAAGGGACGTTTTGCAGATTAAACATTTGGAAACCTGGGCTTTGTCTCTAGTATAGGCACCTTTAATTATCCAATTTTCTTTTTGGCCCACAAGAACTTTTTTTTTTTCTTTACAAACCCTTGTATGCAACTGTTGGGTTTCTTTATGTGTAAGAAAACACCTTTTTATGCTAGGCTAGGGGAGAAATCCACAGTTTTTGCATTGATTTTTTTATTGCATCCCAGTACACAAACTGTTTAAATTGGAGATTGGCAGTGAGATATGTTAACTACTTCCTGTTCCTGTGGATGTGGATTTACACATCTGTTGGTTGTAAATGGAGTAAAAAGCCTATAGGTAAATTAATATTTAAACTGCAGTATTTTTTATTTATTTACAAAATATTTTACCAGGAAGGATACATTGAGATTTTTCAAGTATACGTTGGGCCGACAAACATTGCATTGTTACAATAGGCTACAGTATAAGATTAAAACATACAAAATTATATTAAAATACATATATATATATATATATATAAATAAATCCAATTCAGAAAGGCTGCTCTCCGTACTTTTAAAATATCAATATTTTATTAAATCAAGTTTAAAATGATGACCAACGTTTCAGTCCCCGCTCGGGACTTTCTTCAGGGTCAAGTAACAGGACAACCGGCTGGCTAGCTAATATACCTATAACATAGAATTCCTTTCTTTAACCTATATGGAATTTCTAAAGATACAGCATGCTAACAATAGTGGTAGAGGTTAACACAGTGCGGGAGTTTAAGCATGTATGGGATAGGCATAAGGCTATCCTAACTATTAGAATAGGCCAGGGACTAATGAAACTATTTCCAAAATTTGGGCAGACTGAGCGGTTTTTATCTGCCGTTACATTCTATGTTTCTATGTTTTCTAATCTGTTTAAATATTGACATCAAGATCTCATTTTAGTATGTATATTATGGACGGGTTACTTTTCTTGCATTCATTTAAATGTGTTTGGCAAATACCAATTTTGTAAAATACGTTTGTGTTGCACATATGCATGGAAGTGTGGGGACATGGGGGCAGAGTCAGGATGTAGGAAAGGATAGGGAAAGTAGAAAGCAGTCAGAATGGCTCACTGGAAGTTTTGACAATAAATCAGTTCATTACAAGGTTTATCTTGTGACTCCATCATTAATTGTGCAAATCTATATGGTGAAATAAGTGACAAATCATGGCTCATAACCTATGGTGCATAAAACAGCTTGTCTTTAATGTCTAATGAGACAGAGAGGAATATTTTCTAAACCCTTACACTGCAAAGATGTGAAAAAGGCTGAGCTTGATGGACCATGTCTCTTTTCAGCTATGTCACTATCTAAAATGGGCCGTATGGGATCCAAGACAGGATGATGGGTGGGTCAGGAGTAGAGTTGAGCAAACCCGAACTGTAAAGTTCGGGTTCGTACCGAACATTACGTTTTTTGGACCCCGGACCCGAACGCGGACATTTCAGTGTATGTTCGAGTTGGTGTTCGGCAATTTAATGACGCATTTTGAAAGGCTTCAGGGCAGCCAATCAACAAGCGTTTGACTTGTATGCCCTTAGAAGCCATCACAGCCATGCCTACAAATGGCATGGCTGTGATTGGACAGTGCAGCCTCTATATAAACTGGTTACTTAGTTTAGTATTATTAAATTATGTCTATTAAACAGTGAGCAGCCTGTGGCTGCTCACTGTTAAAAAAAAACAAAAACACAAAAACGTATTGCCCCCCCGGCCCCCGCCCCTGAGCGGTGGGTGGGGGCCCTAAATACCAATAAGGGGGGGACCGATTGTCCTCCCCCCTGGCCCCCACCCCTGAGCGGTGGGTGGGGACCCTAAATATCAATAAGGGGGGGTGACCTATTGTCCTCCCCCCGGCCCCCACCCCTGCACTGTGGGTGGGGGCCCTAAATAACAATAAGAGGGGGGGGGACCTACTGTCCTCCCCCTGGCCCCCACCCCTGAGCGGTGGGTGGGGGCCATAAATGAGAATTTGGGGGGGACCTACTGTCCTCCCCCTGGCCCCCACCCCTGCGTGGCGGGTGGGGGCCCTAAATAACAATAAGGGGGGAACCTACTGTCCTCCCCCCAGTCCCAACCCCTGAGCGGTGGGTGGGGGCCATAAATAAGAATGTGGGGGGTACCTACTGTCCTCCCCCCTAACCCACACCCCTGAGCAATGGGTGGGGGCCATAAATAAGAATGGGGGGGATCTACTGTCCTCCGCCGGCCCCCACCCCTGCGAGCCGGGTGAGAGCCCTAAATAACAACAAGGGGGGGACCTACTGTCCTCCTCCCCACCCCTGAGCAGCGGGTGGGGGCCCTAAATAAAAATGTAACCCCCCCAGGTGACTAGGGGTCCCCAAACCCCTAGTCACCCCCCTCCCCCCAAAAAAATAACCCCTACCTACCTGCCTCATCCTAAAAATAATGAGGGAGGACCCTTATCTAAATACCTGTAAAACATTTAAAAAAAATTAGACTTACCATTTGATGTCTTCTTTCTTCTAAACCCTTCTTTTTCAGCCCCAAAAAAGGCCAAATAAAATTCCATAATAACCGACTCACTTAAAAAAAAAAACACTGTGTAGTTTGACTCATAACTCTCTGATTGGTTACTTTCAATCCACAAATCAGAGCATTGTTATGAGTCAAATTACACAGCGTGGGAAAATTCCAAAGAACTTTCCCATGCTGTGTAAAATGACACAGAGCACTCTGATTGGTTAGCTTTAAATCCAGTCAATCAGAGTGCTCTGTGTCATTTTGCACAGCGTGGGAAATTTCTTTGGAATTTTCCCACGCTGTGTAAAATGACACAGAGCACTCTGATTGGATGGATTTCAAGCTAACCAATCAGAGTGCTCTGTGTCATTTCACACAGCGTGGGAAAGTTCTTTGGAATTTTCCCACGCTGTGTAATTTGACTCATAACTCTCTGATTGGTTACTTTCAGAGTGTTGTTATGAGTCAAATTACAGAGTTTTGGAAAATTCCAAAGAACTTTCCCACGCTGTGTAAAATGACACAGAGCACTCTGATTGGTGGATTTCAAGCCAACCAATCAGAGTGCCGTGACAGGTAAATGTAGAGACTTACATTGTCTCTTGTCTGTCTCTTCATTTACCTGTCAGAGCACTCATTGGATGGCTTAAACCCCCCATTCAGAGTGCTCTGAGCCTAAATGCAGGGCGGGGCAAGCCTTTATAAGCCTTCTCTCGCCCTGCAGAGCTCAGTCTGCGCGGAGCCCTCCATGGGTGAAAATGGATTAGTGTTTTTTTTTTGCGCTCGTTTCTTTTTTTTTTTGCGTCAGTTTTGATGGATTTTTATTCGCCCTTTTTTGGGTCTGAAAAAAAGAAGAGTTTAGAAGAAAGAAGACATCAAATGTTTTTTTAGAATGAGGTGGGTAGATAGGGGTTATTTTTTGGGGGGGAGGGGGTGAATAGGGGTTTGGGGAGCCCTAGTCAGGGCCGGACTGGCCCACCGGGATACCGGGAAATTTCCTGGTGGGCCGCGGCACCTGGGGGCTGCACTGCCACATAGGTGGCACACTGAGAGGGGGCCGGCCGCATTCCAGGCTGGAGCCGCCGGGCCGGGTGGCAGCTTCGCCGGTCCGGCGGCACTCGAGTCACTGATGGTTGAAGGAGGAGGAGGTCTACCATGCTCCCTCGCGGTTCCCACAATTCCCAGCACAGGAACTGCGAGGGAGCATGGTAAACAGGCTCCTCCTCCTTCAGCCATCAGTGACACCAGTGACTGGAGTGCCGCCGGACCGGCGAAGCTACCACCCGGCCCAGCAGCTCCAGTCTGGGGAGAGATAGGGAAAGAGGGTAGGGAGGGAGAGGGGAGAGACACAGGGAAAGAGGGGAGGGAGAGAGAGGGGAGAGACACAGGGAAAAGGGGGAGGGAGGGACAGGGAGAGACAGGAAAAGGAGGGGAGGGAGAGAGACACAGGAGGAGGAGGGAGAGGGGAGAGACAGGGAAAGGGGGAGGGAGGAGAAGGGAGAGACACAGGAAAGGGCGAGGAGGGAAAGGAGAGACAGGAATGGGGAGGAGGAGAAGGAGAGACACAGGAAAGCGAGGGAGGGAGAGGGGAGAGACAGGAAAGGGGGAGGAGGGAGAGGGAGAGACACAGGAAAGGGGAGGGAGGGAGAGGAGACAGGGAAAGGGGGAGGGAGGGAGAGGGGAGAGACACAGGAAAGGGAGGAGGAAGAGAGATGGGAGAGAGACACAGGAAAGGGGGAGAGATGATGGAGGGAGAGAGATGGGGAGAGGGGAGAGACAGGGAAAGGGGGGGAGAGATGGGTTCGAGGGAGAGACAGGGAAAGGGGGGAGGGAGAGAGATGGGGAGGAGGGAGAGACACAGGGAAAGGGGGTGAAAGAGGCAGAGGGGGAAGAGAGAGACACACAAGGGGAGGGGAAGAAAGAGGCAGAGGGGGAAAAGAGAGACTGGGAAGGAGAGGGGAGACATTGACACATACACACACTGCCCACACACACACACCATACACATTCACACACTGCCCACACACACACACACACACCATACACATTCACACACTGCCCCCACACACACACACCATACTCATTCACACACTGCCCACACACACACACACACACTGCCCCCCACACCCACACACTGAACCTTTCACACACATTGCACCCCTCACACATTGCACCACTGCTCCTATACCCTACTACAGCCCTATATCCCAGTAGACTCCAGGTAAGTTGTCAAACTGTTCGTAAACGGTTTGACTACTTACTCTGGGAGGGGGTGCCGACACTCCTGGCACCATAACCACTACCCAGAGGAGTAGTGGTTATTGTTCATGAAATATTTCTTTAAATAATCTACAAGTGCCCCTCCCGGGCTCAGGCTCTGGATCCGTCACTGGTATATGACATGTATATTAATGTGTATATTTGTTATATATATATATATATATATATATATATATATATATATCAATTATATTTACACATATTAATGTACATTTATATATGCATAATACACAGAGAAATTTCATTAATATGTACCATACAGGGAGTGCAGAATTATTAGGCAAATGAGTATTTTGACCACGTCATCCTCTTTATGCATGTTGTCTTACTCCAAGCTGTATAGGCTCGAAAGCCTACTACCAATTAAGCATATTAGGTGATGTGCATCTCTGTAATGAGAAGGGGTGTGGTCTAATGACATCAACACCCCATATCAGGGTGTGCATAATTATTAGGCAACTTCCTTTCCTTTGGCAAAATGGGTCAAAAGAAGGACTTGACAGGCTCAGAAAAGTCAAAAATAGTGAGATATCTTGCAGAGGGATGCAGCACTCTTAAAATTGAAAAGCTTCTGAAGCGTGATCATCGAACAATCAAGCGTTTCATTCAAAATAGTCAACAGGGTCGCAAGAAGCGTGTGGAAAAACCAAGGCGCAAAATAACTGCCCATGAACTGAGAAAAGTCAAGCGTGCAGCTGCCACGATGCCACTTGCCACCAGTTTGGCCATATTTCAGAGCTGCAACATCACTGAAGTGCCCAAAAGCACAAGGTGTGCAATACTCAGAGACATGGCCAAGGTAAGAAAGGCTGAAAGACGACCACCACTGAACAAGACACACAAGCTGAAACGCCAAGACTGGGCCAAGAAATATCTCAAGACTGATTTTTCTAAGGTTTTATGGACTGATGAAATGAGAGTGAGTCTTGATGGGCCAGATGGATGGGCCCGTGGCTGGATTGGTAAAGGGCAGAGAGCTCCAGTCCGACTCAGACGCCAGCAAGGTGGAGGTGGAGTACTGGTTTGGGCTGGTATCATCAAAGATGAGCTTGTGGGGCCTTTTCGGGTTGAGGATGGAGTCAAGCTCAACTCCCAGTCCTACTGCCAGTTCCTGGAAGACACCTTCTTCAAGCAGTGGTACAGGAAGAAGTCTGCATCCTTCAAGAAAAACATGATTTTCATGCAGGACAATGCTCCATCACACGCGTCCAAGTACTCCACAGCGTGGCTGGCAAGAAAGGGTATAAAAGAAGAAAATCTAATGACATGGCCTCCTTGTTCACCTGATCTGAACCCCATTGAGAACCTGTGGTCCATCATCAAATGTGAGATTTACAAGGAGGGAAAACAGTACACCTCTCTGAACAGTGTCTGGGAGGCTGTGGTTGCTGCTGCACGCAATGTTGATGGTGAACAGATCAAAACACTGACAGAATCCATGGATGGCAGGCTTTTGAGTGTCCTTGCAAAGAAAGGTGGCTATATTGGTCACTGATTTGTTTTTGTTTTGTTTTTGAATGTCAGAAATGTATATTTGTGAATGTTGAGATGTTATATTGGTTTCACTGGTAATAATAAATAATTGAAATGGGTATATATTTGTTTTTTGTTAAGTTGCCTAATAATTATGCACAGTAATAGTCACCTGCACACACAGATATCCCCCTAACATAGCTATAACTAAAAACAAACTAAAAACTACTTCCAAAAATATTCAGCTTTGATATTAATGAGTTTTTTGGGTTCATTGAGAACATGGTTGTTGTTCAATAATAAAATTAATCCTCAAAAATACAACTTTTCTAATAATTCTGCACTCCCTGTATGTAATGAGCAGATATTGGCCCAATCTTGTTGCTAGGTGCATACTCAAGCACAATAACATATTTAAAGTGAAGAGCACACCCACAGGACTTCAAAATAAACATTTTTTACAGTTGTGCCCTACATACATTCACCATTTCAGTCCCATTAACAAGCTTTCCTTAATATGTCAAGGTAGTTGGACTGAAACATTGATTACATGCAAAGGCACGTCTGCTTAAAATAAACCTGCACTTTTGTTTATTTTGAAGCCTATGAGTGTGCATTTTACGTTGAAGTACTTTTTAATTTTAAGTTATCTGTTCTAACTCTGTATCTGCACACTATGCTGGCGCGACGCATTATGGGGCTGGTAAATATTTTTTTGCCAGGGCTGCTTTGAATTCCCAGTCCGGCCCTGGCCCTAGTCAGCTGGGTGGGTTACATTTTTATTTAGGGCCCCCACCCGCTGCTCAGGGGTGGGGACCAGGGGCGAGGACAGTAGGTCCCCCCCCCCAACTTTTATTTATGGCCCCCACCCAACACTCAGGGGTGGGGGACAGGGGAGGACATTAGGTCCCCCCTCAATTTTTATTTATGGCCCCACCCACCGCTCAGGGGTTGGGGTCGGGGGGGAGGACAGTAGGTCCCCCCCCACATTCTTATTTATGGCCCCCACCGGTGGGGGCCGGACCCTAACATCCAGGCGTCCACTCAACTCTAGTCAGGAGGTTTGAAATGATAAGGGGGGGACCTGACTGAAAAAAAAGAGTGCATTGAGCTCTCAGTTCAGCCCCACTGAGGGCGGTCATCTCTGAACAATGCTGAAGTCCTGGGAGCAGGGGCTAAATGCTCCCAGCACAAGCTACTTATGTGCTCATGCTGCAAACTGTTCCTAGGGACATCGGGGACCAAACCTGTGATGGTAGGACAGTAAGACTGCACCACTATACTGGGATGAATGCAAGGAGTGTGTGTGTCTCTGTATGTGCTGTGTTCAGTGTTGAGTGCCATGAACACTGTATTTATATTGCACCTCCTTAGAATACTAACATTATCTAATTTGGATACTCAAGAGAGTGCAGAAGATGAATAAACCAAATGTGGTTAGTAGTTTACTCATTTCCACCATCTATGTGGATGGCAGATACATCTGAACATGGGGCACACAGACCCCTTTATCACCAGCTCAGAGAAGAGTTATTCTTTCACTTTATCTCAAGTATTTGGGAGTGAAGGTTTAAAACACAAAACAGGATCATGGGTTGTCTCTTCCACAGTCTCCACTTTTTTTTTTTTAAGAGGAAAACGTTGTTTATTTTCCATTCCTTTTAAATTATATAGCATACAAAGCATACAAAATATTCTAACATATTGTACAACATACAACAATGAAATAAAACAAATACAGAGATCTTTTTTTAAAGGAACACATTTAGGTGACCTAAATGCTTGTAGTGTCCTCTAAAATGTACTGTACTTGAATAAAAAAGATAGATATGCCCACATACAGACACAGAGAAAACGTTTAGAGAGCAAGACACAAAAAAATAAAAATAATAATAATAATAAATATATATATATATATATATATATATATATATATATATATTTATTTCTGGTAATTCACACTACTGAATTATATATATATATAGATACACACATATATACATACATATTCCCAGTGCTTAGTAATAGCTCTTTAAATGATTTACATACCATACTACACTCTGGGATTTTTATATATATATATATATATATATATATATATATATATATATAAATATATATATATATATATATATATACACACATACATTCCAGCATAAGTGTAGGATAGTATAAAGGGAGCAAGTCGGTTGTGGTGTGCCGAGACCGACGATACGGTAGGCCTGTAAATAAAGAGGGCAAAAATGAATAATCAAAGTCAACAAATATATACAAATTAACGAGACATTTCCTTAAATGCATTACGGTATTTAATTCCTGGAAGCAATTTGAAGGTAGGAATCTAGGACCGCAACTGGACACCATTTGTTGTGGGTAGGATAGTATGTTATCTCTACTGTTGGTGAGTGTTGACTCGTTTCGGAATGTGGTAGAGCCAATAGGTAATGATATATGTGTTAACGTACGTGGGATCGTTTTAGACAATGATCTGTCTGAGTGGTGGTGATGGTAGTGGATTCTCTGGCCTGAGAAAGGCATAGAAGGCAGTGTGCATGGCTGGTAATGGCCGACTTGATAGTATAATTGGTTGTAGATCTAATAGGTCCAATAAGGATGGAAAAGTTGGATGGCTATTGGTAATCTCTGAGAGGAATGTGTAGGAATGGATTCCTGAAAACCTCTGACTATATTCTTGTCTGGTATGATAGCATGAAGTTATGGTAGTTTTGGCCATAGGTTATCCTGTGTGTTGAATGCCTGTAAAATATATAATTAATGGTGTGTGAGATAGTTTCAGTTTAAGATGGAAAAAAGAAGCAAAACCTAGGAGAAATGTTATGACACAGGTTGAGCTATGTCGTGTTCCAATGAGATTCTTTAAGCCAGGTGAAAAGCTGTGTTATGCATTCTACAAGTATGGGACGAAAGTGCTAGGTGGGATAGTGCATGCTATGCTGCATGAGTATGTCTAATTCATGAGTTTGTCTCTGGAACGAAAGAGTGGCCGTGACTGTATGGGCGGCTGTAGGAAGCGTATGATGATAATGCCTGGAATATAAATGAGGCAATTGTCGGCAGGGATGTATGCCCCCGCCTAGTACATGACAGTAAAAGAAAGATAAGTGGCCAACCAAGTGAGTTCCCCAGAAATATCATGATCGTATGGATGATGAGTGGCGTTTGTTGATGAGTAACAACGGATTGATGACCCTGACCATGATTTACCCCATGCCACAGCAGCTGCTATAATGGGGTAGATCCCCCAAAGGGGCTGAGGTGGTGAAAAAAATTTCAACCCTGGATGCCATGGCCAACAGCTCCAAAGCCATCGTTCCCAGTAGATCGCTGCCAAACCCGTTGTAGATGCCGCGTCTGATCATCTGGTTGGAGAAGTGTCAGGCAATCCTGGAAGGAACATGTTTTTACCATGCCAAGTGGTTAAGAAATTTTCCCCCATGTGCAGATCTGCTATGGTTGGGGTGTCTAGGGACATCCTCTGATCATCATGTTGGAAGTGTGGAAAAAAGGGGAAAGTTCTCTGAATGTGAAAGCGTGGTCTTTTGGTATGATTTGCATGGCAACATTTAAGGAACCTGGTAGGGATTGTAGTTCCTTGCGGTTGTAAGTACTAAGCAGGAGGTAGTGATTGATGTAGTTGAGAATGTTCCCTATTTGTCTTGTGGTAACTTGTGTGTATGGATGCCAACTCATGTCGTATGCCCAGTAATGTGATGATAGTGTCTAGGCCTTCTGTTTCTTATGGGGTACTGGGACGCCCAAGTGATCAACCAGACTAAGCTGCCGTGAGGCTTCTAGTGAAAAATATGTTATCAACAAGAAGTCTTCTAGATAGTGTATGACTGTAAGGCCTCTGGATATGTTATCATAACCAGCACAGAGTATCGAATATAGTAGGCTAATCTGTAGCCTGAAAATTGAGCGGGGAAAGGATTGCCCATTTTATGCCATGTAAGTGCCAGTGTGTAGGGTAGATGGTAGCTGTTTACTGCATTGCTGATATTGGTCTTACTTAACCAAGCTTCAACCCATGCTTGAGTGATAGCTGTAAAGGTAGATCAATGGTGTTGTATCGTAAGGAAACTCCTCGGAGGGTATGAGGGAGTTAAGACTTGGGGTAACGGAGGTGTGTGGTGCCAATAAGTCTATGGTTAGTCTTTGTTTAAGGGAAGATTTCCTTGTGACAATATCAATGTGTTTGTGTTTGGCACCATGCTGTAAATGGTGGAGATTGGAAAACCCAAGTAAAAACCCCTCTGCAAATCTTGGCTATGAGTGTGTTTACAGCCGATGGTTCTGTTGTGCTGACGGTAAGTGAGGGCATGCTATATTCCTTGAAGGTGAATTTATGATACCTGTATGGGAGCCCTTTGAAGCTCCAGAGCTTTAGTAAATCTACTACAAGTCTGGAAGGGTGATGAGTCAGTAGTGTTGAAAATGCATTGGTGTGTACACATGATGAGTACGTTTTTTGTAAGTTGTATTGGAACACATGGTTTGTCATGTGCCCTGAACCATTTGAACATATATGCAACAGTCTATATGCAATGCAACTACTCATACCAATTGTCTCTGGTAGTTCAGAGGTGCTGGTACCTGGAGCCTGAGAGTGCTCGTCCGTTTGTTTCGGACAAAATCCCTTCTGTATGGGTACCTGCACAAATAAACATCTCTACATATTCCAAATGCCAACACAACCAAGGGATGGGAGATCTGCTGAGTGCCCTATAGGGGGCAGTGTAGTTGGATACTGATTGGTATGTGAAATGTTGTTTGTCTGTTGACCTATAGGGGTCAGTGTTTTGGGGTTTGTAAAACCCCATGAAAATTGTCAATGTACTTGACAGACCTGTAGGTGGCAGTGTTGGTAGAACCACTGTTGGTCTTGATGTGAAATGTAAATTATTGTGAATTAAACCTGCAGTTGAGCCCGTGCTGGAGTTTAATTTATGGTTGATGGTTATGTTTAAAACAATCTTATGTGTAATTTATGTTGGCTGGTAAATTGTATATGACATGTGAAGACAGTTTTGCTGTTGACCATTAGAGGTCAGAAATGCTGATTGTATGGTAAAAATACCCTTTAATCCAAATGCAAGGTTAACATGAGATTTTGAGAGTGACCTGTAGGTGTCAGTGTGGTTTATGTGAAACATTGTTCGTGAGCTATGCCCCAGCATTATAGTTGTATGATAGGGAAACGAACAGTGCCCGTTTGACAATATACAATATGTGAACATAATAGCTTAATAACAGTCATTGTAACAAACCAGTGTTCTATTCGTGGGTTGTAAACGCATGAAACATGTGTGTAGTACAATAGTTAATGCATGAACTAGTTCCCATTTGGTAGAAAATTGCACGAACCATGAGCCTGGTATGTCAGGGAAACAAAACGAAACGAGCAGTGAAATTCGAAATGCACGCACAGAATTGCCTAGTATGTTTAGGCAATGAAACAGAACGTATTCCCGTTCGGGAGTATGCTAATGCTCGAAATGAGCCAGTGACAGATATAAACAAGTGAGTTTAACCGAATGATATGCATGAACATGCAATGGTTTTAGGACAGATTTAGACAAAATGCAGCCGTAAAGTGAGGACCTGACCTGTGCATGGTGCCGTGGGACTGATGCCTGGCGTAACGGGTAGGTTGACTTACGGTTTTCTGAGTCACTTGGACGCCATCCACGGCGATGGATTGAAGAAAGAATGTGGAAGGCCGGAAAAGCCTGTGGCTGGATTCCTGACACAGCTCAGCTTAGAAAACCTCATGGAGTAAATCAGGTAAAATGGCGTCTGGATGACCCGGAAGTGGAAATCATTCTGATGCTGACCTCAAGCGATATAGGGGAGTGAATTAATTTAAGCCCCTCCCACAAATACAGGCCAAACGGCCTTAATATATATATCTATATATCTATATATCTATATATATATATATATATATATATATATATATACATACATATACACACACACACACACACACATAGATGCCTTTCCCTTTCTGTACAGTCCTCTGCAACCAATGCTCTATTGTTTTGTGTAGTATGGTGCTGAAAAAGTACTTGCAAAAATATGTTGATTTTTTTCCACGGCCATTTAAAATTAGTACCTCCTAGGTTGTAGGACACGACATTGCGAAATCCTTATGAGTTTGAACTCCTGCCTCCAAAAATAATGAATCCGTCTTTTGCATGAGACTACAAATACTGTAGCAGTTCAGAGGCTTTCAATTTCTGCCATTTAAATTCATTTGTCAGACAATCATGAAAGGGATATTAAGATGAAAACACTGTGGATTAAAGGACAGTGGCAGAGTGTGGGGAATTAGTGAAGTCATTCACTCTCCCCCAGGAGTACAGCCCTGTCTGTTCTCATAGTCTGTGACATGCAGAAAAGGGGCAAGCTTTGTTTAGGGCAATACTAGAAGAAAAATATAGTTTTCAAAAGCGTCGAAGACCGAAACATCTTTCCCGTTTTATATTTTCTAAGCAAGCATCCAATGCGGCTTGCCATGATAACTAAATTATTAACTGTGTATTTCATGATGTTAGTGACAATATGGTAATGTGATTTTTCAAGTCCTCCTGCAGTGAACAGATGGCTCCTTTTATTTTACTTTCCACATCAAGTGTGATTATTTCTTGGTGCCAAAAGCCACCTGCCGCTCCAGTCTCCAGTCTAATTTTTTATGTTGGTAAAACACAGCAGGACTTGTTATCAGTTGGATGGTATCTTAATAAGAGGAGACATGCCAACATATTGACAAGATGTTTGAGGGGAAATTTCACCCAAATTTTTGTTCTCCCCCCAAAAATTTTTCTCTGATACCTCCCCTGTTCACAGTATTTATAGGAAGGGAGGGAGAGAAAACACTGCACAATTTTGCAAGATGCTCGATAACACTACTTGGCATGAAGCCAAGTTGCAAGAACTGTCCTCTTTTTGTTACCATACTGAGCACCTCTCTCAGGGCTCTGATCTTTCGTCCTCCATAATGATAATTAGCTTTGGTATATGCAAAAGTCAAATGTAAGCATGAATACATTAACTTTGAGATCAGTGCAAAGATGATTCTCTGTTCTTAAAATTACAAACAATGGAAATAAAAATAAAATGGTTAATTTCAAAGTATTTTCGCATCAACATTTTCATATTTGGAAAGGTCAATCTCATCTAAGTTTTTATATGAATTCATATTTTTTTCATAAGTCTAGTAATAAAAGAAACTACTGTTACTATTATCAAATAGAATTTTTGTGAATATTTATGAGATAAGATTTAACCCCTCAATGGCGTTAGGATGTGTCATTATTAACTAGAAAGCCTGGGCTTGAACGCTGTTAGGATACATTGGTATGTCATAACGTTCTGGTGTGAGCAGAGTTAAATCCCTGCTCATACCTCGGAGACTCAGGTATCAATCAATACCTGGGATTCCCCTCTGTTAATTGGGGCTATAATTAGTAGCCACAGACTGACAGATGAGCTGTATGCTTTACTCAAAGTGAGTGCTGTATACAGCACTTTAACTGTGGATTGTCAGAGTATTTATATCGGCAGACATTTTGTGCTATGATAGAAACTAAAAGTGTATATTCTGAGTCACTCTGAACAGACCAGACTCCATTTTGTTATTCCAAGTCAAAAAAAACAAAAAAAAACAAAGAAACACAGGATTTCTTTCTGTAAGACTGGCCTCTTTGCCAGAGCTAAGGAATGCATATCATAGTATAAACAAGTGATAAGAAGAATATAATCAAATCTAAACCCAGACAATTGTGACAGAGAAGATTAAATAATTTAATATTTAACTGTCTATATATATAAGGTACCATTGTATGGAAAAGGGTAAACTTAGTTCATGATCTGTCATATCAGAAATTATGGCAGGAATTGCAGACGCTAAGTCTGGAAAAAAATTTAAGAAATCCTTTGAAATTTTAAATTATGGCGCTATAAAGATAACGCAAAATGACGTCAAAATAGCCACCAGGAAAAGTTAACTCTTTCCTGGATAGGTATGTTTAGTGGGACAAGACTGCCCTCTATAGACCAAATAACTAATTTACGATCTGGAAGATAACCACACCTCTAGCGCTTCTATTGGGTTATCAACTGATGACGTACAGAGAGTCTGGCCCTTTAAAAGTTAAGACAAAGGGAAGATAGAGAAATACGAAGGAGGCAGATGCAAGATATGCAAAGGAGAGAAAGGAGAGGAATTGGAAGTTTGGGGACTCTAACTCGGACAACATCTGAGACTAACACTCTACTCCTAAAACTCTAACACTTAGAATTTACTGACTTTCTAACCAACACCTCCATGCAGAGAGACTACCAATCGGATGAAATATCTACTCAACTGGTAATTATACTGGTTTCATTTAATTAAATTAAATTAATTAAAATGTATTAATAGCATTATATATGACTGGATAAAGCACGGTCAGATTTCCATATTAAGAAATCTTAGTTAACTAAGAATATATAGTTATAAACATTCCATTCTGCAGGTGGAATTAAGAATAATTATATATTGATGTGATATTATCACGTGTTAGCATACCGCTGTTTTTATCCAGGTGTATTGATTTGCTCTAAATTAAGATAGATATCTTTTAGACAAATTAAAAATCTGCTTATATAATATTAGACTCTCTTATTGGATGGTTTAAGAAATGACTAGTGAACTGGTTTAAATGTTATTTTATTTAAAAATTACATAAGAATAGATCTTAACTACCTAGGAGATCTAGCCAGCATTGAAAGGGTTATTCTAACTGTCTGCTAAACTTTACGACCTTACGCTGCACTTTGAGGAATTCTGTTCTTCGCTGTGAAAAGTTTCACTTTCAATCTGTGTTAAGGATACCTCATAAATCGTCAGAATTCTTGACAGATAATGCCGTTTAGCCATTGAAACGTAATACCCATTCCTTTGCATTGCATATAATTTTGTACTGGATATTCATTGATTATTGTTATGCATGTTACATAATATTATTTGTTAATTATTGGTTATCATAAATAAAATCTATTTTTATATATTGTGATATTAATTATATGAAATACATTCCACTTAACACGATAACGATCTTTGGGATCTGAGAATTGAATTAGTGGGCAATTCTCACTGTTACTATTATTATCCCATAAATATCCCCACATATTGGAGGCGGTGCTGAGATCGTTTAAGTTGAAATTATATTTCATATATAATAATATTGGTGTAATTCATGCAATTTAATCTTGATATAGAAAAGAGTTTTGTATTGAGATTAAATCACTGTATAGAAATATGGCTGAATCCAGCAATACGTCTGTAACAGATAATACTGAAATAATTGAAGACCTAAGAAAACATGCTCTAGTTCATATTCATAAACATATGAAAAATGATGCAACCTATGAGGTTTGGTTGAAAAGCATAGAATGGGAAGCTAAACACACCATTCTAACTGATGAACACATCATCATATATCTTAAAGAAATTGCTGAACAAAAGAACATAGAAAGGAAAATGGCGTACATAATACACTCTTGGCCTTTCTTTATGACAGCACTTCTTAAGGTGTGTGATGAAAACAAGTCACTGAATGCCAAATTGGACACGTACAGTGACGATTTGGGCATTCAAAATGGGAAATACCAAGATTTACTTGCTGAGCATAAAACTCGTCAGGCTGATCATGAAAAAGAAATGAAAGCTTTGATGGATAAATATGCACAGGAAAAAAATCAGCTTAAAATGCAATTGGATGAGTATGAAAAGGAGAGTCAGAAATTAGACAGTGAGGTTAGTAGTCATCATTCTGTGCCAAAAAGTTGCACAAAAATGCAAAAAAAGAATATCTGTAAATCCCCTCCTTATTATGATTTTCCCACACCAAACCAGGTTTTCATAAAACAGTCTGTAAGTAAAGATGTGAGTAATTCTGAGAAAACACCTATAGATTCTTGGCAATCTTGGGCAGAACAGTTTGAAAAGACTGTCCTGGCCATGCTTGACAGAAGGAATCAGATTCAAGGTGATAGGAATGAAAACAGACATGGTTCTGTTCACTGGCAGGATTCTGATGCTGATCAGAATTGTGACAGTGAACAAGAAGCTCAGAGTGATGGGAGTGAAAGTGATTGCACTGTCCACTCTGAAGGCCATGTAACTGATATGCCATCTGCACTGTTGTACGGGTCTAATTCCTCTTCAGCAGACAGATCGCATAGACGTTTACCCAAACACAGAAACAGAGATCGTAAATCAACGACGCCTGTTTATGAAACACCAAAGGTCATCAAATTCCTTAGAGAGACTGTCCCACAATTTTCTAGAGGTTCAGGAAACATATCTGAACATCTGGAAAATTATGATAGAGCAATGAATTCATTGGGCATGTATGATGACATTCATAAGAAATGGTTCATTACATGGACCTTTGATTCAATGTGCCGTGTTTATCTAGAAAGTCTTCAAGCTATACAGTTAATGTCCTGGTCCAAGATGAAATATGAAATAATCATGGAATATGGTAAGTATAAAACCATTGCCTCTGCAAAGAGGGCGCTTTATAACTTAAAGTGCCGTCCAGATCAAAGCCCCAGAGAATTTTTAATAATTCTTAAAAATGCATACTCCGTGGCCCAAAGAAAACCCAGGTATGAAAGCACAGACTTCAAAGATCTGTATTTTCATGCCATGCCAGTAAACATACAAATGAATCTCGCAAGAGATTACGATTGTAAGTTACCATTAGAATGGCTAGTCAGTCAGTGCATGAAATTGTATACTATACACCATGCACATGACGAAAATCAACCAAAGGTTAAGAAACCTGGTGATAAAATGGTGTCAGAGACTAAAATTCAGTTAGGTGTAGAAACCCAACAGAAAAAGAGGACCTATTCCGAGGTTTTGAAAACTCCAAAACCTCAGAGACAGGAAAACGCCAGAAGCAATTCTGCAAATTCCTCTAATAACTCTGAAAAATCCAATGCCAATGGGAATAAACGCCCCTGGGTAAATAAGAACCAAGGCAATTCCCAATGGAGAAGGAATCCTCAGGGAAATAGGAGATATGGAAACAGAAACAACCAATCTGCTTCCAATAACTCCCAACAGTCTCAGCCATCCCAGCCAAATTCTAATGGGCAAAGACAAAACGGCAATGGGGGAAATAATTTGCGTCGTCAGGTTGGTCAATTGACAGACCAGATGGGCAAATTAATGGAGGAAATGACAAAGATCAACCAAGTCTTTGCTCTAAATCCTTTTTTAGGGATAGCTCCAATTGCAGAACTACCTGTGCAACCGCAGCAACAACAACAGGTGCCGCAGCAATAATAGCCACTGTGACTAAACAGGCTAGGTTATCAGTAGATGTAATGCCTAACCCTGTTTACTTTCCAGGTACTCATAGTCAAACAGACAATAGTTGTGTTAGAAAACCTATTGCCTATCCCGTCACTTCACTTCCGGGTGAAGGAGGCGCGACGTGTTCCTCTGTTTTTTCATTTCAGCCAAAGGCTAAGATAGCCCCAGCAGCCACTAGTTTCCAGGATCCAGACCTGAAAGGGTTAACTGATGAGATGCCAACCACTAGTTCCCGCTTGACAGTTCAAGTTATTCCTAAAAAGGATGGGTCTGTGGGTAAGACTGAGCATTCCTCAGTACAGGTAGAAACTACTGCTGTGACCGGTAATGTATGGAAAACAAGTAATATGTTGACACATTCTAAATTCTTATGTGAATTAGAAGAACATGAAGGAAGGTATTACATGTCTGTAGAAATACAGGATTC
>OW240917.1:194554820-194610247 GCA_933207985.1 Pelobates cultripes
GATCAATCTCTGACATCCAGGACCGTGTGGGGGAGACCTCTCCTCCAGGAGAGCATAACAGGAAGAGCTCTTAAAAGAGCTAAGTGATTAGAGCCCAGGGGAGTATACAAAGTATAGCAATCCCCAGTGTGAATATAGCAGTTCCCTACAATAACAAGACGAGGCTACGTATTGAGGGTTTAGAAGATCTCTTGTTTAATGAGCACAAAGGCATTTCGTGCAAATACCCAATGTTGAAGTGGCATTCGAGTTCGTCACAAAGTGTCCCTTTAAGTATAATGATAATTGCACAACACAGTTGTTTTGGTATAAGAAAGTGTGGGCGTGTTTGTCTATAGAGGCTGTATTGTGTATGTGCATGGGCTGTAGTGTGAGTAGAAGATGATTTAGTATGTGTGCGTCTAATGGATGTAGTGTGTCTGTATGGGATATAGTGTGTGTATAGGGGCTGGCTCCTAAGGCAATGTTCTCCTCACCAGCCCATAATGCTCATTTGCTCAGTTTGATCGTTAGCCAGTCCAGTCCTGTTGCAAAGTAAGTGGACTTTTAATCAGGTAGCCATATCTGGCAAGTCCTAGATGGTTTTGTTTGAGGGTAAATACTGTAAAAGTGTAAGGACAAAACATCACTAGATGTTTTTCAGGTTCCTGAAAGTAAAAGGTCATTTCTAGCAGGGAGCCTACAAAAGTCTAAGAAATGCCTGTCTGTTGGCATGACCCACCTATGCAAAATAATTTTAAGCCTTGGACATTATTGAGACAGCGAGACACATGTGATAGGCTGATACATGGGAAAATGCAAAGATGTATTTGAAGTGCAAACATAACTTCTTATCACCAAAGTGGCAATAAGATTAGCAAGATGACAGTGCCCTGCACATTAGCTGTCACAGCCCTGAATAACCTACTGTGCCAAAAAAAAAAACAAAAACATCCAGACCCTTTTCTACTGAAGCTAAAAAAAAATAACCATTGTAGACAGAAAATTCCATATCAGTACTGCACTTATTGTAAAAAACAAAACTATTACATAGTTACATAGCTGAAAAGAGACTTGCGTCCATCAAGTTCAGCCTTCCTGACATGTTTTTTGCTGTTGATCCAAAAGAAGGCAAAAAAAAAAAAAAACAGTTTGAAGCACTTCCAATTTTGCAACAAGCTAGGGAAAAAAATCCTTCTTGACCCCAGAATGGCAGTCAGATTTATCCTTGGATCAAGCAGTTATTACCCTACATTGAAAGATTATATCCTTGAATATTCTGTTTTTGCAAGTATGCATCTAGTAGCTGTTTGAACATCTGTATGGACTCTGATAAAACCAGTTCTTCAGGCAGATAATTCCACATCCTGATTGTTCTTACAGTAAAAAAACCTTTCCTTTGCCTTAGACGATATCTTCTTTCTTCCAGTCTAAATGCATGGCCTCGTGTCTTATGTAAAGTCCGGTTTGTGAATAGATTTCCACACAATGGTTTGTATTGTCCCCGAATATATTTGCATAATGTTATCATATCCCCTCTCAGGCGACATTTTCTAAACTAAATAGGTTTAAATTTGTTAACCTTTCTTCATAGCTGATATGTTCCATTCCTTTTATTAATTTTGTAGCCCGCCTCTGCACTTTTTCTAGTGCCATAATATCCTTATTTAGAACAGGTGCCCAAAATTGCACAGCATATTCAATATGTGGTCTTACCAGTGATTTATAAAGAGGCACATTTATATTCTCGTCTCGAGAATGAATGCCCTTTTTCATGCATGACCGTACCTTACTGGCCTTGGCCACTGCTGATTGACATTGCACATTGTTGCATAGTTTGTGGTCTATAACAATTCCCAAGTCCTTTTCATGTGTTGTTATCCCTAATTCACTTCCATTAAGGGTATACGTTGCTTGTGTATTCTTTACGCTGAAGTGCATAACATTGCATTTTTCAACATTAAATTTCATCTGCCATTTGAGTGCCCAGTCCCCCAGTCTATCTAAATCCCTCTGCAGCAAAGTAATATCTTGCTCACATTGTATTATTTTACAGAATTTTGTGTCATCTGCAAACACTGAAACATGACTTTCAATGCTGTCTTCAAGATCATTTATAAACATGTTAAATAGAAGGGGTCCCAGAACAGACCCCTGAGGGACACCACTTGCCACCTTTGTCCAGCTTGAAAATTTACCATTAATGACAACTCTTTGTACTCTATTTTTAAGCCAATGTTCTACCTAAGAACAAGCATTTTCATCTAGACTGATTTCCTTGAGTTTGAACACTAGTCTATTGTGTGGAACTGTATCCAATGCCTTGGCAAAATCCAAATAGATCACATCCACGGCAACACCCTGATCTATACTTCTACTTACTTCTTCGTAGACCGCAATCAAGTTAGTTTGACATGACCTGTGCTTCATAAAACCATGCTGATTTTTGCTGATTAGCATGTTCTTCTCAAGGAATTCTTGAATATTATCCCTTAATAACCTTTCAAATATTTTCCCAGCCACAGAAGTTAAGCTCACAGGTCTATAATTGCCAGGCAAGGATTTTGAACCCTTTTTGAATATAGGACCCTGATCTGCCTTCCTCAAATCCTCCGGAACACTTCCTGAAAGAAAAGAATCTTGAAAGATTAAAAACAGAGGTTCACTTATTTCTACACTTAGTTCCTTAAGTACTCGTGGAAAGATACCGTCAGTCCCTGGAGCTTTGTTTATATTAACTTTCTTTAGTTGCTGCAGCACCTTGTCTTGAGTTAACCAATGACAATTATTCTGCAAGTTTTTAGTAGCAATCATTTGCACATCTATTGCCATGGGTTCTTCCTTAATATATACAGAGGAGAAATAGTTATTTAAAATTCCTGCCTTTTCCCGGTCTTCATTAACTAACACCCCCCTTTCAGTTTTAAGTGTACCTACACTTTCATTTTTTTTTTTTTTTTTAGAATGTATGTACTTAAAGAGCTTTGGGGTTGGTTTTGCTCTCTTTTGCTATCATTTTTTCATTTTGAAGTTTAGCAAATCTAATCTCCTTTTTGCACGCATTATTGGCTTCCTTATATCTTTTATAAGATTCATCTGATTTGTCCGATTTAAATGCTTTAAATGCCCTTTTATTATTTTGAATCTCTTGTTTTACTTCTCTTCTAAGCCACATTGGTTGTTTCTTTTATATTTATTACCTAATGGTACATACTGAGAAATGTACCTTTCTAATATTTGTTGGAAGATGTTCCATTTATCCTCAGTGTTCTTTTCACTAAAGAGTTTATGCCAGTCAATATATTGTAAAACTGCCCTTAACTTAAAATTATATGTTTAAGTATACCCCATGTGCTTTTGTTTTTTTGAGTTTATTTCAAAGGACACTATATTGTGATCACTATTTCCCAAGTGCTCACCTACTTGAATATTGGTCAAAAGATCAACGTTGTTTGTTAAAACCAGGTCCAGACAAGCGTCCTTTCTAGTTGGTGCTTGTACAAGTTGTGACATGAAGGTGTCATTTAACAAGTTTAAAAACCTAATTCCCTTTTGCTGAGCTACTAGTCCCTCCGTCCCATTTTATGTCCGGGTAATTAAAATCTCCAATAATTAAAGTGTTACCCAGATTTGCAGCTTTCTCAATTTGCTCAAACAGCTGTTGTTCCTCGTCAATATTAACATTAGGTGGTTTATAACATATGCTAACCAATAGTTGATTTCCCTTCTTTTCCCCCAAGCAGATATTTACCCATAAAGCTTCCACATTTTCCTCATCACATTCCACTTGGTTAAGATTTGGCTTTAACTCATGGTTGACATACAAACATACCACACCACCCTTCTTGTTTTTCCTATCCTTCCTAAATAACATGTACCCATTTAAGTTAACTGTCCAGTCATGTGTCTCATCTCACCATGTTTCAGTTATGTCTATTATATCATATTGTTTAGTGTATGCTACTGCCTCTAGTTCCCCCGTTTTGTTATTTAGGCTTCTTGCATTAGTAAGCATACATTTAATATGATGAGTCACTTGTACTTTTTGTGAATTATCAATATTACATACCTTCTCTGTTCTGAGCTTGCCCCTCCCCCGTCTCCACCCCTTTATACTGAGCTAAAACCCATCTCCTTTCTGTCCTATCTCCATTTTGTAGATTGCTATGACCCTCCCCCCCACCACTAGTTTAAAATTTCCTCCAACCTTCTAGCCATCCTATCCCCAGCACAGTAGACCCTCTCCAGTTTAGGTGCAGCCTATCACTACTATAAAGGTTGTACCCAAGCACAAAGTTGGCCCAGTGCTCTAAAAACCCCAAACCCTTCTTCCTGCTCCAAAACTTCAACCATGCATTGACCTCTCTAATCTCCCGCTGCCTTTCCACTGTGGCGCGTGGCACAGGTAATATCTCAGAGAATACAACCTTGGAGGTCCTTTTCTTAAGTTTGCTACCGGTACCTAATTCCCTGAAATCATTCTTTAGGACCTTCCATCTTCCTCTTACTTTGACATTGGTACCAACATGGACCATGACCGCTGGGTCATCCCCAGCCCCTCCCAATAATCCATCCACTGTCAGCAACATGCCGGACCCGAGCACCCGGGAGACATCAAACTGTCCGATTGATCCGATCAGAGCGGCAGATTACCCTATCTACTCTCCTAATGATAGAGTCCCCTACCACCACAACCTGTCTTGCCTTCCTTACATTTTGATCCCGTACTAGAGGGGATGTTACCTCGGCTGTTAGAAGTAACAGCTTCCTCTAATACAGCTACTCCTGAGCTGATGCTCACAACATCTTCACTCAAACTGGCAAATCAGCTAGGTTGCACTACATCAGGACTAGCTAGCCCTTTCCTCTTCCCTCCCACCCCTGCTTCCTCGCCCCACTGTCACCCAGATATATGCCTGTTCCCCATCTGTCTTATCTCCTCCCTTTCCACTACCTGCCCCCACTCCTCTCCAGATTGTCAATCTCCCTCAATGTTGCAATTTGCTTCTCGAGATCTCCAATCTGAGCTTCCAGAGAAGCCACTCGCACACAACCATCATAGAGGTATGGACCCTGGACGGGTACATCCAGGCATCCATACATGCAACAAGATGTGCATTGAGTCAAACCACCAATCTTGCTAACACTAATTTCCCCAGATACAGAACAATAAAACAATTGTTTTAGCTTAAACCCCTTGTTTGTTTTAACTCCTGGTTTTCTAACTCCTACTTGAAAGAGTCTACTTATTAGTCTGCTTTCAAGCAATGTGAGCAAGCTTAGTGAGTTAGGGGTGTGCCTTTATGGGAATACAATGTCACACAGGTGCAATTAATGAACACAACAGTACCCCCCATTAACAGGTTTTATGGTGTTTTGGAAAGTTACAAGGTCAAATATAGAACATTCCATTTTCACATTGAAATTTGCCAGATGAGTAATGTTACCTTTGAGATGATGTGATAGCCCAGGAATGAGAATTACCCCCATAATGGCATACAATTTGAAAAAGTAGACAACCCAAGGTATTGAAAGTGGGGTATGTTTAGTCTTTTTTAGTAGCCACTTAGTCACACTGCCTTTATATATTGATATATTTATTTATACATACAATATTCATCCAGGAAGGATATTTTGGGATAGCACTTGCTTTTCAATAAGCCATGGACAGAACAGTACAAATTCAGTTCTACACATATAATCAAAGATATATGCAGTATAATGATAACTACTACACAATTAGAAATTAACAATGAGTCCAGTAGCTCTTTCATTGAAAGTAGATGGAAAGTAGGAGATACTTTATGGGACTTCTGAGGGGTGGCAAATTTGATATCCTCTGACAGGCTATTCCATGTTTGAGTCGACCTATAAGAAAAAAACTACTCAATAGATCTTTTTGAGGCAGGGAATTAAAGTAAGTAATAGGACGTGGAATAGGGGACATATCGGGTGAAGGCAGTAGGAGTAATTGGTCAGGGCCTATGGATGTGGAAGGTATTTTGTCAACCCTCAGGGCTGAGGCCTTGCAGGATGGTGGTGTTCAGCTGCAGGCACAACTGGCGCAGCTGCAGACTGTTTCTGGGTCGGCCAACCCGCGCCTGGATGGCCCACATTGGCGGGCGCGTTCACTGGCCCATTTCACCCCTCCCCTAGAGGCTGGGCTTCTCCACAGCGCAGGAGCGGCAGCCCTGCCTCGCAGCCCAAGTGGTCTGCGGCCGTACGGACTAGGAGCTCCCCTTTTCCCCCTGCCTCAGCTCGAGCTGCAGGGGGCCCGGCTGTGTCCCAGCGCCGCCTGTAGTACAGGCACATGCCCGCCGGATGGCTGAGCATACTAGGAGCCCCAGTCCTGGGTGCGGCTCCCTCTCTTACCCCTGATGGATGGTGGGCTGTGACGAGGCCGGAGTGTGGCTCGGTCCTCCAGGATGGTGAGTAGGCCACAGGCCAAGTCACATGGGGCCGAGGGTTCGCCGGGTGGGGCGGTTGAGCAGTGCTTAGAAAGCGGGCTGCGGAGGGCTCCGTCGCCGGCCACCAGCCCCCTTCCCTCACCCAGGTCTCCCCTGGGCCTGCTGGGCACTCTCTGCCCCTACTCCCCCCTGGTGTGGGCCTGTGGATGCTGGGCTGGAGGGATGCTCTCTCACCTGTATTGTCTTTGCAGGCTGCTCCGGACCAGGCCTCAGTTCATGCGTCCGTGGCTCCTGCTCTTGGAAACGGCAATCTGGATGCTGCAGTTTCAGCCCAGCTGGCTCCTCTTGGTTCGGCTCTGCTGCTCCAGTTCGCACAAACGTTGTCTGGTGAGTGCGTCAACTCTTCTGGGTTAGAGGGCGTTAGCGAAGATGGGCAGTGGGATTGGCATAGTTTAGTTAGTAGTATGTACGGGTTATTGTTGCAGTGGGGGTGCAGCGCGGGGCTGGCATTGGCGCAATCCACATCTGTTGATGTTCTTTTTAACCCCTTAAGGACACATGACATGTGTGACATGTCATGATTCCCTTTTATTCCAGACGTTTGGTACTTAAGGGGTTAAGGAGAGGTTGGGGGGCCACGGGTGGGAGGGCCACGGGTGATAGTGGGAACTTGGCGTTCTTGGACCTGTTCCCGATTGTGGTGGCAGTGTAGTTATGGGGCAATCAGCTTCGGGATCGTCAGGTTGCGTTTCACAGCGACAATTTGGGGGAGGTGTTAGCCATCAACAATCTGTCGGCTTCTTATACCACCGGTGGTTCGGCTGCTGCGGCGGTTAATGTTGTGCTGCCTGGCAAGGTATATTGAATGTAGGGTGGTGCATCTCCCGGGGGTGGTAAATGTAACAGCAGATGCCCTTTCTCATTCACAGTGGCAGGAGTTTCCAGCGGCCACTCCCGGGGCAGGCGCAGAATGTTTCCGGTGCTCGGTGAAGCTGTAGTCTCTTGGGTTGACAGAGTGTTGGAGTGGATCAGCGGGTTGGTGTCGGAGGCCACATGGGTTCGGTATGGTAAGGCATGGCAGGAATGGTTAGCGTTTGAGCAAACCTACTGGGGATTTTCTCCAGGCGCGGCTCCAGGGTCTGCTGTCTCTGCTATGGTTCTGGGAAGCACTGGGTTGCTCGCCTTCGGCTGTTTCCTCCAAGCTTTCGGGCATTAGCTTCTGGTTTAAGCTGGCTAAGGTCCCAGACAATACGAAGGATTTCCTGGTAGTATAGGCGATGAAGGGTTGGCGTAAGGCCCTAGGGTTCCAGATTCTCGTAAGCCCATCTCTGTGGCTTTGCTGTTGGGCATCTTTCAAGTCTTACCTCAGGTGTGTTTGTCGGAGTTTGAGGCGGTCTTGTTCAAGCTCGCGTTTGCATTCACGTTTTTTGGGGCACTGGTTGTGGGGGAACTCGTTAGCCCCAGCAAACGGATCCCTGGGCAGCGGGCCAGTATTCATCCCCGGGGGCTTCTTCTCAGACAGTCACCTATGGCAGTGGAAGTTTGATTGTTCGGGTCCAGGGGGATCTGCTCCCGGAGCTGGTTCGTTTATCCCATTTACTGGGAGTGCCGGATGTTTTGGTGATTCATCTTGGGGGTAATGACTTGGGAGCAGTCCTAATTGGGGGTTTGGGAACTACTCGAGGAGCACGAGGGACCAGCAGGCAATGGAGCGCACTAGGGTGAAGTAAAATAAAAGAGTATCAAAGTTTTTGCGTGATTTTGGGGGTTGTACAGTGCGGCACCTCATTTTCGAAAAATTGATCTTTTCAATCTGCAAGACGCTTTGGAGGCGGCCAATGCGGTGTTGGTGGGGCGGCCCTGCTGATTTTAGGGGTAAAACAAAGGGGCTTGTGGCAGATGAAAGTCCTTGCCAGTCAGGGTTGGACCAGTGGTCCATTGGAAATGGTTCAGACCTGATCCCTTCCCTAGCCTCGAGATTAAATTATGATGAAGTACGTGCCCACTGAGCAAAAGCCAGTGGTTAGCATGAATGGTATTGGAAGGCCAATTGTGGTGTATGGATGAGGGGGGAGGCAAGTGCCCAGGTTATGTTAAATGGTTGGCAAGGATCTAGTAATGGAAGTTGCGGTTAATGAATGTCATGTTAATAATGGTATTGTTTTAAATAAAGCTGTGGCCTGTTTGTCACCATTTACGTCTTCCGTCAAGTTATTCTGGGTAAGTTGTTATAAGTAAAACGGGTTTCTTCCTACACTATCCCAACTACCTTCACACATGGAAGATGCATTTCCAGTTATAGGATACAAGGGAGTGATTAGTAAACACACTAGGTAATTTTTCCACATCCTCACTTCTTCCTGAACAGCAGAAAATAATTCAGTCCAGAAAAGAATGGTTGGAGGTTTTTTTGTTTTTTGTTTTTTTTTAGATTAAGGCGAGCAGGGAAGGTTACTAGTTGTGTTAAGTACAGTCTTCAACATTAAGTAGAATTTGCTATTTTTAGTATCCGACCAATCACAGTTCACTTTTCTGAGTGGGTATTTCCCTGTGTAGGCAAGCTAAGTATGAAAAGGTGTATGCAGGGAAGTTAAGTAGACGGTATATGTTTACAACAAGAACTGGTTTTAAATGAGGGAGTCTGGTTATGCAAGAGATTATGTCAAGGTGGCAGTGGAGTGTGAGTGTTAAAGCAGTTCTTGAGGAGCAAACGTAGACTCATTTACAGAGAAAAGGATACACTAACAGGGTACTGATTTTTGAAGGTCATAGATATACCCATTTACAGAGACATGCCTACACTCACACAACAACAGAAGAATACTGGTATACACAGATCATCCACATTCAGAGGTTTATACACAGGTGCTCTCATTTACAAAAATATCTATATCTACAATTTATAATCTGTAGATAATCTAATTTGTAATATCAAAATCTACTATTTTCATGTATATTTCACCATCTCATGCCATCCTATCTTCCACATTATTTCCATCACTTGTCATTTTATATTCCCTCCCCAGCCAATGCCCTCCTATCTGCCCTAATGTATTTGTCTATTTTCCTCCCATACAATTCTATCTTATCCCAAGCTTCTTATAGGAAATCCTCCCTTATTCCTTATCCTTCCTCCCGAAACCATGTCATCTCATTCCAAATCTTATCCAATACTATCATTCCCCCCTCCCTTCCTAATATCATCTCCCACCCCTTACCTTTTTCCCACTTTATCCTTGTTGCCTTGGGGCAGCTGCCTGGGTTACATCTTTGGCTGGCCACTATTTTTCCTTCCTCTCTTATCACTGCCATACAATGATGTGCTTTCCAGCCTTAATGTTGGGGACCAACAGAAGCCAATGCTGTCTCCTACATGGGCCTCTGTTAATCAATTTCTGATGAACAGTGTTAAGACCTGTATGAGCATTTCAGAGGAATTCTGATATAGTTATGCTAATCCAACTGTTGCAAACAAAATAACATTACATGGCACGAGGGAAGGAGAATAAAATCAAAGCTTTATTTTGACCTCACGACCAATAATCCTTACTGGGAGTCTTCCATGCAAAACCTCAAAACTGCTAGCTGGTATGTTGGTTGAGTACCTCTGAACTACCCAAACTGCCTTTTTACTGTACAGTCAGCAGGGATGTATCTTACACGAGGCAAAAAGGCATCTGCCTTGGGCGGCACTTTGCAGGGGATGGCTAAACGCCCAGGCAGATCCCTTGCTTGCCTCGTGTCCTGGGGGGCTCAGAAGCTGGCCAGCTGGCCACTTGTGAGCCCCCCTGAGGCTGGCAGCGGGCAACGAGGGAGCATACTCACCTGGGCTCTTCCTCTTTAATGAAGCCAGGAGCAGGTCTGACGTCATATTCCGGCTCCCGGCTTCATTATGCAGCTGCCTGTCCGCCCCCAGCCTGCCCGACCAGCAACCCTACTGGACAGTTAAGTAATCCACTCCAGTTCTCCCAGGGAGGCTGGGTGGACTTAAAATAAAAAGAAATAATAATAATTTGTGAGTGTTGGTGGTAATGTCTGTGTGTGTGTGTGTGTGTGTGCGTGTGTCTGTGAGTAAATGTGTGTGTGTCTGTACGTGAATGAGTGTGTGTATCTGTGAGTGTGTGTCTATGAGTGAATGTGTGTGTGTGAATGTGTGTGTGTGTAAGTGAGTGTGTGTGTCTAAGTGAGTGTGTCTGTAAGTGTGTGTGTCTAAGTGCATGTGTGTTGCACCCCTAAGAAATTTTGCACCCATAAGAATGTTGCACCCATGGCAGCTGCCCCTGTGCTCCCCCTCCCCAAGCTAAGCCACTGCTTATCACAAATCCGTTCAACCATCAAAGCCTAAGCAATAATGCCAGTAAAAAAAAAAAACACACACACACACATAGACAAAACCAAAAACCAGGAACAAGCAAATTTATTTTTCTTCTTTTGACTTTGCTTAAAGAGATAATGAACTGTGAGCTTTAAAACATTTTCCTAATAATATATTTCATTTATAAAGCTTTTGTCCCTATGGAGATTCCAAGTGATATTGCTCACCCTGTCAAATATTCCTTGAATTTACAAGTGATTAATAGATGTTCAACAACAGTCTTGAACATTTTCAGTTATCCATGATCTTCATGCATCTATTCCTCCTTAATAGACAACTTTGAACAAATGAAACTGTTCGTGACTGTGCTACTGGATGAGTCATTAAGTGAAAGTTTAAACTGCCATAGAAAATGATGTGGTTTATTAACTAAACAGTGAAATGAAATCAGTTCTGAAAAAAAAAAACAGCCAAATTGGATGGATGTGAGATGCTTTTCTAAACCATCTACTTTTGTCTTAAAACTGCTGTTTATTCACTAAATGGCAAGTTGCTTAAGCACTTAGAGGTCAATTCACTGAGTGCCGAAAGGGTAGCCTAATGGCATTTGAAGGTTTAAATCAGGCTTCCCCAAACTTCGGCCCTCCAGATGTTGCTGAACTACAACTCCCATGATGCTCAGCCTATCTATTTCATTCATGGAATCTTGGGAGTTGTAGTTCAGCAACATCTGGAGGGACAGAGTTTGGGGAAGCCTGGTTTAAATTCATATTTACCAGCACATTTGGCTAAATTCAGTAAGTTCATACATAATTTGCATCATAATTCAGCTGTTATGTTTTAGCTATAACAGCCAGAACCTCACAGAAAATACAGTACACCTTCCAGGAATTCCATCAGCTGAATTTAAATTATTTTTATAGATTAATGATAGAGGCAAATTTGCTAAGGTAACACTAATAAATCCCAACTGAGTTGCACAATATAAATACAATGTATTTCTGAAATGGGCTCTAATTAGTTGGTTATTGTGCAAGCACTTATTAAATAATAAACACACCTCAAAGTTTCAAATTCATCTTACTCATTTTTGATCAAATTACCTTTATAATTTGGGATTGACAATCCTGTCCATACTTTCTATTTCGAATATTTAGAACATATTTAAATATTATACCCACTCAAGCTTTATTTCCATTTAATGTAATTTAATTTTTATTTCCATACTAATTAAATTGGAAGAAGTTGGATTAATTTACCCTGTGTAGGAAGAGTCACATTGAAGCTTGTATATGATTATTCTATAAGTGGAATGTTTATTGAACAGAAGTTGCTATGTGTCAATCGGCGATTACATTTTTGGCAATAAAATTCACCACTGCATATGTCTTTGTTTTTATAAATAAATAAATAACATGCTAATATGTTAGAGAAAAGTATAACTTTATTTGGAAAGTCTACAGTAAATTATTAACAAGTTGTGAATTTGAACTAGATAAAAACAGTTTTGCATGTAAACGGGTATTCAAATTTCTGTAGCATTCCTTTCAAACACTAAATCGAATCTTGTTAGTGTGTATTTTAGAGGTACTCTATACAAGTTTGCAACAATGTTTTGGACTGCATCTATAGTTCAGTAAGGAAATTCCTGCTCTAGTAACAATCACAAACCCTTAAAGGGACACTCCAGACCCCTAAAGCACTTTAACTTGCTGAGAGGCTTTATGAGTAAAGAATATGTTCTCTCTTTTTTTAGTTGTACAAAAGTGCTTTAACTGTTAATTGTTAAGTGCATTAACTAGTATTAATTAACCTGGTTACACCCCTTTGGTTTTCAAACAGACAACGGTATTGTTACTTCCTGGTTCGATTATCTCAGTGGAGCTAAACTCAAGAGGCAGCAATTGCTCAGAGCACCTGCCTTGCAAAGACTTCTCATTGAGATGCATTGGGAAGCCTCTGATTGGACAGACACAGAAAGTCTTGGCAGGGTTAGAAGAGGTGGGTTTGCAGAGGCAGTAGACAAGAGAACTACCGTATATACTCGTGTATAAGTCGATCTCATGTATAAGTCGAGTGCAGTTTTGTGACCAACAGTTGTGAAATATGCTATGCCTCATGGATAAGTCGAGGGTAAAACTTGGGGCTATGAAATTCTGTGATTTTTATAATTATATACACACATACAAACACACACTCTGCATTAGATATACCCACACTCATACAAACACACACTCTGCATTATATACACACACTCTGTGTATATAATGCAGTGTGTATATAATGCAGAGTGTGTATATAATGCAGAGTATGTATATAATGCAGAGTGTGTGTTTGTGTAGTGTGTGTGAACTGGGTGGGGGGAGGGCATTTTTATTATTTTAATTTTAATTTTATTTTAATATTATTATTTTTTTATTATTTTAATTTTTTTTTTGTCCCCCCTCCCTGCTTGTTAACTGGTCATGGAGGGGGGCTATCTTAATCCCTGGTGGTCCAGTGGCATGGGCTGTGAAGTGGGGGGGCCGGCAGGAAGCATTTACTTACCTTTCCTGCAGCTCCTGTCAGCTCCCTTCTCCACCGTTTCGGTCAGCTCCACAGTAAGTATCGCGGTCTGGTTGCCGTGCGGATCGTTGCCACGGCTCTGACGGTCGCGGCTCTCTAAGTTGCCATAATACAGACAGTGACTCGAGTATAAGTCGAGTGTGGGTTTTTAAGCACAAAAAATGTGCTGAAAAACTAGACTTATACTCGAGTATATACTGTATATGTTTTGCAAGCTGTTTTTAAATATAACGCCAATAAAAAAATATGCATGATTAAATACATAAAACAAATGAATAGAAAAGGGGTGCAAATTACAAGCAAAAGTAGTGAGTTAAAACCAGTTTTCATGCATTGCATAATGTCTGTTGATTAATCTGTAAAAACATAAACACTAACATAGCATAATATTGTTTTAAAAATCAGATTAAAATCAAAGGTAATGGGTCACTCACAATATCCAGAGCCACATATAGCAGGCTCTGGCTGTAAAGGTGTTGGTCCACTCCGTCCTCAATAATAAATAGTCTTTCAGAATGGTAAGAATTTAAAAGGAAATTTACTGAAAAATAAAACATAAAACAAGTGTAAAAGCAAATGCAAAATAGAGACTGTATAGAGACTAAAAGTCTAAGCACAACGCGTTTCAACCTTTTTGGTCTTCTTTCTGGTGCATATAATCCTTCCCTGCATCCCTTAATTTTAAGTCCGGTAGTCAGGAAGTAGATTTTCTCGCCCACGATCGCTCTGTGACTCCCCCCCATCAGCGTCTTGTGTCAAATAATGTTTTTAACTCAATACTTTTGCTTGTAATTTGCACCCCCTTTTCCATTCATTTGTTTTCTGTTTTAATTCAGTGTCTTATTTGTGGTTAAGGACACAAGGGGTTGTTGCATTTTATAACAGATCAGCACCAATCCACTAATTTCCCATTCTATATTTGGGTTTTTCACTAATGATTAAATACATTCACGTATTCATTTAGGGTATACAGGGAGTGCAGAATTATTAGGCAAATGAGTATTTTGACCACATCATCCTCTTTATGCATGTTGTCTTACTCCAAGCTGTATAGGCTCGAAAGCCTACTACCAATTAAGCATATTAGGTGATGTGCATCTCTGTAATGAGAAGGGGTGTGGTCTAATGACATCAACACCCTATATCAGGTGTGCATAATTATTAGGCAACTTCCTTTCCTTTGGCAAAATGGGTCAAAAGAAGGACTTGACAGGCTCAGAAAAGTCAAAAATAGTGAGATATCTTGCAGAGGGATGCAGCACTCTTAAAATTGCAAAGCTTCTGAAGCGTGATCATCGAACAATCAAGCGTTTCATTCAAAATAGTCAACAGGGTCGCAAGAAGCGTGTGGAAAAACCAAGGCGCAAAATAACTGCCCATGAACTGAGAAAAGTCAAGCGTGCAGCTGCCACGATGCCACTTGCCACCAGTTTGGCCATATTTCAGAGCTGCAACATCACTGGAGTGCCCAAAAGCACAAGGTGTGCAATACTCAGAGACATGGCCAAGGTAAGAAAGGCTGAAAGACGACCACCACTGAACAAGACACACAAGCTGAAACGTCAAGACTGGGCCAAGAAATATCTCAAGACTGATTTTTCTAAGGTTTTATGGACTGATGAAATGAGAGTGAGTCTTGATGGGCCAGATGGATGGGCCCGTGGCTGGATTGGTAAAGGGCAGAGAGCTCCAGTCCGACTCAGGCGCCAGCAAGGTGGAGGTGGAGTACTGGTTTGGGCTGGTATCATCAAAGATGAGCTTGTGGGGCCTTTTCGGGTTGAGGATGGAGTCAAGCTCAACTCCCAGTCCTACTGCCAGTTCCTGGAAGACACCTTCTTCAAGCAGTGGTACAGGAAGAAGTCTGCATCCTTCAAGAAAAACATGATTTTCATGCAGGACAATGCTCCATCACACGCGTCCAAGTACTCCACAGCGTGGCTGGCAAGAAAGGGTATAAAAGAAGAAAATCTAATGACATGGCCTCCTTGTTCACCTGATCTGAACCCCATTGAGAACCTGTGGTCCATCATCAAATGTGAGATTTACAAGGAGGGAAAACAGTACACCTCTCTGAACAGTGTCTGGGAGGCTGTGGTTGCTGCTGCACGCAATGTTGATGGTGAACAGATCAAAACACTGACAGAATCCATGGATGGCAGGCTTTTGAGTGTCCTTGCAAAGAAAGGTGGCTATATTGGTCACTGATTTGTTTTTGTTTTGTTTTTGAATGTCAGAAATGTATATTTGTGAATGTTGAGATGTTATATTGGTTTCACTGGTAATAATAAATAATTGAAATGGGTATATATTTGTTTTTTGTTAAGTTGCCTAATAATTATGCACAGTAATAGTCACCTGCACACACAGATATCCCCCTAACATAGCTAAAACTAAAAACAAACTAAAAACTACTTCCAAAAATATTCAGCTTTGATATTAATGAGTTTTTTGGGTTCATTGAGAACATGGTTGTTGTTCAATAATAAAATTAATCCTCAAAAATACAACTTGCCTAATAATTCTGCACTCCCTGTATATACTAAACAGTGATTTTTATTTATTTTGTATTTGGGCAGTGGGTCACTCTAACCACCATAATTACATTCCATTATTGCAAAGTAGATGGTGCACAGCGTACCCTGAACCCAATCTTACTGACAAAAGTGGCTTTTAACTGCAGACATTTGTCAACCTAGACCTGGGCTCCATGCCACCCACCAGCTGTGGAGTGAGATGTCCAATGCTCAGGGACAATGTGAGGCACAATAATTTATACTGCTGGTCATCTATTTTGTCCAGGCTGTACAATCAGTATGTGCCTGCCAGATGTCATTATATATATATATATATATATATATATATATATATATATATATATATATATATATATATATATATATATATGTTATTGTGGTTTTTTTATGTTATTGTTTTATGGGTTTTTTGTGTGAAAATTTTACTTTTTCTTATCTAGCTGGGCAGCCATATTGAGTCAGATTCTACTGTTATCTTACTAACTGCTTCATAATAATAATTTGTTGCTATGATAACTGTCTAAAACTGCAGTGAGCAGCAGGCAAGTTAGGTTGACAGGTCAGTGGTCTACTTACAAATGTGAGGAAGGCTGAACTTGATGGACGCAAGTCTCTTTTCAGCCATGTAACTTGGTAACTATGTATTTGTGCTGTCAGTATGCAAATAGTTAGTATTTTTAAAATCAGCATCAGGCCCCAGAGTTTGGTTTGTCCAAAACAATCATATGAACATGAAAACACGACATGGATTAAATTAAGTTTGTTCCAACATAAAAAACTTAAGGGACAAACCATTTTTATTTATTTTTTTGCTGCAACTACAGTGCATGCACTGTTTCTGTGATTATTTCTCTAAATTATGCATACTTTACTTAAGGACATTGTACGTTAAAGGGACACTGTAGGCACTCTAACATTTTCATCTCTTCCATCACTTCCATTCAGTATTAAAGCTGCCACCATATAAATGGCAATAATAAAACTAACTGGTTTTAATGTTTCAGTTGTTATACAAGAGTAGCCAGCAGCTCATTCCCCCCTGTGCGGCTCGGACTAAAGAGGAAGAAGTAGCTTAAGCAATTTTCTGAGAATGTCAGCTGACCATGTTCAGCCTATCACAGTGCCATTCAGGTGTGAATCAGTATGGCTTGCAGAGATTGTATAACTTCAGCAGTAGCCACACCTCCAGTAGGGGCAGGACTATGTGAAGCCAAGGACATGCATTGAGTGATAAACTGCTCATGAATGGCTTAACACTGCATGGTGAGACAGTGCCAGGGGACTCCAGGCACAATAACCAATTCAATAAGAATACATGGGTTTAAAGTGCCAATAGTGTTTCTTTAATGTGAACCTATCAAGACTGTCTATAAAGAAGAAACAAATAAAAAAAAAACAAATATACAAAATATGGATACATTCAGTGGCAATTTACTATTATTTTACATGAAAAGCCTGTAGATGGACATTAGTTATCAAATTCATCTTTTTATGATTGTTGTTAAACATTTATCATATATCTAAACAAAGTTGATGAATCCTTTTTCAATTCGATTTTAGATAGCACAACGGACAATTTAGTGAATGTATCACATTAGTTTACACACTACAGTCAGTTTCAGCTTATCAAAAATTACAGCTTATCAAATCAAATGCAACTCTATTTTTTAATTATATATTTTAATTATTTAGGTGCTCTTAGTGTCCGGTAAAATTTTAACAACTGTCCTCGACACCAGATTGACCGACCTTCAGACATTAAGAGATACCTAGTTGACCAAAACTCCAGTCTAGATAAAATGGTCCCAAGTCCCTGTATTTCCTATTCCCTTAGGCTATAAAACCCGCTACACAGTTTTACTGCAATAACATTTCAATGTTTGCAAAGATGAGGAATGTGAAGCTACAAAACATCTCCTGAACTGATTAATATGTATTAATGTTTTTACAACAGGTTTGCCATTAATAGAAATAATTTGCAACCCCTTCATTTGCATTATGTTCACAAAGAAAGTAAAAGTTTTAGCTTTACATTGAAGAAGAAAATATGTCCCTTTATGCTACAGTACATTTCCTACATCCTTGGCAGTTTCTTGGAAGCATATTTGGTGGTTCATATGCCATTCTACATCATTTCAGATCACAATCATTCCAAAAGCAACAGACCGTGATATTTCAGAGCGCTGAGTTATTATTGCAGTAGGAAGAACATGCTGAAAGAGGACATCTGCTATTAGGAAGAATAATTTTAGTTCTACGCTAATATCGAAATTTTGTATATACATCGGTGGGCAACCACATATGTTAATGTTAATAGAGAACAAATCTACAAAAGCACTTCTCGGGGTAAAAAATCAATTTAGAGCAAAGTAGCAGTATGCACATATTTCATACCATAATTATTTTTTCTTTTCTTTTCTAATAAAATAATCACACATTTTATATCATTGCTTTTCGAACTGCGGCACAAAAATGCATTTTAGTTCTTTGTTTGGGCAGGGATATTTCAGTACTTTTCAATGTACATTTCAGTAACCAAAAAAAACACTACATTCTGAAATGTACTTTATTTATTTACTGGTGTATAAGCCATCATAAAATAATTGCAGCTATTTCTTTGTATTTTATCTACTACATATATTTACAATGTCTATATTAACTGCATTAAGAAAGTTTATAATGGGGGAGCTTGCAAGGTAAATATTATATTCACACCATATCTGTCGGTTGGGGAGAAAAAATGGAACCCCATGCTACTTTAGTAAATCTCAAATTATTGAAGGAGATATTTGATATTGAACATGACACAGGCAACTGTTCACAATAAATTGTGGTGGTGCATCCTTCTTCAGTACAGTGGAGACGCCATTACCGAGTGGGGTCTAATAAGGTTTTGTTGAAAAAAAAGTGGCAGATGCGATTTAATACAGATAATTGCAAAGTAATTTATTCTGGAATATAGAACCCACAAGTCACTTATACATTATATGGAGTTGAGTTAGGGACAACATTAAACTAAAAATGAATTGGGAACAATAAAATATAACAAACTTGACACTAGTATTCGATGCTGGTCTGCCATTGCAAAAGCTAGTAAGGGGCTTTCCCATATATAGAGTGGTACTGTATCACATGATCATAATTTTGCCTCTTTAAAAATCAATGATAAGACCTCACCTTAAATATGAGGTGCAATTTTTGGCACCAGTTTTAAAGAAGGATATTATAAAACTAGAAAAAGTGCAGAGGTGAGCTGCAAAATTAATAAGGGGTATGGAAAAAATTCGTTATAAAGAATGGCTAGAAAAACAGCATTTGTTTTCTTTCGAAAAAAGGTGCCTTGGAGTATTATACAAATTATATGAAAGCACTATACAAATAGTGCTATACACAGTCAGTATAAGCCGTTATGTGCTAACTTGTTCATTAGTAGGAATATACAACACACAAAAAGTAACCCATTGAAACTGGAAGAAGGGTGTTTTTACTTACAGCAAAGGAAAGGGTTCTTTATAGAAAGAAACAATAAATATGTGGTATTCTCTACCTAAAGACGGTGTCTTAGCAGATTCCATAGATATTTTTTTAAAAGCTTTGGATGGTTCTTTTTTTTTGGATTTTTTTACGAAAACAGAATATTCAAAGATATAACTGATATGTACGAAACAACACAATAGAAAAAGTACTCACCCCAAAAGGGTAGCGCTACCTGGTGAAAATCTGAGAAAATTCACCAAAATCTGAAGTCACTTTACTGGACAACCATCATGAAATCACCACTATACTATGACACTTACAATAGCTCAAAAATAACACATATACTGTGTTCAGTTAAGCTTATCTTCTTAGAATTTAGAATGATGTAGAATCAATGGCTTTATTGATTCCAGCCAACCTGCTCCATAACATGTCCTTTTGGCCAAGGAGACATGTTATGGAGTAGATTGGCCGGGATTAATAAAACACTACCCTTTTTGTTTCATCTGGATTGTTAGGGTTAGTCCCTTGGATTGTCCTTATAGGTCCAACTGGTGGTTTGTTTTCATGTTTGCTGGCTCCAATTTTTTTTTCTGTGAGTCTATAATTGGTATGTATGTGAACAGGTTGATCCAATGAGAAATCTGATTGCCATTATGGAGTCAAGCATAATTGGAATTGGCTACAAATGGAGTTCTTTTGCATTATTCTGGATCAACAGCAAAAAATAATGAAGTACTACTTTTTATTGTAGGTATTTATTATAAATGTTTTGGCAAACTATGTATGGAGTATATAAAATTTTGTAATAAACTTTAAATCTTTAAAATAAAATCCTAAAGGTACTGTTTATTTTAACATTTGCAATCAATTTTAACAACTATTTGAAATACTAGTATTTGGAGAAATTATTATTTTAAGAGGCATATGATAGCCGAGACACTACTATCTCTTTATTTTTGATATCATGTATTTGTATTAAACTCAAGCAACTTCTATGTGATGTCATTATACATAAATAATACTATTTAGCTATGTTTTAACGAATGGGCTAAAGTTGTAGATAAGTACATTTATATATTTAGTCAGTATGATACTGTAGTACCAGGAATACAAAGCTGTATTCCTGGCACTACCGATCCCTCTGCCTCCCCCTCCCTTGCACCCACCCTCCCCACCCCCCAGTAAATAAAGGGTTAAAAACACTTCCGTGCGCGCATTAGACCTTCCCATAGGAAAGCATTGAATCAATGCTTTCCTATGGGGAAAAATCTGATGCTGAAGGTCCTCATTCAGAGCGTGAGGTCGTCCAGCATCAGATAACAGACCAAAAGTGCATTATAATTCCGGAAGCACCCCCAGTGGCTGTCTGGTAGACAGCCACAGAGGGCAGACTTAGTGCTGCAATGTAAACATTGCACTAGGTGCAAAAGGGGACACAGCACCCAGATCACTTCACTTAGCTGAAGTGGTCTGTGTGCCTACAGTGTCCCTTTAACATAGATATTATTGTTTCACATATTTGTAATTTACCTGGTACCTGTGAAGGATTAACTCCAATTTGGGGTGGTTCTTGGATTCAAGTGTTCAACATTTCATCTTTTTTAAGGGACATACACTGGATATGTGTCTATGATTGCGTTTGTTTAAATGGACAAAACCTGTCAGATGTAACTCATTTTATAAGGATTGATTGCCAATAAAGACAGCTTGCAAAGGGCTTGGATTTTCAACCATTGTTCCAAGTTTGTGTCTGTCTCTTCCCTCTACTTTTGGTTTGTTGGGAATACCGACTTCTATGTCATTAGTGAGTTCACCTTTAAAGGGACATGCATCACTTTTTCCCCACAATTTTAGTTGACATGGAGAATTACTCCTGGCCTTTTTGCAAATTGCTTGGTAGTGAAGGGGTTAATGGCTAACAATTGCCATCCTCACCATACTTTCATAGCTATCCCTAGAGGTAAATTCATTAGGTTGAGGAGTAATTGCTCAACCCTGAAAGATTTTTAAAAGTACAATCAACAAGATTGACCAGGCGTATGAGAGAAGATATTCTCCCCAGCTAATTAAGCAGGGTTATAATGTGACAAAGAATAGGGAGAGGAATTTTCTCTTTGGAGAAAATAAACTAAAAAGAACAGTTTTAAATGGTTCTTACATTAATTAAAAAAAACAAAAAAACTATCCTAAAGCATCTTCCAGTCCTGTGTATGATGATTTTTATAGAGAATTTAGTAAATTAAATGAAGTAAGAAGCAGTGCCAAAAATGCAAGATCATTAAGTTCCTTCTTTCGCCTAGCCACTTCATTGATAGAGATGAACAAATTAAACATGGCTTTATTGTCAGGATATGTTCAAATGCGGTAAAAAAAGATGCAAGGAATGTACTTTTGTTAAAAAGGGTAACATTTTTTCATCATCAGTCACAGTACAGGCATTTCAAATCTGAAGTCTGACTAAGTGCTTAACAAAAGGAGTTGCCTAGTATGTACTACTAGTATCTAATTAAATGTGATAAATGTAACATAGAGTATGTGGGACAAAAAAAAGAAAGGGGAAATGCAGATTTCTATGCATGTACATAGGGAAAATTGTTTTAGCAAAATGATGTAATTATCATTTCAGAACTAAACAAAATCTGTCCGAAAGTGTTCTACATTCACACAGTCATTATTCCCTACATGACATTGTTTAGTATATAGCATCTCTACTTTGGTACCTTTATGTGGGATTGCCCTACTTAGGATACCAAATTAGAGCACTGTTTTTGTAGACAGCGCCTCTAATTGTGTACCCTTATGTGGGATTGCCCTATTTAGGATAGCAAATTAGGGAGCTACACTGCACACATAGGTGAATATCAGTGCATATGATTGTGTGTATGGGTAAATTGCTTTTTTTTAATGGATAGCTATAAAAGATTGGTTGTCCCTATTTTAAGGCATAGTGGTCCCTTAAATAGGATAGGTAGGTATATTTTATAGACTTGTGTCACTTACATCCCCAGTTACAATTTAAAAAGGATGTTCAGCTACTTGAGACATTTAATTTATTAACTTATTAATTTATAAACACTCTTTCTAAATTTAGTATTTGTGCTTTTTTAAATTGTCTGAATAAGGACTAACCTTCAAGGGATACTATAGTGCCAGGAATACAAAGCTGTATTTCAGGCACTGTCGCTCCCCCTGCCTCCCCCTTCCTCACCTGCCCCCCTCTATGGTCAATAATGGGTTAAAAACCCTTTATTTACTCACCTTATCCCAGTGCCGATGTCCCTCGGCTCTGGGTCGAAGCTCCTCCTCCTCATCCTGGCTTTAACGCACATGGGCAGCAAATGCTTTTTTTACTACTTATGTTGTTCTTCTTATGATAACCTACTTGATCCTGAGTAACTATTGGAATACCAGCGGAGAAAGGTCTATGTTAAATTAGCGCTCCGCTACAGTAAATATATTAGTTTACATACTATGAGGATAAATTGCAAGCATCTTTTTCTGTTTTTTTTTTTAAATATTTGCCAGATATTGTTTAGGACTACCATGCTATTTCTTTCTGATTCTTTACTCTCAGTCTGTGTTAGGTGAAGCCTTGCATGCTTTACAAACATGCTGCTGCTAACTGTGGGCCTAGCTGACCCTGCTGCAGCAACTACTGGTTCTTTTTCTACTTGAGACTTTGAGTCACCAATTGCAACACATGAAGGCAGATAAAAACATTTGCCTCCTGGGTTGTGAAGTGGACGCAACAGACCTTCTAGTCTCATTAACCTGAAGCTGAAAAATACTAATAGTTATAGTACTTCTGGTAGTGGCGATAAAAGCAGTGGGGACAGACGTGTCAGCAGTACTCATTGCTGAGGAAAATGTGTTAGGACATCAGGAGTAGGTTGCTGTTGGGTTGGAGGACACGACTCCTAGCATCCCTCTTTTTCTTCTTTGGATTAGGACTATAATATAGTTAGCGTTTTTGTTAGTGTGTGAAAAATTATAGATAGATAGATAGATTAGATATACATATATATTTATAACAAAATTTTTCATGTATTTATATATATATATATATATATATACACAGTTAGAACAAATTACACATGTATATAATTTGGTTTTAACTTTAAAAAAAAAAAAATATATATATATATATATATATATTTTTTTTTAAATTGATTTATTTTAAAAAAACTTTCTAACAGACACAATGGGGACTGCATGACATGCCAGGCAGTCCCCCTGCAGGCGGGCGGAGCTGTAGATAGCCATTCCGGCCATGTGATCGCAAGGACCCCGGGAGTGGTGAATCTGCCGGAGAGATACTGCGTGGGCTCTCAGGCAGTCTCCGGGATCGCGACCACCAGAGGTTAGTCGGCGGGGACCTGGTTCGTAGTAAGGACGGCGGGGACAGCAGCAACCGTTTAGGTGAAGGTGGATTACAGTGTTCGGAGGTTGAGTCGGGTAGTGATTCATTTACGCCGGTCTAAAACAGACGTTTTTGGGAAAGGTACCGCGGTAACACTTTTTTCTGTGCCAGGGTTGGCGGTTTGTCCAGTCTCTTGTACTTTGGCTTTTCAGGTGGTGCATTCAGAGGTAGGTGGCTCTTTTTTACTGCATGCCGGTGGTTCGTTGTCAAAGTTTCGGTTCCTTAAGGTCTTTCGGTTGGCCTTGGGGCGTATGGGTTTGGTTCCATCGCTGTACACACTCGTTCAGTACTGGGGCTGCAATGGAGGCAATTTGGCTGGGTTTAGGGGATGACCTGGTTAAGAAGATTGCGAAGTGAGAATCAGTACAATTCAAATCCTATGTGAGGACCAACCATTTAGTTTAAGTATATGTAAGGGTGGTTATTTCTGGTTATTTCTGTTCCTGTTGATAATATGTTTTTCTCCCATAGGTTGGATTGCTTGGTAAATGGAAGACTCGTATGTGTACTGGGCACATCAGAGAGCCACAGATTTTCATCAAGGCATGCAGCTGGGCATTCCTCGCTTAACAGTCCAACTTGTGTGGTTTGGTTTCTGGGGTTTCAGTTGGCAGGGGGTTTGTTTTGAGCTTTTAGGAGAATTAGGATCACTATAGGGTCAGGAACACAAACATGTATTCCTGACCCTATAGTGTTAAAACCACCATCTAGCCCCCCTCCATAAATATAGCAAAATCTTACTGTATTCAAGCCAGAAGCTGTAGATCTGCATGCTGTTTGCCTCAACAAAAAGAAAACAAGCAGTCTGCTGACATCATCAGAAGTGATAGCCTGATCCTATCACAATGCTTCCCTATAGGATTGGCTGAGACCGACAAAGAGGCAGATCAGGGGCAGAGCCAGCATGATTCAAACACAGCCCTGGCCAATCAGCATCTCCTCATAGAGATGAATTGAATCAATGAATCTTTATGAGGAAAGTTCAGTGTCTGCATGCATAGGGAGGAGTTTGGAATGTTTGGATGCATTTTAGGCAGCCATGACCCAGGAAGGATCTCTAACACCCATCTGAGGAGTGACCAGTGAAGTTATCACTAGGCTGAAATGTAAACACTGCATTTTCTCTAAAAAGACAGTGTTTACAGCAAAAAAGCCTGAAGGTAATGATTCTACTCACCAGAACAAATTCAATAAGCTGTATTTGTTCTGGTGACTATAGTGTCCCTTTAATGAATGTCAAGTACCTAATATAGTTTTGATTCATTCAAAAAAAGGAAAGGAATGCACACCAACTAACACAATAATATATATCTAAATATATTTATTATAATACAAATCCAAATCTTACATATAAAATGTAACAGTGACCAAAAAAGGCAAAAAAGTTAAACAGTATATTTACCAAATTCGACAAGCCTATAAGGGCAGAAACACGAGTCACAAACAATCCCCCAACGTTTCGGCTCCTCCTGGTAGCCTTTATCAAGGGTAGTTATATCACAACATCATCCAAGAGACTATTATATACACATAAACAAACTACTTACAGCTGATGGCCATCAGTGATGTCACAGAGAGCCGAGACCGGAAGTGACATCATCACTTCGGATCATAGCCCTATATGTAAAGCACAATAGCAATAAATACATTATACATACACAATATTGTTCCCAGACCAATTCTATCATTGGTATAAAGATCTCCTATTATTGTATACTCCATCATTGTCCTCGTAAGCATAAATATGAACGCGCATGCGCAATGCAAACATAAATATAGACGGTCGCCATACCATCTCCTGGCATCCATCCATTGGCACACTCCATACTCCCCAACGAGAAAACACATCCCCCAGCAGGCAACCCAGCAAGCTCACTAGACATAACAACATCATGTGTGCAATAACTGGTGTGCATTCCTTTCCTTTTTTTGAATATGTGCTTTATTGGTATTTAAGGGAGTACCTTTTTGGAATAGCACCCACAAGCGTGGTGGCAATTATATTAAGTATCTCTCCACATGTTGTATTTTTTATGACTATTGGTCCCTTGTGTGTGTTGAGAGATAATGTCGTTTGCTGACATTGGTGGCATTAGTGACAAGAGGGCAGAAACACGTGTCTATACGCAGGCAGAGGTGGATGCAATTATTGCTAAATATAGTACACAGGAGAGTGTGTTTGTGACTGATCAGACGTCTTTATATAGGCGGATTGAATATCTGGAAAAGAAATTGATTAATTATCAGTTACACTCTGAGACTCTGGTTGAATATTTAAGAGTAAAAAGGATCCCACGTGGGCTACGGCTGAATATTAGACTTAGCTTTTGTAAATCCAATAAAGAGTTCTGTAGAAATTGGTATAAAATATTGAATAAATGTAGTTTGGACCTTATAACGCTAACAGTGGAAGGTTTGCAGCAAGAGTTATCAGAATTTGAGAAGTCGCTTTCTGATACGAAGCAGAAATTGGCTGAAGTTGAGGATAAGGTGATTGTTGAAGGGAAGCTTGCCACAATATCGGCTAAATTACCTAAGTATAGAGAAGAGATTCTAGAGAAGAAATTGGATAAATTTCGGAGGGATACTGTAGATTATTTGGAGGATAAAGTGTATACTTGGCGGCAATCGCGTCCTGGGCGTTACTTTCAAAGGCGTAAACAAGACAATTCGGATACTAGTGTGTCGGGTCCTGAGGTGTCTTCTGGGGAATCTGAATTTGGAAAAAGTGTTTTTTTAGGGGAACATCCAAGAGGAGACGTGGAAAGAGGCCGAGGAGAGGTACACAGAGTGGTTCCAATTGTGACCGAACCCAAGAGGAGATATCCGGGACGCATGAGACAACAGCGGAAACATTGGTAGTGAATATTTCTGATAGGGTTTTATCTCAAGCCGAGGTGAGTCTCTTGGAAAAAGGTTTTGGGTTTGTACCCACCTTTAGTGGTGATAAGCTCACTATGGATATAGAGATGGAACGTTTTTTTCGGACAATACGCTTAAAAAGTTTTTTTCAGTTACAGGATACCCCTATAGTTCAAGAAGGGGTTAATATGGCTGAGTCTTCCAAATTTGACAGGCACAAGTGTAAACCTAAGAGCACGTTTCTTCCCCCTTCCATCAATGCGAGTGTTGAAACATTCATTAAATTATGTCAAATGGACATGGATAAAATTAACTGGAAAAAGAAGGGAAGGTCGAATTTGAGTAGACATGAATATGCTACACTTATGGGACTACGAAGGGATACTACCATCTCTATCAGACCTGCTGACAAGGGAGGAGCTTTGGTCGTGATGAACACGAGTGAATATGTGGCTGAAATGAATCGCCAATTGACTAATGAAAGCCATTATAGAATCTTGGAGCAAGATCCTACAGGTGAGTTAAAGGAACGAATTAAGGTAATTACGGGTGTGGCTTTGGAGAAAGAGTTAATTGAGAAAAGGGATTTTAATTTTTTGAATACGGAACACCCAAAGATCCCTTTTATTTACTTGCTCCCGAAGATACATAAGAATTTGAGGTGTCCACCTGGTCGTCCTATAGTGTCAGGATGTGGATCGGTTTTGCAACCACTATCCAAATTTGTTGATATACACTTGCAATCGTTGGTCTCTAATATGCGTTCATTTGTGCAGGATACGACAGATTTCATTAAGAAACTAGAAAGTGTGAGTATGATTCCTGAAGGAGCATTACTATGCACTATGGACATTAATAGTCTGTATACGTCTATCCCGCATGAGGAAGGCATTGAGGCAGTATTTGGAGCGATGCAAGCTCTGGAAATTAGTGAAGCATATAGAGACTTTTTGTTGGAGTTATTGACACTGGTATTACATAAGAATTACTTCACGTTTGAAGGCAAGTTTTACTTGCAGGTACAGGGTAATGCGATGGGGTCCAATGTGGCCCCCACATATGCCAATATTTTTATGGCAGCATTTGAGGATGCATTTGTATACCCTGATCCACTTTTTACCAGATTTGTGTTGAATTGGGTACGCTATATAGATGACATCTTCTTTTTTTGGACAGGTACGGTTGATGAGTTGCTCTGCTTTAAGGAGAGATTGGATAATAAATTGGACACGATATCTTTCACTATAGAATATAATAGGCATCAAATGCACTTTTTGGATGTATCTATGGAGGTAAGTGGAGGACAATTGAGCTTTGATCTCTATCAGAAGCCTACTGACCGTGTGTCATATTTACATGCTGATAGCTTTCATCCACCACAATTTTTGCAAAAATTACCATATGGACAATTTATTAGAACCCGACGAATTACATCACGGGACACAGATTATGATAGACGGGCAGACGAATTAGTGCAGGCATTTACCTTAAGGGGATATGAGAAGAAGATTTTGATGGAATGCAAGGACCAGGCTAGATTGTTGGCAAGGGAACAACTTCTAACTAAAAGAGTTAGGGATAGGAACATGAGGATCCCATGTGTTACCACCTATTCTGAACATTCGAAGGAGATTAAACATATTGTACACCAGCATTGGAATATATTACAATCTGATCCCAAAGTTAGGATTTGTTTTAATGAGAAACCTTTGTTTTCTTTCAAGAGGCACAGAAATCTTCGCGATCATTTAATGCGGAATGTGGAAGTCCAAGGAAAGATGGGGATTAAGGAATTGTGGCTTAGAATGCCTGTTGGTATGTACAGATGTGGACATTGTGTGAATTGTAATGGGGTAATTCTGGGCGATTCCTTTCTCCATCCTAGGTCTGGGAAGAAATATCCTATTCGGGATTTTTGCAATTGTCAATGAGAATTTGTAGTCTACATGTTAAAATGCCCTTGTGGCTTAGCCTATGTTGGGGAAACCACGAGGAAATTCACCATTAGGATAGGGGAACATAAGAGTAGTATTCGGACTGGAAAGATTCAATATCCAGTGGCTAGACATTTTGTGGAGATGCGACATATGGTGTCACAATTAAGATACTTGATTCTAGAGGTAGTGAAACCTCTGAGTAGAGGTGGATCTAGGGAAATGTTGTTGAAGCAGCGTGAATTATTTTGGATTTATGAATTGCAGGTTCTATTCCCTAAGGGTCTGAACGAAGAACGGGATCTCTCTCCTTTATTGTAGCCTCGTGTGGAGAAGTTGACTTATCCACCCTGCCTGAGTAGTGTTTGTATCATTGATATTGTTTTTAATTGATGTTTATTCTGTCTAGATTGCGTATGGATTTCCATTTGGATACTTAATACAATGGGTGCCCGGTTGGTAGTGTGTACTAGATCAGAGATGGAGTGCGATCTCTTTTGTGGATATTTATCCCATTGGTACGTCCAACAAGGTGAATGGATATAATCAGGATCTGGACTTATTTATTGGATCTACGATTGGACGACGAAGATTTGATCTATTGGATACCTTCATATCTTTGATTGTTTTTGATTTGTATATGTTTGTGAATGAATACTTGTTAACATTTAAGAAGAAGCTTTATATTACTAAAATGCTGTATAATTAATAGGGTGAACTGATATTGATATAAGGATTACATGTATAAGGCTTGAGTGAAGGAACATATATAATTATCTACTACATATGATGGATGGATTCTCTAGTATTGAGTTTCCCTTTTTTTGGGAATGACCTGACCGTTCAGCAAGTTGCTGAATGTATGTTCTGTATATATGATATGGATGAATAAGCATTAGTTTAGTATAGTACACTATTTTTTGGTGTTTTGCTATTATGGTGGAGGTGATTTTCACTGTCAATATTTATGTATAGTTTTTTATGAATTTATGCTATACTATGAGACTATTTATATGCACATTATGATAAATTATCATAGATTTTTGCATTTGTGCGATTTCCCTTTAAGATTTGGTGGGCGTGCTATCATGTTGTAGGTATTGTTCTCTATTTTTGGGGAAACGCATGCGCGGGCGGGTTAGCCCTTTATTTGAAGTGACTCTCTGTTAGGTGTGAACCACGGAGGCTTCCGTTAGAGGGGAGCTGGAAAGAGATCAACCGGCTGTGGCAAGATGAGTGCGCTTTTGCCTTTTTTGGTCAAGTTATTGCACACATGATGTTGTTATGTCTAGTGAGCTTGCTGGGTTGCCTGCTGGGGGATGTGTTTTCTCGTTGGGGAGTATGGAGTGTGCCAATGGATGGATGCCAGGAGATGGTATGGCGACCGTCTATATTTATGTTTGCATTGCGCATGCGCGTTCATATTTATGCTTACGAGGACAATGATGGAGTATACAATAATAGGAGATCTTTATACCAATGATAGAATTGGTCTGGGAACAATATTGTGTATGTATAATGTATTTATTGCTATTGTGCTTTACATATAGGGCTATGATCCGAAGTGATGATGTCACTTCCGGTCTCGGCTCTCTGTGACATCACTGATGGCCATCAGCTGTAAGTAGTTTGTTTATGTGTATATAATAGTCTCTTGGATGATGTTGTGATATAACTACCCTTGATAAAGGCTACCAGGAGGAGCCGAAACGTTGGGGGATTGTTTGTGACTCGTGTTTCTGCCCTTATAGGCTTGTCGAATTTGGTAAATATACTGTTTAACTTTTTTGCCTTTTTTGGTCACTGTTACATTTTATATGTAAGATTTGGATTTGTATTATAATAAATATATTTAGATATATATTATTGTGTTAGTTGGTGTGCATTCCTTTCCTTTTTTTGAATATGTGCTTTATTGGTATTTAAGGGAGTACCTTTTTGGAATAGCACCCACAAGCGTGGTGGCAATTATATTAAGTATCTCCCCACATGTTGTATTTTTTATAGTTTTGATTCATGCCAGGAGGAATGATTTGGGGCTTGTTTCAGGAAGGGATTTAATTACAGGGATGAAAAGTGTTATGGATAGGTTGAGACAGCTGGTCCCTGACGTGGTTGTCGTATGGTCGTAGATGATCCCATGGATACAATGGTGCCACGCTAGGGATCCCAAGGCAGTGGTCAGGAGCAGGGGGAAATGAATAAGTTGATGGCAACTTATGTTAGACATTTGCGTGGGGTAAAATAAAATATATATACTAGTTGTGAATCCTTAAGTGAGAGATAAAAATATTTTAATAATATCAACAAATGGAATAATCTTGATGTCACATACAAGGTGTGAAAAACCTATAAAGAGAAATACACAACCAAAGTGTGACCTGTAAACAGAAATATCCAATAGGGTGGAATAGAATCTCACTCACATGATCCAGAGCCATCTCAGTTTCTGTATAATATGCCCAAAGGGTGCCACTGATGGCCAACAGATCCAGTTGTCAGGATGTAAAGTACAAAAAAATCCAGGAAAAAAGTTTCATTGGAACAAAAAGGTAAAAGAGCACTATAAGAATGGTGCTTAAGGTAAAAACACACCCAAGCACTATCTATGAAGTAACCCTAATTAAAAGCACAAATAAAAAACAGGTATATAATTATAAATACAACAGCATACACGTTTCGGCTATTTCCTAAAGCCTTCTTCCAATTCCGATTTTCATTATGAATGGTGTCTTCTTATATACCTCCTATTACAGCTGTAAATAGTTCACAATCAGTTCATTCACATGGCATGCCTTTTCCGTCCGCTCCCGATGACGTCATATCCGCAAACCAAGGTGGAACGCATTTCCAGGACATCAAGATTATTCCATTTGTTGGTATTATTAAAATCTTTTTATCTCGCACATAAGGATTCACAACTAGTATTTGTGTAAAGGGCAAAATAGCCGTATATGGAGTAAGGATCCAGCATAAGCTTAGGATAGTGTAAAGGGAGCAAGTCGGTTGTGGTGTGCCGATACCGACGATACGGTAGGCCTGTAAATAAAGAGGGCCCACCAAGGAGTAAGAAAGTAAAGTAAATGGAAAGAAAAGAGAAAGTGTTGAAATGAGGAGTGGGTGGGAGGGTCATTCTGATGCTGACCTCAAGCGATATGAGTCAGGTAAGGGGTGTCCCTTATATAGGGGAGTGAATTAATTTAAGCCCCTCCCACAAATACAGGCAAAACTGCCTTAATACTTGTGTAAGGGGCAAAATAGCCGTATATGGAGTAAGGATCCAGCATAAGCTTAGGATAGTGTAAAGGGAGCAAGTCGGTTGTGGTGTGCCGATACCGACGATACGGTAGGCCTGTAAATAAAGAGGGCAAAAATGAATAATCAAAGATTTAATACAGTCAACAAATATATACAAATTAACCAGACATTTCCTTAAATGCATTACAGTATTTTATTCATGAAAGGATTTTGAAGGTAGGAATCTAGGACCGAAAGTGGGCACCATTTGTTGTGGGTAGGATAGTATGTTATCTCTACTGTTGGTGCATGTTGACTCATTTCGGAATGTGGTAGAGCCAATAGGTAATGATATATGTGTTTACGTACGTGGGATCGTTGAAGACAATGATCTGTCTGAGTGGTGGTGATGGTAGTGGATTCTCTGGCCTGAGAAAGGCATAAAAGGCAATGTGCATGGCTGGTAATGGCCGACTTGGTAGTATAATTGAATGGTTGTAGATCTAATAGGTCCGATAAGGATGAACAGTTGGATGGCTATTGGTAATCTCTGAGAGGAACGTGGGGGAATGGATTCCTGAAAACCTCTGAGTATATTCTTTTCTGGTATGATAGCATGAAGTTTATGGTAGTTTTGGCCATAGGTTATCATGTGTTGTTGAATGCCTGTAAAATATATAATTAATGGTGTATGAGATAGTTTAAGTTTAAGGTGGCAAAAATAAGCAAAACTTAGGAGAAATTTTGTGACACAGGTTGAGCTATGTCGTGTTCCAATGAGATTCTTTAAGCCAGGTGAAAAGCTGTGTTATGCGTTCTACAAGTATGGGACGAAAGTGCTAGGTGGGATAGTGCATGCTATGCTGCATGAGTATGTCTAATCCATGATTTTGTCTCTGGAACGAAAGAGTGGACGTGACTGTATGGGCGGCTGTAGGAAGCGTATGATGAACATGCCTGGAATATAAATGAGACAGTTGTCGGCAGGGATGTATACCCCCGTCTGGTACATGAAAGTGAAATGTGATAAGTGGCCAACCAAGTGAGTTCCCCAGAAACATCATGAACTTATGGATGAGTAGTGGCGTTTGTTGATGATATGATATGTGCTTAGTTGTCTGAGTAACAACGGATTGATGACCCTGACCATGATTTACCCCATGCCACAGCAGCTGCTACAATGGGGTAGATCTCCCAAAGGGGCTGAAGTGGTGGAAAAATTTCCAAACCTGGATGCCATGGCCAACAGCCCCAAAGCAATTGTTCCCGGTAGATCGCTGCCAAACCCGTGGTATACGCTGCGTCTGACCATCTGGTTGGAGAAGTGTCAGACAATCCTGGAAGGAACATGCTTTTACCATGCCAAGTGGTTAAGAAATCCCCCCCCCATGTGCAGGTCTGCTGCTGCTGAGGTGTCTAGGCACCTCCTCTGATCGTCATGTTGGAAGTGTGGAAAAAAGGGGAAAGTACTCTGGATGTGAAAGCATGGCAAAATTAAGGAACCTGGTAGGGATCGTAGTTCCTTGCAGTTGTAAGTACTAAGCAGGAGGTAGTGATTGATGTAGTTGAGAATGTTCCCTATTTGTCTTGTGGTAACTTGCGTGTATGGATGCCGAGTAATATAGTCATATGCCCAGTAATGTGAAGATAGTGTCTGGGCCTTCTGTTTCTTATGGGGTACTGGGACGCCCAAGAGGTCAACCAGACTAAGCTGCCGTGAGGCTTCTAGTGAAAAATATGCTTTCTTTGATTAACAAGAAGTCTTCTAGATAGTGTATGACTGTAAGGCCTCTGGATATGTTATCATAACCAGCACAGAGTATCTGCGAATATCGATAGTAGGCTAATCTGTAGCTCGAAAGTTGAGCGGGGAAAGGATTGCCCAATTTATGCCATGTAAGTGCCAGTGTGTAGGGTAGATGGTAGCCGTTTACTGCGTTGATGATATTGGTCTTACTTAATCAAGCTTCAACCCATGCTTGAGTGATAGCTGTCAAGGTAGATCAATGGTGTTGTATAGTAAGAAAAATCCTCGGAGGGTATGAGGGAGTTGAGACTTGGGGTAGCGGAGGTGTGTGTTACCAATAAGTCTTTGTTTAAGGGAAGATTCCTTGTGACAATACCAATGTGTGTGTTTGGTGCCATGCTGTAAATGGTGGAGATTGGAAGACCCCTCTGCAAATCTTGGCTATGAGTGTGTTTACAGCCAATGGTTTTGTTGTGCTGACTGTAAGTGAGGGCATGCTATATTCCTTGAAGGTGTGTTTATGATACCTGTATGGGAGCCCTTTGAAGCTCCAGAGCTTTAGTAAATCTACTACAAGTCTGGAAGGGTGATGAGTCAGTAGTGTTGAAAATGCATTGGTGTGTACAGATGGTGAATACGTTATTTGTAAGTTGTATTGGGACACATGGTTTGTCATGTGCCCTGAACTATTTGAACATATATGCAACAGTCTGTATGCAATGCAACTACTCATATCAGTGGTCTCTGGTAGTTCAGAGGTGCTGGTACCTGGAGCCTGAGAGTGCTCGTCCATTTGTTTGGGAAAAAATCCCTTCTGTATGGGTACCTGCACAAATAAACAACTCCACATATTCCAAATGCCAACCCAACCAAGGGATGGTCAGTTCCCGATTTACCTGGAATCCCTGGATCTGACCATCACAGATACATCATCATACATATATATGCCTTGCTTCCCCAATGTGCTGGGATCATACGTGCAGGTTTAACATCTTGTGTGTCATAAGAATTGATTGTACCAGGTAACCGAGTTTCGGTTGGTGCTGGTTGTACAGTAGCGTGAGGCCCAGCCTTGTGAGGGCTGTGGTGACCAACTCGAGATTGCCAGTCTGTCATAAATTTTTTGGCTCATGAGTTTATGAGTGAAGCTAGCATAGCCTGGGTGTCACCTGAGTTGATGTAGCTGGGCCTTCCCCTGCCTCCGTGTTGTCCGTTGATGTATGGAGGAGTTTGAATAACTGCTTTCCTTGCTGTAGCAGGGTAGGGGATTTGTCACCTCCTTAGGTCGGTGGTAATGTGTGGGATCGTCCAGGATCTGATTGCTGCTGGACTAGCAACATCTCCTCTGCTTGAAGGTGTATCAATTCTAGCCGGGGTGCTAGGAAGAGGTGATTCTTCACCATCTTTTGAGAAATACTTAAATAACAATAAAGATTGCAATTATTATTTGTACCCAGGGTTCTTGTACTGGCTTGCTAGCTAAGCCGTAAGGCGAAATGATTAGACTTGGTGTTTTTTGGTGACTGGTGAGGCCCTGCTAGTTGCCAAGTGGCTTGAGAGGCTCTATCTATGCTTGGCGCGAGGGGATTTTGTGTGGCCACCGAACGTTGTGGCAGGATGTTGGCCTCTCGGTGACAGTAACCAGAAAAATAGGAAGGGGAGTGACAGGTGAGGCCCTCTCTATGATACAATGCGAGGCGGCTAGCTCACGAGTGGCCCGAGGGGTGTATGCCTCCGAGTGTGAGGCGGGGTGTTGGCCTCGCGGGACCACTAACCGAAGCATAATGCAGAGAAAAAAGGGGGTAATACCTATTGGGCCCTAGAACCCTAATTGCCAGTACACTATTACTATTCCAGGGAAGGTAAGAGATGGATAACTACGTGAGCAGGTGTATGTACCTGGTAGTATGGTATTGAACCTGACAATCCGTATAGGTTTTTTAGTAGTAACTGTAACCTGAATGGATAAAACCGTATGGCATAAGGAAATATGGCATAGACCAAGCTTATCTTAATACGTACAGTATATGTGAAAAGTAAAGTGCGTGATGTGTAAATATTAAACATCGTAGCCATACTGGTTAAATATGTATCAATCTTAACCCATTAAGTGCCGTATGTACAAGTGAAAATGTGGTCTGTCCCCACCTTGTATGTTGTATGTCCCCTTGCTAGGGGAAGTCTGTTGCGGGAGCAGCGTGCTGTGAAAAATGTATGTGAACTATATTACCAGTTACATATATACAGATGCGTCTGCTACTGTGTAATAATATATGTATTTATACCAGATGTTGACATAGTGCTTGCTATGTGAATTGTTGTATGTCTTATTGAATGGTAGGGGTCAGTGAACATGGTGTTGCAAAATGCAAGTGCACTGGAGATCTGCCGAGTGCCCTATAGGTGGCAGTGTAGTTGGATACTGATTGGTATGTGAAATGTTCTTTGTCTGTTGACCTATAGGTGTCAGTGTTTTGGTGTTTGTAAAACCCCATGAAAATTGTCAATGTACTTGACAGACCTGTAGGTGGCAGTGTTGATAGAACCACTGTTGGTCTTGATGTGAAATGTAAATTATTGTGAATTAAACCTGAAGTTGAGCCCGTGCTGGAGTTTAATTTATGGTCTATAGTTATGTTTCAAACAATCTTATGTGTAATTTATATTGGCTGGTAAATTGTATATGACATGTGAAGACAGTTTTGCTGTTGACCAGTAGGGGTCAGAAATGCTGATTGTATGTTAAAATACCCTTTAACCCCTTAAGGACCAAACTTCTGGAATAAAAGGGGATCATTACACGTCACACATGTCATGTGTCCTTAAGGGGTTAATGCTACCATTTGACAGATAGGAGTCAGTATAAAAGCGAAAATGCTGTAGTTCGTTTGTTTGCTTATGAAGTGGAATAAAATCTGAGAAGCCTGTAGTATACTGATTGACCGGTAGGGGTCAGCATGTAGGCGAAAATGCCGTGGTTTGTTGGTTTGTACATGAAATGCAATAATGTCTGAGAAGCCTGTAGTACACTGAATGACTGGTAAGGGTCAGTGTGTAGGTGAAAATGCAGTGGTTTATGGTTTTGTACATGAAAAGCAAAAACGTCTAAGAAGCCTGTAGTACACCGAATGACTGACAGGGGTCAGTGTGTAGGTGAAAATTGCAGTGGTTTGTTGGTTTATACATGAAATGCAATAATGTCTGAGAAGCCCGTAGTACACCGAATGACCAATAGGGGTCACTGTGTAGCTGAAAATGCGGTGTTTGGTTGGTTTTTTCATGAAATGCAATAATGTCTGAGAAGCCGGTAGTACACCGAATGACCAGTAGGGGTCAGTGTGTAGGCGAAAATGCAGTGGTTCGTTGGTTTGTACATGAAATGCAATAATGTCTAAGAAGCCTGTAGTACACTAAATGACCAGTAGTGGTCAGTGTGTAGGCGCAAATGCAGTGATTCTTTGATTTGTACATGAAATGCAATAATGTCTGAGAAGCCTGTAGTACACCAAATGACCAGTAGGGGTCAGTGTGTAGGTGCAAATGCAGTGATTCGTTTATTTGTTCATGAAATGCGATAATGTCTAAGAAGCCTGTAGTACACCAAAAACCGGTAGGGGTTAGTGTGTAGGTGAAAATGAGGTGGTTTATTGGTTTGTACATGAAAATGCAAAAAACGTCTAAGATGCCTGTAGTACACCGAATGACCGATAGGGGTCAGTGTGTAGGTGAAAATGCGGTGTTTGGTTGTTTTTTTCATGAAATGCAATAATGTCTGAGAAGCCGGTAGTACACCGAATGACCAGTAGGGGTCAGTGTGTAGGCGAAAATGCAGTGGTTCGTTGGTTTATACATGAAATGCAATAATGTCTAAGAAGCCTGTAGTACACCCAAAGACCGGTAGGGGGTTTAAACGAATGATATGCATGAACATGCAATGGTTTTAGAACAGACATAGACAAAATGCAGCCGTAAAGTGAGGACCTGACCCGTGCATGGTGCCGTGGGACTGATGCCTGGCGTAACGGGTAGGTCGACTTACTGTTTGTGAGTCACTTGGACACCATCCACGGCGATGGATTGAAGAAAGAAGGTGGTAGGCCGGAAAAGCCTGTGGCTGGATTCCTGACACAGCTCAGCTTAGAAAACCTCATGGAGTAATCAGGTAAAATGGCGTCTGGATGACCCGGAAGTGGAAATCATTCTGATGCTGACCTCAAGCGATATGAGTCAGGTAAGGGGTGTCCCTTATATAGGGGAGTGAATTAATTTAAGCCCCTCCCACAAATACAGGCAAAACTGCCTTAATACATATATATTTTATTTTGCATTTTGTGTTAAGTGTTGAGGAAGCACTTTTGTATTTGTTGTGATCACTACACATTTTTAATTGCACAATTATATGAAGCGCCAGACACACTTATTTATATTTTGTTTTTGGGTGGGCTAGTTTTTAGGTATCAGGATTTAGAAGCTCAACTGCCAAGTTATTATCGGCAAGATGGTGTACATCTTTTGGATGTTGGTATGGATTTTTTGATGCTACAGTTTCAGGAAGGGTTATAACAAACATTGGTTTTGGTGGGGGTGCTAAGGTAGCTTCAGGAGTCAAGCTCTGAGCTATGGCAGGGGATGGATAGAAAAGTTTTGGTGTAGGTAATTTGTTCATATGTAGGATAGTTTTAGTTGCTAAGAACAGTTAGGTTTGGAATGGTATTGGTAGGTTCAAACTCGTTGGTTGCTCTGAACCTGGTATGTGTAGGGTGTATCTCGGTATACCCCTACATTGTAAAACCTGGAAAATCAAAACAAACATTATACTAGTAGGCCAATGAAAGGGTTTTATGTAATATATGAGGTCATAATGAGGCACCAGGAAGCCAGGGATAAGTGAGTGTGCATCAGAAAACAGAAGAGACTTCACTTCAAATAAACCTCCAAATTCCACATACCTTAAAAATCTGAATACTCCTTGTCCCCCTATCCTACATTTAACAAAATCTAAGCAAATCCTTTCCTGAAAAATAGGTAGGCTGCTCAAGAACATTCCTCCAATAATTGTGCTTCCAAAGAACAATTAACGGATGTTTTTCATGAGTAAGCTATTAGTCCTTAAAAATAAATAAATAAATAAAAATACATGAATAAAAGCGTATGGAGGTCAAATTAATCCTCATATTGGTACAAGGGAGGTTTGAAAACCTCACCCCTGACCCCTGTTTTTCCTGATTCTGTGCAGGGAGTAAAGCAGGGAGGTCCATAGAGACCAACTGACAGGTTTCAAATACTGTCTGACCCAAGGTCCATGTTATATGGCCGAAGAGCCCTGTCATATACTGAAGATCGTTTTTTGTTTTTTTTTACATATACTATATATTTATTTTTTTTTAAATCTATTTTCTTTCAAATTTGATGAAAGGATATCAAGAACATGTTTTGATGTTCCAATAGTCTTTTGAGAGGGCAGCTATTTGCCAATAGACCAACATTAGGGTACAAGAATAATCATTCTCTGGTGACCAAGGTTACATAAGTACAAATAATAAAGAGTCAATAAAGCTAAATAGACCCAGAGGTGCCCTTAAATGTAGTGCCTACTTGCTTGACTGTACCACACCCCCTTGCTATATTGGAGGTAATAAGAGTGAAGATGATTTACATAGACAGGCCATTCCATTTGTTTGATCCTTCACACTACCTTTTGTTTATTGTTATATCCAAGTTATGTTACGTTTTTACTGTTTTAACAGTGTTTTACTTAGCCTCAATAAAACAATTTATTAACCTGGTTCTTTGAACCGAAGTCAACAGTAACTGATTTATAATAAAAATAGCTCTTTTATAATCATAAATAAATTACTGAGAGAAGCATTTTGTCTGAATTCATTTCCATTGCTTTATCCACATTTTTATTGTTAAACACAAGACAAAGGAAAAATGACTTAACAGCAAGACAAGCTCAACGCAAGACAAAGGTTGCAGCCAATCTTAGTCAACAGAGTTTATGACAAATGAAAATCCAGGCTTCCAGCTGAATTTCAGTTTCGTTATTTTTGTTTTAATGTATGTGTGAATCAATTAATCCTGTCATACAAGGGCATCGTAAACTGTGTGCTAGAGTTAATGAGTCAGACATTATCACATCATTACACCAGCTGGCATAATGTAGCATGTGTTGTTTGTCATAATATACACTGCCATGCTTAACAACCATTAATTGTTTACACGAGCAGTCATATTTGTCTTCAAAGAACCTTCAGTGACTTTTTAGTGAATAAAATGCTTAACCATCATATATCGCTTTTTTAAGAAAACAAGTATTGAAGGAGTGTTTTGTGTTCCAAATAACATCAGCATTAAAGCATACCTGTGTACATAATGTTTTATAGTAAAGATCTGGGGTAGGCAACCTTCCGGACTCCAGATGTTGTGGACTACATCTCCCCTAATGCTTTGCCATCATAATGGCTGTACGAGGATTCTGGGAGATATAGTCCACAACTTCTGGAGTGCCAAAGCTTGCCTACACCTTCTATTGGCAATGACCTGTATCTGTATTCTTAATGTGTAAAATCAATTTTCCAGTTGAAATTCCTTAGTTAGTCTCAAACATTAGTTAGTCAAGTAATAAGAGTGTTAACACCATTTTATCAGTAAGTCACAGAAGTTAAAATAAACTTAGCGTTCACAGAAAATGTTTATATAGAAAATTGATTGTGGTCAATTAGAAATCATTTTCTAGTTATCTCAATTCACGGTATAATGAAATAGAGAGAAATAAGTAAGTAAAGAGGAGCAGAGCCAGGTTCATTCTTGGGGGTAGGGAGGAAATGATGAGAGGGAGACAAGTGAAGGGATAACTGGAAGAAGAAATGCAAAAAAAAAAAAAGAAAAAAGAAATTCAAGACAATTATATATCTGCATTTGCACACATTTAACCACTTAGTGACCAGACCATTTTAAAATGTTCTTATTGTTAAGGACCAGGGCACTTTTTACATTTCTGCGGTGTTTGTGTTTATCTGTAATTTTCCTCTTACTCATTTACTGTACCCACATATATACCGTTTTTCTCACCATTAAATGGTCTTTCTAAAGATACCATTATTTTCATCATGTCATATAATTTAGAATAACTTAAAAAAAAAAATTATGAAAAAGGGGGGCAGAGCCAAGCCAGCAAGCTGACAAGTTGTGCCTCACACAAGCTCCTGCGGCACGGGCTAAAATCTCGCTGATCACTCAATCAGACACAAAGTCAGAGACACTCTTGATGTTATATTTAACCGATTCTGGGCCAAGCTGCTGAGAGGCCTGGGAAACTGCTACAGGGTTCAAAGTGATTCCCCCACCTCAGCCATCCCCACAAGATGCCTGCCCGGGCTGAGAGCAACAAGGGCCATAACCCACAGGCACCGGCCACACAGGTGCAGGGCCACAAGGCATAAGCAGCGACACACCCCGACTGACCGCAGGACCCACCGCACTGTCCCAAAAGGGAAGACCCTGGACCTCACTGGATCCCAGGCTCGTGCAAAAGGGTGCCAGCTCTCACACAGCACCGGAGCCAGAAGGGTGCCTCACCTCCACGATGCTGCATTTTTCCCCGAACTGGACTGAGCCCAATCCCAAGCAATAACCATCAAAGAGGTGTTGGATGACTGCTCGCTTACCGTATCAGAGGGCTGGCATGGCAACCCACAACCTGAGTCCAAAAAGCATTGACGAGGACTCACTTAAATATTAGCGAGTAGACATGCCTTTATCAGAGTATATGTCTATCTCTCCAGCTCTTACCTTCACTCTCATGTTATATATTTTTTTTTTTTTTAACTAAATGTCTATGCATGACTAACTAAACTCTACAATCGACGGGGTAGACCTATTTCCATTTAAACGGTATATTCTTTCTCACTAAATGTCTATGCCTGACTCTAGTTAACTGCACTCTACAACTGACGGGACATACCTGTTTTCTTTCTCATTTCTATGCCTACCCTAGATAACTACTACCTGTCAATACGGCGGAAACTATTCGCATAGCTCTCGTATACTCCTCACTGACATAACTATACCTACCATACCGTCAGTTGAATGCTCTGTTTAATTTTATGCTTTCTATTGTCGATCTACTGACATTTTCAAAACGCTCACTTATGCTATACTGTTGAGATCTTGAACCACTAAATATCAAAAATGTGCAATGATTACCCATGCCATTCTCATGTTATCCTATGTTTCTTACGAATGCACTTGTGAATGCTGTTGAGGCAAAACAAGCACTGCTGAATGAATTTGTACAAGAAAAATTAGAAAAAATGTAAAAAGAAACACACTTTTTCGAACTTTGACTCCCAAAATCTGTTATGCATCTACAACAGCCAAAAAACACCCATGCTAAATAGTTTTTAAAATGTTGTCCAGAGAGAAATACCCGATGGTAACATGTTCTTAGCTTTTTTTAAAAAGTTATAGGGCTATAAGTACAAGTAGCACTTTGCTATTTCCAAACCATTTTTTTTCAAAATGAACCCAAGTTACATTGTGACACTGATATCTGTCAGGAATCTCTGAATAACCCTTCACATGTATATATTTTTTAAAAGAAGACAACCTAAGGTATTAAACTTGTTGTATTTTGACTCTTTTCGTGCTCTTTTTATGCAACCATTTTACCACCAATCTAAAATTAAAATAATTGGTGATTTTTTTTTGACACACATAGCAATTTAAGAATGCATGTATGGAGAACTTTAAGGGTTACTGCCAAAGGACACCCCTATATGTGTTCAGCAACATCTCCTTAGTACAGTGATACCCCCCATTTATAGGTGTGTCGGGTTCTCTGGGGGCTAAAAGACCTTACTTGGAGGGTGCACATTCCAGTTTTCCAACTTGGAATTTTCTCAGCTGGTCATCATGCTCCCATATCCTATTTGGGAAATGTTTGAAGCTGGCCAATGTAATCATCATCAAAAAATACATTTTTGAAAAGTAGACACCCTAAGGTATTTCAAATGGTGGTATTTTAACACTTTCCATGCACTAATTCTACCACCAGTCTTTGTCAAACTTTTGGGTAATCATTTTTTGTTATTTTTTTCTCACATTGTACTTTATGCATGGATTCTCAGTTCCTGTTATGGGTTACTGACAAAACACCCCAATATGTGTTCAGCAACATCTCCCAAGTACAACAGTGCCCCCAATGTAAAGTTTTTATGGGTTTTTGCAAACTTACAGGGGTCAAATGTAGGAATTTCCCTTTTCCATGTTTGCTCATTGAAATTTGCCAGATTGGTTTGCTTGGCCTATGTTGCCTTTGAGACCGTATAGCATCCCAGGAATGAAAATGAACCCCATCATATTTACATCATACTGTTGTAAACACTCATGTTTGTGTTCAGCGAGTGTAACAATGCCCCCCTTGTACAGGTTTTATGGTGTTTTGAAAAGGTACAGGGTCAATATAGAGCTTGCCCAATTCAGTTTGGCAGATTTGTTTTATTGGGTCTGTGTTGCCTTTTGAGACCATATGGTAGCCCAGGAACGTGAAATAACCCCATCATGGCATATCACTTTCAAATGTAGACAATGTAGTCACTTAGGCACAAACGCTGGCCAAAGTTAGCATTTTTATTTTTTTTAGTTTTTTTTTTCAATATATATATATATATATATATATGATATATATATATATATATAAAAGCAACTTTGAAGGGAGAGGTAAGTGACCAATTTGATTGGGTTTGAATCCCAACTTGCAGATTGGTGCCTGTCTGCTGTCCCAACCAATTTGACATCATTCATCTGATTGTCTGCAAGATGTTTGCTAACGTGTTCTTTTCATCCACCACTTCAGCACGTAACAGAAGAGCCCTTCTGCCCTTGAGATCCATCCAGCCTGGAATGCTGCTAAGGCTTGTCCTCCTCACTACCACTAACATGCCCAGACACCAGGGGTTGCCACCAGTGTGTTATCAAGAAGAGGAAGCGGGAAAGGCATGCTAGTCTTGTGTTGTTTTGAAGTGCAACCAATGACCTACAGCCTTAGTCAACTGTTCCTTCACTTTTAACATGCTGGAATAGTACAGTGATGTGACTGAAGGAAAGTACATAATGTGGAACAAGGGCTGTATCTGAAGTTTAAAGGACTCCCCTTCTATGATGGAATAGGAAGCTCACAGACAGCAATCAGCTAGGCAATCAGGCAGGTGATTTATTAACCTGCCGTTTTGATATGAAACTGGCACAAAATGCAACAAAATGTTCATGTGAGGGCTAGAGGACACATACCTGAGATAATGTGGACATGAAGTCTGACTCTCCTAGTCACCTAGTGGCACTAGAGCGAACAAACCCCCTGCTCTGCCTATGAATGGTATTAATGGAGGAAATACCCATGGTGGTAATCTGTGCATCTTAGATGACTTGTGGGCCCAAAGTCACATCTCCAATATAAAAACAAGGCAAAGCGACTCAACTATGCATGAAAACAACAGAACTGGAGTGCAGAAAAATGGCAGTAGGTGTTCTGGACTGATAAATCTAAATGTGAATGATGATTGCTTGGAACAACATCCCTATCAAGTTCCTTATCAAACTGTGTGCAAGTGTACATAGAAAAATTGAAGCTATAACGAAGAAAGGGTTTGGTCACAAAAAATATTGATTTAGATTTTTCTTCTGTACTTTTTTTGCATTTTATTAATTGATAAAAATAAACTATTGACATTTCTATTTTTTAAAGTATTCTTACTTTACAGCATTTTTTTTTCAAACCTGCCTAAAACTTTTGCACATTAGTGTGCATCTCCATGTAACCAAGTTGTTTAACCTACCTATGTAGATGGTACAGTGGAGTGGCTACAAATAATCAATATAATTCTAATATTTGGTAGACAAATTAGCAGACTTTATAATGTGCTTATATTATTGCTGGGTAAAAAGCTGCTTTATCTGCTGAATTGTATTTTAATTCATTGTTAAATGCATTATTAGTCTTAATTAATAGAATTACCACTGAATTATGAAAATGAATACTGGTCATAAGCAATGATAACATAAAATAAATGAATGAAAAATGAGATAGGATTTTTTTCTAACCCAGATCATCTGATATGCTATGTCGAAAGTAAGTTGAAGGACATGTACAAGCATTTAAATAAACTCATATGTAGCACAAAATGGGTTAAATGAAAATAAATATATATATATATATTTCAATAGATCAATAGATCAATATATATATATATATAAATATATCAACACCAATATATATATTGTCCAGCTGCTTGCACTCCAGTAAAAAAATATAAACCCAGTGCTTATCAGTAAATATATACCCCAATTGCAAAGGATAGCACTACAGGGACTTAAAATAGTGTAAAAAATAAAACTTAGCTTTTATTCAGAGATTGCTGACAAAAATAAACTTCTCAATTCACCACAGAACTTTCATCAGGATAACAGCACAACTGTGCTTCAAGAGTTTAAATAGCTAAATCAGAATGAACAAATTACACTCACAGTGAATACTCACCGCCCTTAACCCCGATGATTGTGCAAGCTGCAGTATAAATTTGACTCGGTAGGGAGCTCCAGCAGAAGTAAAGTGAGCGAGAATCTTCTTAAAATTAGCTGAAAGAAACATGAAAAATAAAAGTATATATACAACACCTATCATACAGTAGGATCTTTACATATTAAAACAATGGGCTGAGGTGGTGAAAAAAAATGCACAAAATTAATAAGAGCAAAATTACAATATCAAATATATAGATTGAACACAAGCGTATTTACGAGGATGAGAAAGCACAAAACTAGAAAGCTAATCTTGTCTAAATATGGATTTGTATCCCGTGAATCAAAAAAAAAGAACATATATAATGTGATTCGATTGTTAGAGTACTTATCGTACAGAATGTAGTGATTATATGATCCAGATATCTTAGATAAGGAACAGCATAAGGATATGGATTAAGCCTTATGTATCTTTACCAAACCTCAAAAGAGGTTCCCTGTGTTGGATAATAACTGCTACATGTTCCTGGGGTGCTATCCTTTGGAATTGGGGTATATCTTTGCCATATATATATATGTATCCAACATAATGTCAAAATAATGAACAATGTGCCCAAACTTTCCAGCTGGAAAAGTATACAAAATATTAGGGATGTGCATGGGCAAAAAATGTGGTTTGGTTCAGCACTTCCGAAATTCTGGACTTCGGCAATTCCCTAACCCTACCGCTAACCCTGACCCTGACCCTAACCCTGACCCTAACCTTAACCCTTAACTCTAAATTTTGCCGTTTAGCTTCTCCACTTGTGTGGTTCTTGTGATCGGTCAATACCATGATAGGATCTTGGGAACCCTCCTGGAGATGTCTCCATTTCTTCAAGGCTACGATAATGGCCAATATTTCTATATTGCCAATATCATAGTTCCGTTCTGCCTGCAAGAGTTTTCTAGAAAATAAACCATACGGGTGCAAAGGCTGGTCAGGGGACAAGTGCTGGGAAAAAATAGCTCCTACTCCAACTCAGAAGCATCTACTTCCAATACAAAATGAAGTGAAGGGTCAGGATGTCTGAGGATAGGAGCAGAAACAAAAGCTTTTTTCAGCTTCTCAACAGCTTGCCTTGTCTCAGGGGGCCAACCATAGTGGTTCGCAGCCTTCTTTAAGGGATTCATGATAGGGGCAATAATAGTAGAGATATTCTTTATAAATCTCCTATAATAGTTGGAGAACCCTATGAACCTTTGGATTGGTTTTAATCCCTGAGGCAAAGGCCACTCAACAACGGCTGACAACTTCTTGGGATCCATACTGAATCCAGATTCGGACCAATGGCATTTGGTTCAGCACTTCTGAAATTTGGCACTTCGGCAATTCGGTAATTCGGACCCTAACCCCTAAACCCTAAAGCTTAACCCTACCACTAACCCTAACCCACTCCAGAACTTCGGCAATTCAGAACTTTGGCAATTCGGGACTTCGGCAATTCAGTTCGGTTCGGCACTTCAGAAATTCATCACTTTGGCAATTCTGAAATTTGCCAATTTGGCAATTCGAACTTCAGACATTTGTAAGCATCCTAATGTCTGAATTTCACGAAATTTGTCCGATTGTACATTCGGAACGAAAAAAAAATTGCACATGTCTACAATATAAAACATTGTCAAGAAGTGTTTGTAAAACCTTGGAGACGTGTATGTGATGTGTACTTAGGTTAGGGGAATATATCAGAATATCATCTAAGTACACTATCACGAACGAATGTATGAAGTCTTGATGACGTGATTGATAAAGTCCATTCATGACCCTCTTTTATGCGTACCAAATTGTATGAACCCCTCAGATCCAGCTTGGTAAAGACAAAGGCCATTTTTAACTTGTAAAAAAGCTATGTAACAAGGGGAATAGGATATACGCATTTTTAATCGTGATCTTATTCAACCCTCTATAGTCTATGCAGAGGCGTAGGTCTCCCTCTTTTTGGGATACAGCCGGAGAGGAAGATCAACCTATAAATCCCTTCACTAATGTATCTCCAATATACTCCTCCATGACGGTACTCTCCTAGGAAGACAGAGGATAAACCCTTCCTTTAGGTGGCATAGTACCAGGTAGGAGATCTATCGCACAATCATAAGGCCTATGAGGTGGTAATAGGTCTGCCTTCTTATCAAACATGGGGATGGTATGTCTGTAGACAGCGGTGGGGCAGTAGGAACATTAATGCGTGAATATGCAATGTCAATCTGCAGTTGCTAAGGCCATTAAGGTTTTGTCATGTATAAATAGGGGCATAAATTCTCAGGATGAAAATATAATTTTGCCTCTTTATAAATCGCTGGTAAGACCACACCTTGAATATGCTGTGCAATTTTGGGCACCTGTTCTAAAGAAGGATATCATGGCACTAGTAAATGTGCAGAGACGGGCTACAAAATTGAAATTAGGAATAGAGCATTTTAGTTACAAAGAAAGGTTAAAAAATTTAAATCTCTTTGGTTTGGAAAAATGGCACCTGAGAGGCGATATGATAATATTATACAAATATATTCGGTGCCAGTACAAACTATTATCTGGAAATCTATTCATAAACAGAGCTATACATAGGATACGAGGTCACACATTCAGGCCGGAAGAAAGGAGTTTTCATCTAAGGCAAAGAAAAGGGTTTTTTTTTTACAGTGAGAGCAATAAGGATATGGAATTTTCTGCCTGAAGAGGTGGTTTTATCAGAGTCCATACAGATGTTTAAACTGCAATTGGATAAATACTTGCAAAAACATAACATGCAGGGATATCATTTCTAATTAGTGGGGTAATAGCTGCTTGATCCAAGGACACATCTGACTGCTATTTTGGGGTCAAGAAGGAATTTTTTCCTAATTTATGCAAAATTGAAAGACTAGGTTTTTTGCATTCTTTTGGATCAACAGCAAAAACTTATGTGAGGAAGGCTGAACTTGATGGACGCAAGTCTCTTTTCAGCTATGTAACAGGAGTGACCTTTTTTATACACTTCTCCTGACACTTATAACTCTATAAGATGACTTAATCCGGTCTCCAATCAATAGTGGGGGTTGTGTAGCCAATGGTAACCAATTGATGAAGAAGGGGAGGTGATGATCACCTGAGAACACAAATCCTCTGTGTGTAACTGACCAGAACGCATAGTCAACTGTTCTATCTCATGAGTGATTAACAGAGAATATAAAGATCTATCATCTATGGCCTCAACGGGCAAGGGTGTCTCCTTCTTTCTTAGGGATGGTAAAGGTAAATAGGTCCTGAAAAAAAACCCTGTCTATAAAATTATCAGCTACTCTAGAACCTACAAGCGCTAAAACGTCTTTAGACTTCACACCCCAAGTTAAGGTCATGAGGAGAAGTAATCTTTTATGAGGCAGCAAAGGGGAGTCTGATGTCACACCAAAGGCCAGTTCCCTGAGCAGCCTTAGGTGCAACAGTTTTTCGGATGCACCAGACAAGTCAATCTAATATGCCCCTACTGGCCACAATATAGGCAGAGCCCCTCCTTCCTCCTATACGGATTATTAGCCTCACCCCTAGTTGCATGGGCTAGTGTCTGTAGAAGAAGAAACATCAGGAACTGAGGCCCTATGGGGTTATGGTTGGGCTCTTTCCTTTAGTCAATTATCGATGTTGATAAGGTAATCAATAAGGTCTTCTAGAAAGGCTGGAAGATCTCTAACTGCCACCTCATCCAGGATGTTATCAATAACCCCTTCCATGAACGCAGAAGCCAAACCACTATTGGTCCAATCCACGTCATAGGCAAGAGTGTGGAAACTAGTCGCATAATCATGTATGCATCTGTCTCCCTGCTTAATCCTCAAAAGAGATTCACCATTCTCTCTGCGAGGTGGATCAAACAGTTTACGTAAGGCTCTTACAAAGGTCTTGTAATCATAAACCAAGTTCTTGTTTGCCTCCCATAAAGGATTAGCCCACTCCAAGGCCTTGTTGGTTAACTGGTGCATAACGAACCCAACCCTGGACTTTTCAGTGGGAAAAGACCTGGGAGATGTTTCAAAAATAAACTCTATCTGGTTTATGAACCCTCGGCAGGTCTTAGGATCGCCACCATATCTAGAATGTGGTGTCAGGCTGGTGGTCATACTGGTCTGACCAGAAGCTTCAATCACCACAGGCACAGACTGTGTAGGCATAGGTGGAAGATTTTTAGGAGAGATGTGTGCTGTTCTGGCTAACAAGGTCTGGAAGGCCTGAGCAATGGTTCATTCTATGGTACATGTCCTCAAATTTAGCCTGGCAAGGATTCTGTGAAGCTCCCATTCCTGCAGGGTCCATGGTCCTATCATAATGTCACGGAAGTCGTACCCCAATACGCAGGAAAGAGGAAACCCACAAAAGGTGGTTTCGAAAGACATATTATCAAGTGTATAATACAACAAGAAACAGGGTCAAGATAAATCAAGGACAGGAACAACAGAAATACTCAGAGTCAAGACAAAGCTGGGTCAGGAAACTAGAAATCATGAGTCATGAGTCAAATACAAAGCTGAGGTCAAGATACCAGAAATCACGAGTCAAATACGAAGCCGAGGTCAGGATACCAGAAATCACGAGTCAAATACGAAGCCGAGGTCAGGATACCAGAAATCATTGGTCAAATATGAAGCCGAGGTCAGGATACCAGAAATTGCAAGTCAAATACGAAGCCGAGGTCAAACACACAAAATCACAAGGGAATCTCTAAGAGCACTAAACAAGGATCTAACAGAAACCATGATAGGGCATGAATGATGACTAAAACAAGCCTTAAATAGGCTTACCTATGTTCTGATAGGTCTACGTCATCACTGCGATCCAAAACAGATTAGGATTGCAATGATGATGTGGTCACTTTAAGAGTGGGAGTAACGTCACGTCCACATCTATTTATAGACATCCTGGTGCGCGGCCGCGTAGTTCTGTGAGACTGCATGGAGCAGTCGGACTGCGCGGTAAGTAATGCCACAAGAAGAACATTAATTGTTCTTAATTAAATACTAATATTCTTTTAAAAGCAAAATCTATAATACTTGAGTGCAATATTAATATCACTGTTTTTTATTGTCTAACATCCACTCTGATGTACTGATAGAACCAGTCCATCTGACTCAAACTGAACTATCTTTTCTTGTTTACCTAATAGAATATATAGAGAGCCAGTGCTTTGACTTCCATGTGACTTGCTATTGTGACTTTGAAATAAAATGCCATCATGGAAAAAGGAAAGCAGTCTTCAAGAAACTAATAAAGATAATGATCATATCCTGAGGCATTTTAACCTATTTCACTAATTATGATAGAGCCAAAGTAGAAAGAAGAAATGCATTCTTTGAAGGTATAACAGGGCCCTTGGAGAGTTCTGATGGCTATTTCTGAAGAATCTACTAGGCAAGACCATCTGCCTCCCAAATTATTTGAATTTATGGTGGTGAAATATATAAAGAAATATAGCCAGTCTATAATGCATATAGTTACATAGCTGAAAAGAGACTTGAGTCCATCAAGTTCAGCCTTCCTCACGTATGATTTTGCTGTTGATCCAAAAGAAGGCAAAAAACCCAGGGCAGCTTCATTATCTACCAGGTAAAGATGAAAGATAAATAATATTATATCCCCAAGGGTACCGTACTGCCATTCTAACACTTCCAGTCTCCACTATATTTGCCTTGATGCTTAATTCCATCCAAAGAATATCCATCAAACAAAACACACTCACTGAAGTTTTAAATGCACATATAAATATCTATCGATCCAAAGAACACTTACAGGTCGACATTTCAGTCCTAAAGTAGACTATTATTTTTTTTCTCTTTTTTACATCAAACTCCCTATTGGGATTTCTTATCCGTTTTAGGACCTATCAAATATATTAATGATTCAACAAAAAAATTAGGTCCATTTTACTATTCACAATTTTCTCACATGAAAAAAAATGTAGACAGATAGATAGACCTAAGACAGACAGATAGACAAACAAAAGAAAAAAAAAATATAAAAATGATGATAAAAATGTTTCCTTACCACATATTGTAGTGATTTTTTTTTTCCCGCAACTTGGACTTAGCTTAATACTATGAAGGCATGCAATCTTTCAAAACTGTAATGAAAACTGTAATCCAGATTTGCTGGGTATGAGCTACATAATTACACATAGTATACTGTATTTAAAAAATAAGCATTCATCATAAACCCTCTACTATTTATAGTTTTATTCTAAAAACCAATGCATTACTGTATACTTCTGGCTACAATGCGGATTAAGAGTCTTATTTGGTCAGATACATGAAATGTATGTCATTTAGGCATCGCTTAGATAGAGCTATCTCATCCGCTCAATGAAATATGTTATCTAATTACTATATCAATAGGGGTTTAAATCCCATGGGGTTGCATTGTTTATTTATTTAGTTACTTAGTTCTACAGAGCTTGGAATAAACCATTAACTCACCAGGAATTATTATATTGTTGTATAATAGATATATTGATTAATACATTATAGTGAAATCCTTTTACTTTCTGTTTTGCAAATTGAGTCAGATTACTATATTGTGTGATTTTAAGGTTGATAGTCATGCAAAAGTTATTGTTTGTTTTTTGTGCTTTTCACTGTATTTGATCATTTAGTCATTACATTTTGAATTTTTTTTTTTTTGTTATTTAAAATCTCAAGAATTGTTTTTAAATGTGTCCAGATGCAATTGCAACTTTTGTGTGTATGCTTTTTATCCAATAGGCACACAAATTATTCTTCGGATACTTTTGGAATGGCTCCCAAATTTCCAAATAGTTATTGTGCATTGGGTATTAGCCACACAGAATTGAAAACAAATATTGGTAACTTGCTAACTCTTTGTGACCGTATTCAGAATACTTATTTGATTTAGATGTTGCCCTTAAAACCTCTACATTGATTTCAAGCTGGTTCAGAATTGTAATTGTTACCATCCAACCAAACTCCATGTATAGATCTACATTAGTAAAGCTTCTCATTCATACCTTGTTATTGTTTTTCTACTTAGAAAGTTCATAAATCAGAGATGAGGTCAAAATTCTACTAATTTCCGGTACAATTACTAATACAAAATATGGGCAACAATGCTGGTTACTAGACGGGTCTCAGTGACTCTTTGCAGTTTAGAATACTTAAAGAGGGACTCTAAGCAAAATAACTAATACAGCACTCTATAGTATCAAACTATTTTCAAACAGATTTGACACTTATCCAGGTTTCTTGGACACCCGCTGTCAGGACTATCATTAGAATATTGATAAATAAGTAGTCCTTACCTCCACATTAGCAATATCAGTTTAATTAATCCTTGAACAGATTTGGCGAATATCATCTGGTGTCAGCTGACACAAACTTGCAGAAAGAAAATGTGATATTGCTAAAGAGGATGTGGAACTTACACGTTTACTCTTAGGAGGGAAAGTATTTAATTGTTTTGAGGGTGATAAATGTGAATTCCAGCTGCCATTTAAACCACAGGTCATACCTGGAAATTAGTAAACGTGAAATGTATGTTACTTGCTTAAATAGGTAGATACTGTTATCACAATAATGCCTCTTATACTATGAGATAAAATACATTTTTTTTTTAAATTTGGAAGCCACATTACATCAATGATCGGCAACAGAACAGCAAAAAGTATCAATAATATGATTTTTAAAGAAAGTAAATATGTATTTTGTCAGTGTTAATATGTATATTTTTTAAGCATATTGATTACCAGAAATTGAGGGGGAATAATATCTGTATATGGAAACATATTTACTGTTCCTTAACTGATCTTAAAGAGACAAAATAACTTTAGCTCACATAATTACTTTAAGGAACACTATAGTGTCAGGAATACAAACATGTATTCTTAACACTATAGTCCCGAAGAGACTCTTAAGGTGACCAGTCTCCCTCTCTTTGCAGTTAAAAGGTGATTTACTCACCTTTCTCCCATGCCACACTGGTCTCGTCATGGTTGACTCCCCCTCCATGACTGAGAGCATCAGTCTTGATGATCTCAGCCAATCCAATGCTTTTCTATAGGAAAGCATTGGGAGGCTATTGCAGATGCATGGCAAAATGCTGTGCTGTGCCAATCGGCATCTCCTCATAGAAATGCATTGAATCAATGCATCTCTATGGGGGGAGATTCAGCGTCTCCATGCAGAGTGTAGAGATGCTGAATATAGGTGCTGCACATTGTACGGCACTAGAGCGACAGGCTACAGACAGCAAAAACACTAAATTAAGCTGTAGTGGTTCTGGTGACCATAGTGTTCCTTTAATGTTATATCAAGTGGAATACCGCAAAATCAATGCACTAACATATTGCCTACTCCCACGATAGATGAATCCATAGTCTGATTTCAGGAGGAGCCCTGAAAAAAATATTTTATCTTAATGCTGCATATAAAAAAAAAACACTCAACACACACAGTTTTTTTTTTTTTATCACCAGGGGTCCTGTAAATAGAATGTGCATTGCATCTGAATACATAACAGAGTTCCACAACAATAAAATACATGTAAAATATAATAATAATAATAATAATAATTTGTGATTTTTATAGCGCCTTTCTCCTGGTGAGACTCAAAGCACTTTACAAATATACAAACATAAAGACATAAAAGTTAGGAGTTTCTGATGGTCAGATGAGTGGGCTGAATGCCTGCTGGAAGAGGCTGAATGCCCTGGAACCTGAGTTTGTCTTTATTCTGGGCCCTGACAGGAGGGATTTGCTGGCTGACTGAAGTGAACGAGATGGAATATAGGGTGTGAGGAGGTCTTTCAGGTACTGAGGGCCTTGAATGTTTAAGGCTTTGAAAGTCAGCAGGCCAATTTTTAAATATGTTCACCATTTAATTGGAAGCCAATGCAGGGAGTGGAGAACAGGTGTTATGTGGCAGGAGCGAGTTTGATTGGTCAGTAGTCTGGCTGCTGCATTTTGTACTGTCTGAAGGAGATGGAGTTATTTTTTTGGGAGGACTAAGTAAAGGAGGCCCAAGTAAAGTGCAGTAATCTAGCCGAGAGGATACAAATGCATGTATTAATGTTGGCATATCATCCGGTGGAATTAAGTGTTGTATCCTGGCTATGTTTTTCAGATGAAAGTAGGCAAATTTTATTACAGAAGAAATCTGCTGTTTTAATGATAGTCCAGAGTCAATCAGTACTCAGGTTTCGTACCTTTGACGAAGTAATAAGTTAAGAACCTCCACGCTCTAGGCCAGTTGGGTGATAATGCAATATTTTTGTTGCCCGGGGTCCCCTCACCAAGATCAACTCTGTTTTGTCCAGGTTCAATTTTAGCCAACTAGCATTCATCAATGTAAACAAACACACATTCCTGTGGCAAAGAACTACATCACAAAAAACCCCAGTGCAGTGTAAAACTTTTATTGCTATAGAGTTTAGTGATGCATTCAAACACAACGCACAATGCAAACAGTTTATTTTCTGCCCTCACTCCCCATCTTACTTGCCTCATCACTACCTCCATTGTTATTTGCCTCATTACCTATCCTTTCCATGCAGTCTTGCACTCATACTAGGCTCTTCCACTGTTGTGTTTTTCACGTTTTCTCTTTACACGTTAACTTCTTTCCCCAATCTGTTTTATAAAATTTCATAATTTCACCACACTAGCAATATTTTATTCTTTATTATATTTCATTACATCCCCTTATATAAAACAAAAACTAAAATATACCATATTGCATCCCTTAACAACATATGTAATGTCATTCCTTCCCATCAGATCATATGCTATTATATCATATTTTACTTCATGTGAACATATGCCGTATTCACCCCACAGTCTCATATTCCATGTTTTACCTAAGGACATCATACATCATATCATTTTATACAATGATCCCTCAAGGCTTATTGGGTTGTGAGTGGGAGGTACAGAGTGGTATTGGATGCTGGGTAAGGGCAGTGTGTGTAAGGTTGGTTAGAAGAGAGAAAGATAGAGAAGAGGAAATGTTTAGACACATCATAATAAGACAGAATACTTTTATATTACATAGTATTTTTACATTAGGATTAGGGTTGGATTAAAGGTTAGTGTTAGGGATATGGCTAGTGTTATTCAGTAAAGTGAGAATTCAAAGTGAATTCCAAAGCCAAGGTCAGCTATATTTCCAATTCAGCTACTTTGGCCATACATTTGAAATTCATTTTAAATTCTCACTTTAGTGAAAACCCTGTTAGTTAGTGTAATGGTTAGGGATAGAGTTATGGCTATACATAGTGTCTTAAGGTTCTTTAATAATTAAGGAGAAATATTTAATGCAAGGGCAGCAGTGCGGTAACATGACCCAATGTTGCCTGAGATTAGTGGGGGTCATAGTCCCACCTATTTCAGCTAACCCTATCAATTTAACTTGG
>OW240917.1:194612181-194624681 GCA_933207985.1 Pelobates cultripes
GTATAAAAAATTATATACAAGCAAAAGAAAGGCGCTATGCAATTACAGTGATTATAGTGAACAAAAATTTTATTTCCTTTAACAAGTGAGGCAATGTTCTTGATTATAAAGCTGCACCTTAAGGTGAGAAATAGCTCAAAACACCACTAAGTATACAATCCAAAAATAAGGTGCACTATACCTTTAAAACACTTTAGTACGTGTAAACCATAGAATATCATACCATATGATATAGCTGTATTATAAAGTGCACGTGAGAATATATATAAAAAAATTCAAACTTACAAATAGTAGCTGGAAAATGCAAAAATGGCACTGGTTACCCCTCGGGGTGATATATAGAAGCACAAGAAAAAAACATAGGGTAGAATGTAATAAAATGTATAGAATAAAATAAGGATGAATAACACTCACAATGGTAGCGCAGTAAAAGTCTGCTCTAACTTTGCTGGCTTAAGTCCTCTTATCTCAGGACTAAGAGACCTTTTCAGAGTCACGGTAGCAGCTGGATCCTTCAAAAATAATTTTAATTACACATTAAAATAATCACACAAAGTGATTAGGCTCTTTTCACCCGTGCAGGAGATATCTCCAAAGTGCGTTTGCAGAGTATTTGGCTGAAATCCACCGATTTTCAGACTGAGCCACCGCAGGCAGATACTTCCGGGTTTCGGAGCGATCAAGTGGTTACGTCGTGCGTGATGACGCGTTTCGCCCAATCGGCTTCCTCAGATCACGTACTGGATCCTGCTGTCCTATCGTTTATATGCAGGTCTCTCTGGGCGTGATGTATTAAACAAGTCAATGTTCATTGGACATAGTTTAAAACCTCAGAGTGAATAACTCAGTTAAAAGTCCGATCATTATACAAGGGCAGCAAGAAATGGGTCGCAAGAGTATTCTGAGGACGGACAGCAGCTAAAATAGCCTGCCCTTCGGTGGGTCCCCGCTCAGAACTCAAGCTGGTTTTAGCTCAACTTGTGCCATTACAGAGAGAACATATCTGAAGCATATCAGACTGGTCCCACCCATACGGGCAGTCCAGATCCGAAATGCCAGCAAGTTCTCTCTGCACGAGAGATACAGCAACCCCAGACGATCGTTTCAGCCTTGTTAGGCATCGTCAGTGAGGCATAGCTGATATCTCTCTAGGCACCGTGAGCAAGGGGTCCACGTCTGGATTACCCTTTTACCCTTTAAACTAATGGAGAGCAAGAAATGGGTCGCAAGAGTATTCTGAGGACGGACAGCAGCTAAAATAGCCTGCCCTTCGGTGGGTCCCCGCTCAGAACTCAAGCTGGTTTTAGCTCAACTTGTGCCATTACAGAGAGAACATATCTGAAGCATATCAGACTGGTCCCACCCATACGGGCAGTCCAGATCCGAAATGCCAGCAAGTTCTCTCTGCACGAGAGATACAGCAACCCCAGACGATCGTTTCAGCCTTGTTAGGCATCGTCAGTGAGGCATAGCTGATATCTCTCTAGGCACCGTGAGCAAGGGGTCCACGTCTGGATTACCCTTTAAACTAATGGAGAGCAAGAAATGGGTCGCAAGACTATTCTGAGGACGGACAGCAGCTAAAATAGCCTGCCCTTCGGTGGGGTTGCTGTATCTCTCGTGCAGAGAGAACATGCTGGCATTTCGGATCTGGACTGCCCGTATGGGTGGGACCAGTCTGATAGGCTTCAGATATGTTCTCTCTGTAATGGCACAAGTTGAGCTAAAACCAGCTTGAGTTCTGAGCGGGGACCCACTGAAGGGCAGGCTATTTTAGCTGCTGCCCGTTCTCAGAATACTCTTGCGACCCATTTTTTGCTCTCCATTATACAAGGGCATATCGCCTAAACGTGTTATTCAAATGGAGGGAAACATTATACAGTACTAGTAATTGAATACTTTTTACATAAGCACTATTCAAATTAGAAACATTTATTTTAGTTAAACCTTTAACATATACCAAGAATACTCAAATTTTCCATTTATATAAACATTAATAATTGCACATATCCTCTCAAGTAAAGATATACTAAAAAGCATCCTACCAACAAGGTGTGTGTATCTGTGTTTGTATGTGCCAGTGTGTATGAATCTGACACACAGATGCACACAGATACACACACTGACACAGATACAAACACACCTTGACACGCAGTGTGTATCTGTTTGTGTGTCAAGGTGTGTGTATCTGTGTCAAAATGTTTGTATCTGTGTTTGTATGTGCCGGTGTGTGTCAAGGTGTGTATATCTGTGTTTGTATGTGCCAGTGTGTGTATCTCTGTCAGTGGTTACACTGTGTGTATCTGAGACACAGATACACACTGACACACACATTTTGACTCACAAATACACACACACTCAGGTACACACAGTGACATATACACATATTTGTACCCACAGATACACACACTGGCACATACACACACTCAGATACACGCACTGACACATACACACATTGTCATATACACACACACTGCCACACTTAGATACACATGCACTGACATACACACATACACATGGGCACATACAAACACACTGATAACAACTGGCACATACACACACACATACTGACATACACACTTAGATACACACAGTGAAACCTTGACACACAGATAAACACACTGACACACTCAGACACACATACTCTTTGACAGACACACATACACTCTCACTGACAAACACACATACTCTTTTACAGACATACATACATTCTCATTGACAAACACACATACTATTTTACGGACACACATGCAAACATATACATTCTCACTGACAAGCACACATACATTCTCACTGACAAACACATACACACTCACACACTCACTGACAAGCACACATATACTCTTTGACAGACACAAAAACACATACATACTCCCTAACAGATACACCTACAATTTATTTATTTTTTTAAGATTTTACTCCACCCAGCCCCCCTATCTTTGGGAGGGCTGGCATGGAGTCTCTGTGTTCCATTGGTCCAGTGTGGCTGCTGGGCTGAGCATGCGGTCCCTGGGGTCCAGTGAGGCTGCTGGGCTGAGTGTGCAGTCCCTGCAGTCCATTGTGGCTGCTGGGCTGAGCGTGCGGTCCCTGGGGTCCAGTGAGGCTGCTGAGCTGAGTGTGCAGACCCCGGAGTCCAGTGGGGCTTCTGGAGCCGGAATATGATGTCACTCTGGCTCTGGCATCACTAAGAGGCGCACGTGGGAGCTGAACAGGGAGATCACTGCTCCCTCGCTGCCCGCACGCCAGCCGCTCAGACGCCACACTGGATTCTGGGGTCTGCACGCTCAGCCCAGCAACCTCACTGGACCCCAGGGACCGCACGCTCAGCCCAGAAGCCACAATCATTGCCTACTGCTTCTTCACCGCCCGCGGCCATTTTATTTTTAAAAATTCCACGGAACACCAATTGGGAAACGCTGCTTTGGTGAATAAAAACAAAACCACAATTAAAAAGGGCTATTCACAAAAGTGAGAATTCAAAAAGTTAAGGCCAAACTAACCAAACTGAACCATATCTGACTAAGAAGTTTTCTACTTCAGCTATTGTGGCCTTAAATTTGAAATGAATTTTGAATACACTTTGAATTATCACTTTAGTAATAATTCTCAATGAAATGTAATAGGCTTATATAAGACAGTGTCAGATACCTAATTTAATATACAGTTCTGATCTCCAAGCTAAATTTTTTTTTTTTTAATTTTGTTTAACAAGAAAGAAATACAGTTATGCTAATGTTTTTGTAAGAAAGCTGTTAACATTTATGGCTTATGGGAAAGAAAATATTGTTTAAATTAATTTTGCATGAAAAAAAGCCTAGGTATGCCACTGACTCACCAAAGCCCAATGTATTAATATTATTGTTGCATTAATATAAAATATAACAAAATCTTTTGCATCACATTTCCTGTTTAATGAAGCCAACCAGGTAAGCTGAGAATATTCCTTCTGTGCTGCCATCTGCTAAACTAATAACAGGGAGGCATATTGACAGGAGCTCAAAGAAAACATGAAATATTTCATCAGTCAGATTATGCACCATAGGGACAGATGTTAAGGAGCTGTAATATTTAAAAATAAAGAGATAAGCAGATGCTTGAAGGAATGGGGGGATTTTTACGTTTTGCTGTAATGTAAAGAAGCAGGTCACAGTGATCTGGATGTGTGATATTAGTGCTTACCTATAAGATTAAACTTGGAAACCCAAGGCTTTATCTAATCAAGTGACCATTTGAATAGTATAATAATACTCAGACTTCTTAAAGAGTGCAGGAATTTAGCTTGGTCCTTAATTAACTCCTTCAGGGAAAGGATGCAGCCTTAAAAACTCAATGTTAGCTTCAGTGAGGCACAATGGTAAAGTTTTATGGTATTGTATGTGGCCTGCGCAAGTACAAGGATCGTTAAGTGGTTGGCACTGGTGTGCTTCAAACTACATTAAAATTTGCACAAACAGAGCTGATTTAAGATTGCACAGGAACCTAAGCAGGATGTCTTGGAGCCCCTCCCTAGTGCCCTGAGCTATTTCTGTGAATCGAAGCAGCAGAGTGTTGTGTTAAGTGGTTGAGTGTTCTGTATGAGTTTGTGTGTGGTGGCTGAGTGTTGTATGTGTGTGGGAAAGACTGAGATTTGGTTGAGTGTTGTTTGTGAGAGTGTGGTGACTGAGTATGGTGTGTGTGGAGAAGGCTGAAAGCTGTACATGGGGAGGCTAAGTGTGTCTGTGTGTGGAGGCTGAATGTTGTCTTTGTTGGGAAAGGTGGTTGAGTGTGTGGGGAAAGGCGGTTGAGTGTGTGGGGAAGCCTCTCCTCTCAGTGTCCCCTATTTTTTTCTTTTGTCCTTGATCTGCTCAGCTTTTTGCAGGAGGGGTGTATAATCCCTGTTGTTTCGTGTAGGGCATTTCTTAAAGGTTCTCTGGCAAAGTATTATGGTCTGCACCTCTGTGGCCCCTGTCTGAACCAAGTCTTGGGCATTCACCTATGCTGACTTATGGCTAGTATTACTCTTGCCACAAACACATTGACTTCTGGGCTGAATAGGTTGAACGTGGTCTTCAAAATGTGTTTTTAATAACTGTCAGCATTAAAATTATGATTCCTCCAATTAATTATAACTAAGTCTGGATAGAAATATGCATATATCACTAGTAAGGCATCAAGTAAATGTGCTTTTATAAACTGCTGCTGAAGGTAAAAAGAAAATAAAGTAGGTGTGCCTTGAAAATGTCTTTCTTATTGAAGTATGTCTTTCTCCATAAAAAGGTTGGGAACCACTCTTCCAAATAGCACACTAAATGCTCAGAGATGAAACGGTACTGTAACGGAGCTCCCTGTACCCCTGGCTGGGTACCTCCACCAAGGACCGCATCCTAGCTGGAACATGGGACAAATCTCAGCACTCTTGCCCACAGTTGCTATGGCATGACTGGGGTCCTGGAACCGCTCCCTCCTGGAGCCGAATAGGGAATTTGCTCTACCCCCCCAAGGCACTGGATGACACTCAGTCCTGGGAGCTCTAGTCCTTACAAGGACTTTCCCGGTTGAATCCTCCACACTGGATCAGTGATTGAAGAGTAGCCCTTTCCCCTCCCAGTAACCAGACGACACATAGTTCTGGGAGTACAAGCTGGAATATGTTTAATCTGGCCAGATGGCTTGCTTTTATACAGTTTCAAACACAGGTAAGCATGCCCATGATACTCCCACAGAAAACATGATAATCCCTCCCCTATGCCTGGGAGATAATTGAGTCAGAAACTGTACAAAACTCAATTATCTCCAGGCACAAAAAACACACATTTTACAAACACCCCAAAAGTACCTTAAAAATTCATAAAACACCCCTAAATGTTACATCCCCAGATAGCCCTGATCAGGGTGACCAACATATCCAAAAATCACTTAGACCGTCTAACAACCTGATCAGTCTCCGATTCAGTGTTGGAACATTTTTGCTCTGGTTTTTTTAGAATGTCTCTTCTATTCCTTGTAAGAATCCTTCCCTCCTCTGTCCGAATTGTGTAAGATCTTGGTTGTACTTGTTCCTCTTTAGAACCTTTCTGTAACCATGTATTGTCCTTGTCCTTAATCCTCACCTTTTCTCCCTTATGCAGTTCAGGTAAAGATTTAACTCTTGAGTTGAAATAGACTTTCTGTTTCTCTTTAAACTGCTTTACCTGTGCACCTTTACTTGTTGCAAGCAGGTCATCCTTCATAGGTAGATTAGTACGCAGGTGTCTTGCCATGAGAAGTTGTAACCAAATGCAAGTGACGTGTTGCGACATGCTAGCAGTGCTTTATAAAACTCACTTTTGCTCTCTTCAGCTTTTCGCATTTGTTTTTTGACAATTCCAACAGATTTTTCAATCAGACCATTGGACTGTGGAAAATATGGGCTTGATGTAGAATGTACAAATTCCCGCTCTTTGGCAAACTGTGTGAATTGGGCATTGGCAAATTGTGGGCCGTTGTCAGTAAACACTTCTTGAGGTATTCCATGTCTAGCAAAGACCGACTTTATGCATCGAATCACATTCTCAGCCGATGTTGATCTCAGTCCAAGTGATAATGACAAAATCTGCGTTGTTCCATGTAAACAAGTCAACACAAACCTTTTGATATGGCCTTTCTGGAACTGGATGTGGCTGCAGTGGTTCTTTTGCATTGCATAAGTGGTACTTTAAGCATGTGTCACAGGAGGACACTATATCAGAAATGTCTTGGTTCATTCGTGGCCAGAACATTATGTCTCTTGCCCTTGACCTGCATTTTTCAATGCCTAAATGACCTTAATGGATTTTCTCCAGCATGAGCTTGCGGAGACGGTGAGTAATCACAATTTTGCTGCCTTTAAAGACGATTCCATCTATGACAGTCATTTCAGCTCTGCAGTTCCAGTATTCTTGGACTCCAACTATGCAACTCTGTTTGACATCAGGCCATCCGATCTGAATAGAATGTTTAACTCTATTCAAAGTAGAATCGTTCTCTGCTTGTTGATGGATCATCTGCATCTTTGCATCTGTAATAGGCATAGCTGAAGTGACCAAATCCAAGTAAGCTTGAATTTCTTCAGCTACTTTGTAATTTTGACCAGCTGTTTCATCCACTGGTCTGGACAATGCATCAGCCGTATACATAAGTTTTCCTGGTGTGTATGTCACCTTTAGGGTATAACGTTGCAATCTGATCATCATTCATTCAGGAATGTCATTGAGTGACTTTGTGAACAATGGTATCAGTATCCATGTTAACTGATTGTCCTGAAATAAATTGATTAAATCTGTTGCATGCAAACAAGATACTAAGAAGTTCTTTCTCTATCTGAGCATATCTAGTTTCAGCAACAGACATGGAACGGGAAGCATATGCTACTGGTTGCCAGGTGCTATCATAGTCTTGTAGTAGAACTGCTCCTATTCCATTTTGTGATGCATCAGATGATATCTCATTCTTCTTTTCTAGTAACCATCTCAGAGGTGCTATTTTCTCTGACAGATTGGGTATAAACTTTCCCATGTAATTTACCATACCTAGAAACCTCTGCACATCTTTTATGTTTTGCGGTTTATTCAAGTTTTCTATTGCCGATATCTTCATGGGATCAGGTATTACCCCTTCATCGCTGATGATGTCTCCAACGAACTTCAGCTCTTTTACTCCTAATTGGCATTTGTCTTTGTTTGGCTTCAAGTTGGCTTGTTGAGTATCTTCTAGAACTTTTCTGAGATGAGAATCATGTTCTTCCTTAGTAGTTCCCCATATGATATCATCCATGGACATGTTCACACCTTTAGTGTGCTCATATATCATGTGAATAAGAATTTGTGATATTCTTCTGGGGTAGATGCAATGTCAAATGGTAATTTCAGAAATCTGTATCTGGCATATGGTAAATTGAATGTATACAATTTTTAACTCTCTTCATCCAACTTCAATTGCCAAAATCCAGAGGAAGCATCAAATTTACTGAAATATTTACCATTCGCAAATTGTGACATGATCTCTTCACAAGTAGGTAACTTAAAATGTTCTCTTTTTATTGCTTTATTTAAATCGCAATGATCCAGGCAAATACGTAATTTTCAATTTTTCTTATCTACTATTACCAGAGAATTTACCCATTCAGTTGGTTCATCTATTTTTGCAATGACCCCCATGCTTTCCATTCTGTCAAGCTCTACTTTGAGTTGGTCTTGAAGTGCAAACAGCACTTTACTGCAGGGATGTACCACTGGCAGTACCGTTTTGTATATCCTGATGGTGTGTTCACCTGGCAGACAACCAAGTCAATTAAATAAATGACTGTATTCTTCCAATAAGCCTTCATATTCTGAATCACTTCCAGTTTTTAGCACTAGTACTCTTTTCACCAGATTCGGTCTTTCACAAGATGATAAGCCTAATATTGCTTGAACATTTTTGGAAACTCAATAAAAGATAGTGTGCACTTCAGTTTTATATGTCACTTTTGCTAAACATTTGCCTTTTACAGGTATATTTGCACCAGAGTATCCTGTAACCTTGATATTCGTCTCCTGTAGTGCTGGTCTCGGCTTCAACCGATTAAACACAGACTCTGATTTCACATTAACTTGGGCTCCAGTATCTAATTTAAATGGCAACATTAAGGCATACCCTGCTTTACATACAATCAGTTTAAGTACACTCGCGAGTACAGACATTCCCGCACCTCTTCTGTCTGCAAGTGAACAGGAAATGGAAGGTTCTATTCTCGCCCGGAGCAGCTCAGTTCAGTGCCTTTGGGGCAATAACTTTTCACACCTTCTGACATGGCACAGGTTAATCATCTAAAATTTATAATGCCTACTCTTAGCTGAACATATTTTTTTTCCCCACCCCTACATTGCCCATATTCTACAATCGGCGCCATCCAGTGAAAGGGTTTACCCTGCCATTTTCTATAACTATGACTTAGCAGCTTAGCTGCATTAGCCACAATTCTGAGGTTTCAAAGTTAAACCATAAATGCTTAAAGTAATGAAGAGGTGTTTCTAAACAGTGTGCAACTAAGCTGCTAACAAATACAAACTGGCACTGTATTGACAGAAAATGGCCCAGTGGGCAGGTTAATTTTACTTTTCCTCCCAGTTTCAGGTTGTCAGATGAGTAAAACATTAAAGATAAACGGTACAATCTGGAATGAGATTTTTATTTCTACTGTTTGTTTTAACGGAATTAAAGCCCACTGGAAATCACTAAATAAATCACTGGAAATAAAATCACTGGAAATCTGCAGTATCAGTTATGCCTGTAAATTACTATTGCAATGCAGTACATGCATTGGGAAGTGAAAAAAAGGTATTGCTTCACTTTAAGTACATTTTCGTTTTACATTTGTGCTCTGGTCCCATTGTGTACTTAAAAGTGGGGTATGTCTGTGTTTTGTACCTTCAGTGTAAGGATCCACTCCTCTGTTTGTTTCTCATTCTGCAGCAGTGTGTATATATAGAATTTCTCTCTAGCATTTTCATTCAGTGTGTGAACTTGCTTTCCTGCACTTTTGCAACAGCGTGCAAAACGATTTAGTTTACCATATTTATTACAGTTCTGTCCATATGCAGGGCATTTTCTCTGTTGATGTTCAGTACCACATCTATTACAAAGTTTTAGCTTTTTATCTATATCCACTCTGTTTCCTTTTGTGTTTTGCATCTTTTTAGTCTCCATTTTACTTTTTTGCTCACTCCTCAGTTGATCTACAGTGCATGTTTCAGTAACTAACTCTTAGGCCTGTGATTTAACAGTTTCTGCTGCTCTACACAATGCCAATTCCTTTGCCAAATTCAAGTCGAGCTCTCTAAGTAGCTTTTCTCTCAGTCCATTATCTGGTAATCCACATAAAATTCTGTCTTTTATTAATGAATCTGTTAATTCTCCAAACTCACATGTTTTGCTGTGATTTCTCCGCTCATTTACATACTGATCAATCATTTCGTCTGGCTTCTGCATGCATGTGAAAAATCTATGCCTTTCATATGTGACAGTCCTTTTAGGTATGAAATATTTTTCAAACTTATCCATTATTGGGGTTGATTTTAGAATTTCTCCTTCTGGAAACACAAAGCTATTGTACACTTAAAGTGCTTCTTCACACACTACATGCAGGATTAATGAGGATTTCATTTTCTCACTTTTTCTGTCAGCATCGATTGCAGAGAGATATAATTCAAATCTTTGTTTAAATCTCCTCCAATTTTCAGCAACATTCCCAGTTAACTGAAGTTTTTGTGGTGGCTACAGAGCTTCCATGTTGTCCTAACTTGATTTTTGCAGACTTTATTCAGCTCACAGCGAAATGGCAGCTTGTTGGAAATCTATTCAGCACACCAAACTCTGGAGTAATCTCTCCCTTCAACCCTGTACTTCTAACACCATGTTGTGTTTTCTGTGGTTTTTGCAGAATAATTAATGCTGACACTCACTTCATATGAACAGCTTTACTTCCATGAGTCACAAAACATAACATGCAGAGTCACTGCTAAACTCACAACATGGAGTGCTCTCCTAGGTCCTCCTACTCAGGGAATCCCACGGCCTCTTAAAGCAACACAGTCTTTTAATACACACAAATCGCTACATTTGTATATAGTTATTGTGTTTTAATACAGGGGTGTGTTTGTATGTAATGTTTGCGTTTGATTGCAGGGATGTGTCTGAATGTAATGTTCACTTTTAAATGCGCATGTACATTTGTGTGATGTATTTGTGTTTGAGGGAAGGGGTGTGTTTGTATATATTTTTTTTTAAGTTTGAATGCAGGGGTGTGTGTATGTAATATTTGAGTTAGATTGCAGAAGTGTGCTTGTATGTTGTGCTGGTGTTTGACTGCTTGGATGTACATACACTACACATACATACATACATACTTACACAGATATTCATGCACATTAACACACAGATGCCTATAAATACACCGACACATACACACAAATTCATATAGACACCGACACATACACAAATATAGATACACACCGACATATACACACATGCACCCTGACACACACAAACATTGATACATGCCCACACCCTAACACACACACATACACAGAAGCAGACTGACATATATATATATACACACACACACAGATGCACACCCTGACACACACATACTCACAAATACCCTGACACACGCACACAAACTCATACTCACACTCGCATACTCACACTCACACACAAACTCATACACACACAACAACTCATACACACACACACACACACACGCTCACACACATACAATTTTCTCTTTTATATCTCTAGCCACCCTCCTTTAAGCTTACCTTATTTGCCAGGAGGGTGGCTTGGAGTCCAGAGGCGGATCCAGAGCCTGATCTCGGGAGGGGCACTTGTAGATTATTTAAAGAAATAATCCAGACACAATAACTACTACAGCTCAGTGTAGTGGTTATGGTGTCAATAGTGCCGGGACCCCCTCCTAGAGTAAGTAGTCAAACCGTTTAAGAACAGTTTGACAACTTACCTGAGGTCTGCTGGGAAATGGGGCGGTAGTAGGGCATAGGAGCAGTGGTGTGTGTGTGGTGCAATGTGTAAGGGGTGCAGTGTGTGTGTGTGTGTGTGTGAGGGGGACAGTGTGTGAGCAGTGTGTGTGTGTGTGAAGGTTGTAGTGTGTGAGTAGGGGGGGCAGTGTATGTCAGGGATGCAGTGTATGTGTGGGACAGTATGTGTGTGTAACAGTTGCAGTGTGTGTGTGAATGTGGGCAATGTGTGTGTATGGGGCGGCAGTGTATGGGGGCAGTGTGTGTGTATGCGGGGCAGTATGTGTGTATGAGGGCAGTATGTGTATGGGGGGGCAGTATGTGTGTATGGGGGGGCACCATGGGGGGCAGTATGTGTGTATGGGGGGGCAGCATGGGGGCAGTATGTGTGTATGGGGGGCAGTATGTGTGTAGTATGTGTGTATGGGGGCAGCATGGGGGCAGTATGTGTGTATGGGCAGTATGTGTGTATGGGGGCAGGGGGTAGTATGTGTGTATGGGGGGCAGCATGGGGTGAGTATGTGTATGGGGGGCAGCATGGGGGGGTAGTATGTGTGTATGGGGGCAGCAGCATGGGGGCAGTATGTGTGTATAGAGGCAGTATGTGTGTATGGGGGCAGTATGTGTGGTATGGTGGGGCAGCATGGGGGGGCAGTATGTGTGTATGGGGGGGCAGCATGTGTATGGGGGGCAGTATGGGGGCTATGTGTGTGTGTGTGTGTGTGTGTGTTAAGGGTAGGGGGGGGCTTTTTTTTTTTAAATATATATCTTTATTTAATTAAAAAAAAAAAAATATGTCCCCCCTCCCTTCTTACCTTTATTGAGGAGGGGGGGGGACATATTTTCATCCCTGGTGGTCCCAGTGGTTACAGTGAACTCTAGCCCGCGCTCCCGGGCTAGAGTTCACTCTCGCGAGATTTGGAGCGTTGCCAACGCTCCAAATCTCGCGAGAGGAGGACCCGGAGGAGCTGCAGACTGAGCTCCCGGGTC
>OW240917.1:194629681-194635662 GCA_933207985.1 Pelobates cultripes
CTCTGCCCCTCCACTTCTCCCTTCCTCCTCAGCTGCCCCCATCATGGCTGGGGCCCTTACAGGGTCTCCTGGGCCTGCCCCTCTCAATTTCCCTGCCTTGCCCGCTGGCCCACTCATAGCTGGTGCCCAGCTTGCCCCCCCTGGCCCACTTCAGACCACGTTCCCCCCCATTCATCCTGCCACTCTTACAGCAGGGGCCCATTGTTCCCCCACAGGGCCCTCCCCTACCGGTTTCGTTTCTACTGGGGTGGGTGGGCCGGGGTCCATCTCACCTGTGTTGTCTTCGCAGATTACTCCTGGTAGGCTCTCGGTTCGTTTTGCTGGCGTTGCGGCTGGTGCAGATCCTCCTGCAGTCGCTGTTCCAGCTGGGCCACCACAGTCTAGCGGCCAAGTCGTGGCTCCACAGATGGCTTCACCTTCGGTTTCCGCCAGTGAGTATATTAGTTTACAGGGTTTGGGGCCGGGGTGTGTTAGCGCAGTCATGCCAGAATGGGATTCGTTGCTGCAAACTATGCGACAGGTTTTGCATTCTTTGGAAAAGGGCCCCCCCTCTGGGGCCCCCCTCACCTCGACTTTAGATAACCAACTTAGAACGGGTTGGGCTAGCGGAGGGTCAGGTGTCCCGCCTTCTACTTCGGCTGTCTCAGGGGGGCCTACTGCCCTCCTAGAATCTTTGCCTGCCGCAGGAGAGCTCGGAACCCCCGTGGGGTCAACAGTGACCCCCACTGCGGTTCAGGACTTGGGGGTTGCACCCGCTGCGCACGGGGCGGCTTACATGTGTTGGTCAGGCCCCCTGGGCCTCCATTTGACAGCTGAATTGCGGGCCAAGATAGAGAAAGGGGAATTTGTCGAAATTTTTTCCCTTCTCCCTATGGAGGACTTGCCTCGGGTTGATCCTGCAGCAAAGGAGTCAGAGAAGGAGAAAGAAGTTTCGGTATCGGAAGATACCAAAAACTTTTGGGAATTGGATCAGGGCCTTTTCTATCCTGGCTAGCGTTATAGGGGAAAAGACTCCCAACAAATGCTCTTCTCTATTTTGCTACCAGGATATGATCTGGAACGCGTGTCGGGTTTATGGCGGGTTAGGCTGGTGGCGGTATGATGAACAATTCCGCCAGCGCCAGCGGTGCGCCCTTCCCTGAGTTGGGATCAAATGGATATCGGCTTGTGGTTGGCCATCATGACCCGTCCCGCTTCACATCAGGGGGGCCTGTCGTCCTTTCTTGGGGGGGCCGGCGCAGGGTCCTCACCCTCCGCGTCGGCCACTCAGCGTAGAACAGGTTGCTGTTGGCAATTTAACGACGGCCAGTGTAAATTCGGAGCAAATTGTCGCTTCAAGCACGAATGCTCCGGTTGCGGCGGGTCCCACCCCGCTTCTAAGTGTTTTAAGCGGGGTAAGTTTGGCGACAAAGGGGATGCCATGGGCGCTAAGGGCGAAGACGCCGGTGGACGTCGTCGCGATGCGTCCGTGGCTAAAACGTTATAGGAACAAAAAGGCGGCTGCCTTGCTCCTGGAAGGGTTTACTCATGGTTTTTGGATTCCCCATCGGGCTCGTTCGCCCTCAGGGTCGTGTCGGAACCTGCGTTCCGTTGCTGAACACCCGGGGGTGGTAAAAGACAAGCTGGCTAAGGAAGTGGCATTGGGCCGCATGGCTGGCCCTTTTTGTGAACCCCCCCTTCCTGACCTTCGGGTATCGCCACTAGGCGTCGTTCCCAAGAGAGAGCACGGGAAATTTCGGCTAATTCATCATCTCTCGCACCCCCAAGGGGGTTCCGTGAATGATGACATTGCGGCGGAGCTATGCCGGGTTTCATACGCCTCGTTTGATACTGCGGTTGGTATGGTTAGGGCCGCGGGCCCCGGTGCACTGATGGCAAAAACCGACATTGAGTCGGCTTTTCGCCTCCTGCCGGTTCACCCGGAGTGTCATCATCTGCTCGGCTGTTCCTTTGAAGGGCAATTTTACGTGGATATGTGCCTCCCGATGGGTTGTGCAATATCCTGTTTTTATTTTGAATGTTTTAGCTCCTTCATGGAATGGGTAGTGAGAGCTGAGTCTGGCTATGACTCAGTGCTTCACTATTTGGATGATTTTCTTTGTGTGGGTCCCGCGAACTCCCCGGTATGCGCGCACATTTTGCAATCGGTAGCCGACGTGGCCTGTGGGTTCGGCGTGCCTCTGGCGCCCGATAAGACGGTGGGCCCTTCCCCGTGCTTGTGTTTTCTTGGTATTGAGATCGATTCGGTTATTGGGGAATGTCGCCTCCCGCCGGATAAGTTGGAGGATCTGCGGGGGGCTGTGCGGGAGGCGATCTCCCTCCGGAAGATTACTTTACAACGGCTTCAATCCCTTCTTGGCAAGTTGAATTTTGCATGTCGGATTATGCCTATGGGTCGAGTGTTTAACCGGCGCCTAGCGGCCGCCACGGCAGGAATTGTAAAATCATTTCATTTTATCCGCTTAACCAAAGTGCTCAAGGAGGACTTGGCAGTATGGATGGTTTTCTTAGATGGGTACAATGGCAGGTCCTATTGGCAACAACCAGAGGTGTCGAATTCTGTGCTACACCTGTTTACTGATGCGGCAGGTGCATCAGGATTTGGGGCTATCTTAGGGACGCAATGGTGCGCGGAACCTTGGCCTGAGGCTTGGGTTGCTGCTGGCCTTACCAAAAATATGGCCCTCCTTGAGCTCTTCCCCATCGTGGTGGCAGTTCATTTGTGGGGAATGGAGTACAGGGACCGGCGCGTCGTCTTCCATTGCGATAACTTGGGGGTGGTGCAGGCCATTAATAATCTAACGGCCTCCTCCCCTCCGGTGGTCAGGCTCTTGCGGCGTCTGGTCTTACGATGCTTGTCATTGAACGTTTCATGCCGCGCTGTGCACATTCCAGGTGTTGTGAATACCACAGCTGACGCTCTCTCTCGTTTCCAATGGCAGGTATTTCGATCGGCTGCTCCGGAAGCGGATCTGGAAGGTCTCTCCTGTCCCGCGGAACTCTGGTCCCTTGGCCTGAACGAATAAGGGAGTGGATACGGTCGTCGGTATCAGAGGCAACATGGGTCCGGTATGGTAAGGCATGGGGTGATTGGGTCGCACTGGAACAGGATTGCGGTGGGTTCGGCTCCTCTGACGAGAGGGTCCAGGGTCTGGTACGGTTGCTCTGGTTCTGGGAGGCTAGCGGGTGTTCCCCAGCTACGGTTTCAGGGAAGCTCTCAGGCCTTAGTTTCTGGTTCAATTTAACCCAGGTACCCGATGTGACGAAACACTGCATGGTGAGGCTTGCGATGCGCGGTTGGCGGAAAGGCCCGATGGTGCGGGATACTCGGAGGCCGGTTTCGGGCGCGCTCCTGTTAGGGATCGCCTCGGTTCTCCCCCAGGTCTGTTTTTCAACTCCGGAGGCTAGATTGTTTTTGGTGGCGTTTACTTTCGCCTTTTTTGGGGCTCTTCGGGTCGGAGAACTGGTGAGCCCTAGCAGGGGGACCCCTGGGGGGCTTTTATTTCAGGACGTGTTTGTCACGGGTACTACGGTGCAATTTTTGTTGCGCCGGTCCAAGACCGACGTTTTTGGCAGGGGTAAGTGGGTTACCCTTCGTGCCATTCCGGATTCGGCAGTTTGCCCCGTCTCGGCATACCTATCTTACAGTTCCGGGCGACCAGGTTTCTCCGGCCCGCTGTTAATTCATGAAAATGGTGCCTACTTATCTCGATTTCAATTTCTCAGGGTATTTCGCCTGGCCCTTGATCGGCTGGGAATCCCGAGCAAGGAGTTTGGGGGTCATTCCTTCCGCATTGGGGCCGCAACCGAAGCCTCTCGGTTGGGTTTCTCTGATCAGGCTATTCAGAGGATTGGCAGATGGGAATCTGGGAGGTTTCGGTCCTACGTACGGACCACGCGGCTAATCGGTTCCCCTCTTGTGTTTTCTCCACAGGGCCCGGCCGTAGGATCTGGCTGATTGGGCATTCGTACATCTATTGGGCCCATCTGCGGGCTGGGGTACGCCCGGGTGGGACACGCCTTGGAATTCCTCGGGAGCTGGCGGAGGTCCGATGGTTTGGTTTCCGGGGCATGAGATGGGGACAGCTCTTGCCGGAGGTTGTACAGCTGGCCACTTTCCTAGGGGCGCCTGATGTATTGGTGGTTCACTTGGGTGGCAATGATCTGGGGGTGCTGCCTGCATGGGGTTTGGGTGAAATGATTAGAAGGGACTTAGCGCGCTTGCGAGTTTTGTTCCCGCAGCTTTGTTTAGTTTGGTCTGGGATAGTGTCCAGGAACTATTGGGGGCGCGCGCGCGATCAGGGGGCTATTGAACGATGCAGGGTAAAAATTTATAAAAGAGTGTCAAAATTTGTGCTCGGCGTTGGTGGCATTTCGGTGCGCCACCGAATATTTGAACGTGACGCGGCGATATATTTTCGCCCGGACGGGGTCCACCTGACCGATGTGGGGTTGGATTTCTTCAACCTAGCTCTGCAGGATGCGCTGGAACAGGCCATGGCATTGGTGGGGGGTCGCGCCTGCTGATTTAGGCTTAAATGCAGCTGGCGCTAGTGGCGGGTATGGTCCTTGCCGAACCAGTGGAAAAGGAGTGCATTGGACGAAGGAATGCTGGGTCTGGTCCCTCCCCTAACCTCGGGCAATGGTTTGGTATTTGGGCGTGCCCTCCGTGCCAGGAAAAGCGGCCAGGGGTTGGCATGGGGAATTGGAGGGCCAAGGTGAAGGCCAATTAGCTTGGACGAGGGGGGAGGGCAGGTGCCCTGGAAAGAGGTACTCAAAAGGTTATTATGGTTCGGTTGGCAAGGACGGGTTTTGAGCTAAAAATATACGCTCATATTAAACATTGAATTGGTTTTACTTATTATATATATAAATAAAGCTGTGGCCTGTTTATACCACATTTATGTCTCTGTTTTAATTGGGGATGGGGAAAGGTGGGGGCGGGGTGGGTGGAGCAGTTTTGGTGATCATAAGGGGCACCACACGTTAACCACTACCTGCACACAAGGTTACTGGCTTGCTATGGAGGCAAAAATGTGGTTCTTTGTTGAGCTCATTTGCACATGCCTACCCAGAATCCCTTGCAGTAGTGAGAGCATTGTTAAAGTGAGATGTATGTGGTAAAAGCTAGTTGTATGGCTTGTCTGGTGTGTGTACTTGTGTTTTACATTGCATTAACTATCCACTTATTTCAGGAAGAAGGGGTTTTCACCCACGATTATTTCCCCTACCACAACATTTTTGGTATGATATATATATATATATATATAGTTTTTTAGCCACAGGTCTTAAATATTGTGTATACACAGTACAACCATTTCACTATAACAATATTAAAGCTGCTCTTTCCTATTATTTGAGAATGGGTTGTAGTAATAGAGGGAACCATTCTATGGGTCACACAGGTGCCTCATAGTAAGAGGTATAAGATACTGAATGTCAATTATGACTGCAGAATATGGAAATAGTGATGCTTCAGTGTAGGTCTTAAATATCTGTATGACCAGACATAGAATGCAAGCTTTTAAAAAGCGTATCTGTCCTAAAATCATCTACCACTGTAGTGGAAATAAATTGTAGGAAGAAGTTATTACTGGTCAGAGAATTGTACCAAAAGGTTCATGCTGATATTGAGAAATTCTAGATCATTGTACCAAGAAAGTAGTGATAGCTGCACTTGTAGAGTGTGACATACATATTTAGTCTAGATTTCTAATGGGATCACAGGATTCTGGGCACTGCTGCAGGTGGAATCTTAAGAAAAACAAATATTACTGGTGACCATTAAATGGTAATAAATACATTGTTTTCATTAGCATGTGTATGACATTTACATATGTATTATTTACATACCTTTGAAACAACTGTACAGCTGTTTGTTACTTGCAAGGGATAGGCATGTATCATTAAAAATCACTATACATTCTTGACTCGTGTACATAACGCAGCCTACCTCAGCCTGTCTAAAAAAAATCATCTGA
>OW240917.1:194635762-194768523 GCA_933207985.1 Pelobates cultripes
ATTTAATTTCTAACCTTAATTTTCATATTAATTGATACAGACAGAAGTAGGGACGAGGAAAGCAATAGTCTGCTCTGGTTTAACTAATTTAGGGAGTTCATTAGAAGGAGACTATCAGTATTTATACAAGGTTATAAATACATGCTATTCGTTATATATTTTGCTTCAAATATATAATTAAAAGTATAGATGAATAGTACAATATATGGTGCTTGCATATTTTTTATGAACACGATACAGCCTATATTTCTTTAGTTTATGCTTCCTGTATTTAGAGAAATATGAAATAGATGGAGATCGAGCAATATTGCACATGTATAATGAATCATAGCATGTGCATTCACAGAAAAACTGTTTAATATATACTGTTATTGTTAAGTACATAAGAGGTAGAAATGCCATGTTGCAAAGTAAATCCTGATAACATTGCTTGTATATTCATAATTAAACGGGAACAGCTTGATGTTGGAAGGGCTCTTTTAAGTGTATGCTATGTAGATGTAAATCTACAAGGTCTTTTTTGTCTCAAACGGTTGACTAGTGCTTGCAACTAGAATAATAAGTGTCCCTGCACTATGTTATCTGATTGAGATATATGTTTATTAACAATATACAATGGTACTTAATTTTTTTTTTTTTTTTAACTTTAATAAGGCTATAATGGAAATCTAGGCATATGCACTGATATCATCCATTGTGAAAGCACTCTCGTACAAACTTTGATTACGTCCCACAAAAATTAAAATCTGAACTTAAAAATAATAAGGATGGCCATTGTAGATATATATAGAAACACAGAACGTATAAGATTCCTAATGATCGGAATCTATAGTGTGTCCATAGAGCCCTGTACAGGGGATAACCGTTATATGCGTATAGAAAAATTAGACAACAGGTGATCCCCAGCAAAATAAGCTATGGGAGCACCCAAAGGAAGGGATCTATGGGTATGCACATACATACATATATACATATATACACATATATACACATATATATTTTAAAAGCCTTTATTATAGGGTTTTAATTTCCCCAAAGAAAAAAAGGAACCTTAAAAACCATCACATCTAAACTAAACACACAGTGAAGAACTCAGTGTAGAGGCAGTATAAAGTAGAGAAAGTATATATAAATAGGGCGCCATATAGTGAGAGTAATAATTGAGAGTAGTCTCTATTATCTATTTTGACACCCTTAATATATATCTCAATCTTAATGTGATTCCCTAGATAATAGAGGAATACAAAAATTCCAATAGCAATACTATATTGAGCGATATGTCCTAAATGCTGGAGTTTCCATTTATCCTCAGTGGGTTTTTTTTTACCAAGGAGTTTATGCCAGCCAATATGTTGTAGAGCTGCCCTAATCTTTTTGAAATTGGCTTTTTTTTTTAAATATACATTTTAGTATACCCCACGTGCTTCACTGAGCACACTAAAGTAGATACATGTACATAAAGTAATACTTTAATATCTATATATATCTAGACAACAGGTGATCCCCAGCAAAATAAGCTATGGGAGCACCCAAAGGAAGGGATCTATGGGTATGCACTTATATATATACTAAAAGCCTTTATTATAGGGTTTTAATTTCCCCAAAGAAAAAAGTACCCTATATCTGGCAGGTCCTACACTGCCTAATGTATGCTAAAACAACCAAAGAAGACATATTTGGCACTTACCTGCAAGAAAGGGCAGAAGCCTTGAGCAGCTGCCTGCATGAACACTGAAACAAAAAGGAATGATAAAAAACAGGTGTGGCAACATAAAACAAACATTTAAATGAATCCAAGAGACTGGGAAATCCAGGGACAGAATATAAGAATGAACCCAGAAACCCAGCATAAAAAAAAACAGACATAGAATAGAAAACCAGAAAACCAAGAAAAACGAAACAAGAATTGTAAAAAGAGTACTGGATAACAGAAGCCATTGCCAGAATGATCCGCAGCTAGGAACATGATGTGACAGAAGGAAGTTTAAAAAACTTAAATCTCTTTAGTTTGGAAAAACGGCGCCTCAGAGGGGATATGAGAACATTATACAAGTATATTCAGGACCAGTACAAACCATTATCTGGACATCTATTCATAAACAGGGCTATACATAGGACACGAGGTCACGCATTTAGGCTGGAAAAATAGGAGATTTAATCTAAGGCAAAGAAAAGTTGTTTTTTTTACAGTAAGAACTACAAGGATATGGAATTCTCTGCCTGAGAGGTGGTTTTATCAGAGTCCATACACATGTTTAAAAATCAATTGGATAAATACTTCCAAAAACATAGCATACAGGGATATAATTTCTAATTAGTGGGGTAATAGCTGCTTGATCCAAGGAGATATCTTAATGCCATTTTGGGGTCAAGGAGGATTTTTTTTCCTAATTAGTTGCAAAATTGGGCTTTTTGCCTTCTTTTGGATCAACAGAAAAAACATATGGGAGGAAGGCTGAACTTGATGTACGCAAGTCTCATTACAGCTTTGTAACTATGTAAAAAGTCATGCGATCATTCTCAGAGCCAATTAATAGAAAATTTGAAGCACTGCTCTTTTAACTTAATTCTATGCAAACTATTTTTTATGTGTGTCAGGGTGGCGGTACAGTGCCCGGGACCCAGACACTCTTAGGGCGGCGGTGTGAGGATCAGGACCCAGTATGCCTGATGTTCAGAGTAGGAGTCACAGTGTGAAGGTGGATTAACAGGGTCTGGTGCAGGGTAACCGCACACCCCCTGGTGTTGAGCACCAGCGTTTGTGCAGCCACAAACCAGAACCCTGATTCAGCTTATGCGGATCCCAGGAACTAGGAGCTGGAATTAAGCAGACCTCCCAGAGTTTAATAGGGAGGCTCTGCAGCAAGAATGTATCCAGTACAGAAACAAGGCAATACTATAGATAGGCACCAAACATGAAAACAAGACAAAACTAGGAGAACCCAGAACCAGAGCAGCACAGAAAGCAGAACCCAAAACATGTACACAAGACATGAGGAAAACAAGAACATAACATGTGCATGACTGGACAGGACTGGACATGGACTGGGATTACAAAATAAAACAAGACAAGAGATACAAGGTAAAACAAGAGGAGACATAACTAAGCACTACATATGAAAAGTATGGGGATTTAGTTACATTATATGATCATACATTGCATAAGCCTGCCACAACACCAATGTACCCCATATTCGGTAGTTCCTACACTGCCTAATGTTAGCTAAAACAACCAAAGAAGACATATAGCACTTACCTGCAAGAAAGGGCAGAAGCATTGAGCAGCTGCCTGCAGGTCCACTGAAACAAAAAGTATGTTGGAAAACGGGTGTGGCAACATAAAACAAACATTTAAAGGAAACCTGGAGACTGGGAATCCCAGGGATGAATTACAGGAATGAACCCAGAAATCCCAGCAATAAAGAAAACCAGACATTGACTAGAAAACCAGAAAAAACAAGAAAAACTAAACAAGAATTGTAAAAAGAGTACTGGATACCAGAAGCCAAGGCCAGACATCTCCACAGAACAGAACAGGATGTGACAATGTGTTATTGGTATAAAAACAGGAGAATTGAGCATTAAAAAATAGTTAACTTCTGCATACTTATTTCTTGTAACAAAGATATTTTAAGTTGGAAAAGGGGACACACCCAGCAACGCACAGAATAAGTTAAAGAGCTCTGACTGGGATGGCTGCTTGATCTACGAGCTTTGCTCCACTAAGCTCAAACAAAAGCATTTATAATTAGCAAGCACACAAAGATGGAACAAACAAGGTGACTGGAACCTTCCCAGACACAGGTTCCCAAACAGGGTCTCAAACCAATCCCATGGATGGATTTGTACATCCTCCAGCACCATGAGGCCTCTTGTTCCAAAATGGTGCCTTCACCTTGAGCATCGCCTCCAATGGATTCTGTGTAATCTCTCCTAGATAAGATAAGCACGGATTTGTGCTCAATGGCAGAATTGATAGTTACTAGACAGGACCTGGGGGTGCTGTCCTCCACACTTAATGAAGCTATTAAGGCTGCAATGGCTTTTCTCAGGTCGGAGGTGGCGGCACAAGATGGCTGTATCTAGGCTGTATCTAGGCAAAGGTCTATGCTTTTGGTGATGCGGTGCCAAATGGAAGATTTGGACAACTGAGGCCGGTGCTGTAAAATCTGGAATCTGAAATGTGCAGAAGTCAGAAGGTGTCAAAGATGTGGAAAGCCTGTTATCCAGCCTTTTCTGATCTATGTTGAGAGATGAAGCTTTTGTTCAGTTCGAGTGCACAAACCGCTTGTCCCATCCACGGATGATGGAGAGGACACCACGCAACGTCGTGTGTTTCCTACATTTTTTCCTCATTAAGGAAAACATCATGCGGAAGGCCTAAGACTTCATGTGGCACTGTATAACGACTTCTTACCGCTCACATTGGAGCTTTGAGGAATTTAACTGCTAAGTGCAAAACATCGCTTGCAAATAGAGTTTCCCCTTTAGCTTACTTGTCAGGCACCAGAATGAATGGCTCTCAATCCATTGACCTGAAGAGGTACCCCAGTTCCTGACTCGGCTGGGATTGCCACCTATTGCTTTAACTAACTGAATTTTGAGGCCTTAAGAGTTGAGGCCCCAACCGTGAATATCTCCTTGACGAAGGCATGCTGGCTCTCCAATGGGCTCTCCATCCCTTATCCTGCTGGACTGGAGGAGTAAGAAGTGTCAATGGTCTGCACCACCTCTGGCATCACATTGGAGGTATTTAATGTAGTCACATTTTAGCTTGATGGTGTGTGGGTAGGGGGTCTTGTGCCCTGTTGGCATCCATCAATACATGCTACAGTAGAGGAAAGGAATATTCCTACAGTATATTATTATTATTATTGCGATTTATATAGCGCCAACAGATTCCGTAGCACTTTACAATATTATTAGAGGGGGGATTTGACTATAAATTGGACAATTACAAGAAAACTCACAGAAACGAAGGGTTGAAGAGGACCCTGCTCAAATGAGCTTACAGTCTATAGGAGGTGGGTTATAAAACACATTAGGACAGGGAATAGAAGTCAAAATAGGTGGAAGTGAAGCAGAGCTGGAGGAGAGAGTACAGTGCTGCCCTTTAGGAGAGAGCAAGAGACAGGTATGTGAGGTAGAGGTTAGTCTGGGAGGCCATAGGCTTTCCTAAAGAAATGAGTTTTAAGGCACTTCTTAAATGATTGAAGTCTAGGGGAGAGTCTGATGGTGGTCGGCAGGCTATTCCATAGGATATTAAAGGTAGCAGGAAAGTTTGGGGTTGTCAGTTTCCATTGTGGGTAGGAATGTGGGAGATTCCTGGCTATATGGTTACTCTCCCATGTCTGATGAAGGAGTTTACCAACTGTAGAGCGCTGTTGGGCTAAAAGTTGAACCTAGTTAATGCAAAGTTTTAGGTGTGTCCACTCCCACAGGAGATTTTTGCGGCCCTTCAGTCACTGTTCCCATTTAATTGGTGTGGTCAATAAATTAAATATTTAGGAGGATGGGTGCCAGAAGATCCAAATGGGTCATACCAACATATTTTGAGCCCTATTACAGAATGGAAGGATAGGGACTCCCCAGTGACTCAGATGCTCTGGATGTGGAGGGCGAAATGTGAAGCTAAACATCTCTCTCCCACGCTTGGTCTCTGCTACCACATTACCTGAACTTGGGGGGGATCTACCACCTGGGGCCTGTGCATTTCTTGGTGGGGAGAACGTTATCCCAATTAACAGTGTGTTGGGGAATGATAGGACTGCAGGAATTATTGGGTGAAGCAAGGTTGTCGCCCCTTATTTCACTTTTATACACACAATTGCAGGATTTCTTTTGTCAGTTACCATACAGAGCATTGGTGCATAGAGATTTGACTTGGTTTGAAAATGTGTGCATGGGGGGCACTGAGCTGGAAGGAGCCATCCCTGTTTTGCATCAGCATCTGCTGGTGGAAGGTCTAGAGGCTAAATGTGTGTTTAAGTAGCAATGGGAAGAACAATTAGGTAAAACATTCTCTGATGCATAATGGGGAAAAGTTAACATTTAGAGCCCAAAAGCTCAGTAAGCTCTAAAACCAGGAAGTGAACTACAAGCTCCTCTCATTCTGGTACAGAACACATGTGCTGCTTCACAGGATTTCCCCAGCTGTCCCATCCACTTGTTTGAGATGCCAGGAGGGTTAAGAGTCATTTAGGCAAATCTGGTGGGGTTGTCCCCGAATAGCTCCTTTCTGGGAAGTGGTGAAGAGCCCAGTCAATGATATCTTAGGTGTAGCACCAACTGTGAGGTAGAATGGGTGCTTTTTAACTTAACTCCCATGCCAATTCCAAAATATAAGAAAACTGTTTTAAGGCATCCCTTTAATACTGCAAAGTTGCTGGTTAATGCCCTCTTGAGACAAATAGAGACTTCCACGAAAGAGCAATGGTTCCATCGAGTTGAGGAGATAAAGGTGGCGGCAGCGATGCAAGCATCTCTCATTGGGAATAGCGCTAAAGATGTGGAACAATGGTACCCTTGCATTGACTATATTACATGACGAGATGGAAGAAGTCTGATCGTTGGGGGGACCTAGGATGTTGATGGATGTGAGGACAGGAGGGTCTTGTGCTTCTGCTTGCTGCTTCCTTCTTTTTTCTCCGCTATTTATTTTTTCATACTTTTATGCATTTAGTACTGCTTTCTTATTATATGGTGTTCTCTCCTGGAATGCAGGATAACTTATATCTGTCTGTCATTGTTGGTGACATTCTGTGTACCTGTCATGATCTTGTGGCTTGCCAAACAGGCCACTCGTCCTGGAGAGATGGGAAACGTGGTTGTTGCTTGTGGACATTCCCAGAGGGGTTGGTCGCTTGTGATCTGTATTACCTTCTTTTGGTGGGGGAAATTTATAATAGCACACTAGAGTTAGCCCCTCATTCAATATAGGCTAAGAACACACATAGCTCAATATATTGGGTATAGAAACATGATTTATTTTCTACTCAATTCACTGCTCCTCTGGCATAGGTCTCAGAAAGAGTGGGACTATAATTAGTAGCCTGTGGACAGTAGAAATGTGGAGAGGGAGGGGACCTTTTGGAGCAAGGAATATTTCCAGCTTCCTACCATGTATTAGTTCCCATTGTTCTTATACACTAGCCTCTACAAGATCGAATACTAAAGTAAGTACCAAGGGTTGATTGGCGAGGACATATTGTAGCACCCACTGCAGATCTATTTACTGGAGCCGTAGCTTTCCATGAGTAATAAAGCCATGTTGAAGCATTGCTTGGAAACACACCAATAAATGACACACTGGCAATATTTAATAGGCCCCTGCAAGTCCTGCTTCATTGTGCTTTCTGTTCTGATTTTTGGGTCTTGCATGGCCAGAGAAGATTCAAATGCATAGGGACCGGCGTGTCTCACTGTGTTCAATTTTTTTTCTGGCAATGAAAAATAAAAACAAGATTTACAAAAAAGAAAGTTGGAAAACTGCATCATGATAACAATTATATCCTCAAAAAGTAACCCTCTTGCATTGCCAATTGTTTGAATAACAGTTTTAAGATTTTACTAGTGCCCAAATTACTAATTCACCATATTTGAATTTATATCATTTATAAATTATATTTGGAAAAACTAACACAAACTAGATTTTTCACTAAAAGGTGTAATTTATTTAAATTAATACTGGGAGAAAAAAAATCAGTGAGTCTTTGTAACGGGTCACCTGGCACCCCGACTGGGTACCTCCGTTGAAGGATGCTCCTAGCGCTTCCTGAGGACTCAAAGCACTGCAGCAGACACCACAACCACCGAACCGGAGAAGCATATGAATCCTCTCAAGCATATGAATGCTGTAGACAGTTGAATAGGAACCATACGAATAGGTTTACTCTCCTAGCAGTCAAACTGGAACAGCATACAATAAATCCTTCCCCCAATAATGAGACGACACTTCACTTTGAGGGTTAAAACAGGAACTCCCTGTACTGTCACATACAGTCTCTTTTATTCCCAATCCACAAACATAGTACAGCCCACAGGGCGTTACAAAACAACCAATCAATCCGTACAATACACCCAGACACTCCCACACAAAATCCTCCCCTCTGTCTGTGATATGATTACTGAACACAATGGGTAATCTCATTATCACCGGCAGAGGAATACAGTTTTTACACAATATTTATAACTTCTAAAATATACATGTCACAAACATAAAGCATACATTTTCATAATCAATCCATCCAGTGGAACAACATATTAAAAAATGGCACGAATCAGACCAGGGGTTCAAAAGTTAAGGGAAAGTCCTTTGTGACTAAATGAAGCATGGCTTTCCGGCCCAAACCAGTTTCAGAGTCTTCTATCCTGGAGATTGAATTGAGAAGTAATTCAATTATCTCCCAGGACAGACACAAGACTCCATTATGCACATGGTGAGCACAAAGCATTAACATATTATAAAATACACAAAGTCACATTTTATACATAAAACACAGACATGTCACATATCCCCAGATAGCTGGGATCTGAGCGCACAAAACTACCGAATAGCGCTCAGATCCTATTCACACAGTTCAATTGCCATGGAGCCGAAGTCTTTAACTACACGAATGGGCTCCATGGCATAGCTATCTGGGTTAACACATTCACATAAAGTCTGGTCCATAGTCCAAAGGCAAGAGGCGGGCAAGCAGCCCCCTCCAAGGACACGTGGCGAGGCCGGTTTCGCCACATTTCTCCCCTTTACCATCCAGACTAACAGGGTATCTGACCTCCTGCAGGTCAGTGCCCTGGTTAGTCCAGCAACCCACCCACGAAGCACAAACAGCAATACAGCCCACCCACAATAACTGGTTACTACACCTGGATAAAATAGCAACTTGTCCATGTCCAGGTGCCTCACCACGGCTGTGCGGGGGGCTGGTAGACTGCCTTGGTGGGTTGCTGAGTGGGCAGAGACCAGCGGTACTCTGCCCGGGTGCCAGCGCTACCACTGAAGTAGCCTGGTTGAAGCCTGGTTGTGGGAGGGGGAGACCGACTGTCTCCCCTCTGGATACACTGCTCTGTGGCTGGGGGACAGGACCGACCGTCCCTACCCCTGGTGCTGCAAGTGCAGAGACTACGGTCCCATCTGCATAGTTGTGGGGCTGAACATCTTCCCTTGGTGGGTTAGGCTGCCGCTGGAGAGAGGGTGTAACAAGCTCCTCTCTCTGAACTGTAGACTGCCGCTGGGGAGAGGGGGTAATCGGCTCCTCTCCCTGACTCTCTCTTTGCTGGTGGAGAGTGGGACCAACTGTCTCCCCTTTCAATATTTTGTCCTGCGGCTGGGGTGCGAGACAGACGGTTTCTGCTTCCTGGGGTACACACTGCTGCTGGGGAGGAAGGACGGCACCTTCAGCTCCCTGGGGTACACACTGCCGCTGGGGAGGAAGGACGACACCTTTGGCTCCCTGGGATACACACTGCCGCTGGGGAGGAAGGACGGCACCTTCTGCTCCCTGGGGTACACACTGCCGCTGGGGAGGAAGGACGACACCTTCAGCTCCCTGGGATACACACTGCCGCTGGGGAGGAAGGACTGCACCTTCTGCTCCCTGGGACACACACTGCCGCTTGGGAGGAAGGACGGCACCTTCTGCTCCCTGGGACACACACTGCCGCTGGGGAGGAAGGACGGCACCTTCTGCTCCCTGGGACACACACGGCCGCTGGGGAGGAAGGACTGCACCTTCTGCTCCCTGGGACACACACTGCCGCTGGGGAGGAAGGACAGCACCTTCTGCTCCCTGGGGTACACACTGCCGCTGGGGAGGAAGGACGACACCTTCAGCTCCCTGGGATACACACTGCCGCTGGGGAGGAAGGACTGCACCTTCTGCTCCCTGGGGTACACACTGCCGCTGGGGAGGAAGGACGACACCTTCAGCTCCCTGGGATACACACTGCCGCTGGGGAGGAAGGACGGCACCTTCAGCTCCCTGGGACACACACTGCCGCTGGGGAGGAAGGACGACACCTTCAGCTCCCTGGGATACACACTGCCGCTGGGGAGGAAGGACGGCACCTTCTGCTCCCTGGGTACACACTGCCGCTGGGGAGGAAGGACGACACCTTTGGCTCCCTGGGACTCACACTGCCGCTGGGGAGGAAGGACAACACCTTCTGCTCCCTGGGGTACACACTGCCGCTGGGGAGGAAGGACGACACCTTTGGCTCCCTGGGACTCCTTTTTGGCCAAATCTACTAGAGATTGCAGGTATTCTCCTACTAGTTTCCTGGCGAGCTGCACGGCTCTCTCTGGGGGTTGGGTCCAAAGGTAGACAGCACCTCATTAACCTCTCTGTCAAACTCCTCCTGAGTGTAGTCATACGCCATGCTTGCTCTGCTGAAGTTAGTTATTTTGTAGATAGGGTCGCTGTATGGGTACTAGCGTTGCCCTCAATTTGTAAATCCACGAACTGTGTCTCCGAGCTGCTTTACCTCGCACTAGGATGCCATCCCACCGCTTGCCACCAATGTAACGGATCACCTGGCACCCCGACTGGGTACATCCGTTGAAGGATGCTCCTAGCGCTTCCTGAGGACTCAAAGCACTGCAGCAGACACCACAACCACCGAACCGGAGAAGCATATGAATACTCTCAAGCATATGAATGCTGTAGGCAGTTGAATAGGAACCATACGAATAGGTTTACTCTCCTAGCAGTCAAACTGGAACAGCATACAATAAATTCTTCCCCCAATAATGAGACGACACTTCACTTTGAGGGTTAGGCAGGAACTCCCTGTACTGTCACATACAGTCTCTTTTATTCCCAATCCACAAACATAGTACAGCCCACAGGTCGTTACAAAACAACCAATCAATCCGTACAATACACCCAGACACTCCCACACAAAATCCTCCCCTCTGTCTGTGATATGATTACTGAACACAATGGGTAATCTTATTATCACCGGCAGAGGAATACAGTTTTTACACAATATTTATGACTTCTAAAATATACATGTCACAAACATAAAGCATACATTTTCATAATCAATCCACCCAGTGGAACAACATATTAAAAAATGGCACGAATCAGACCGTGGGTTCAAAAGTTAAGGGAAAGTCCTTTGTGACTAAATGAAGCATGGCTTTCCGGCCCAAACCAGTTTCAGAGTCTTCTATCCTGGAGATTGAATTGAGAAGTAATTCAATTATCTCCCAGGACAGACACAAGACTCCATTATGCACATGGTGAGCACAAAGCATTAAAATATTATAAAATACACAAAGTCACATTTTATACATAAAACACAGACATGTCACATATCCCCAGATAGCTGGGATCTGAGCGCACAAAACTACCGAATAGCGCTCAGATCCTATTCACACAGTTCAATTGCCATGGAGCCGAAGTCTTTAACTACACGAATGGGCTCCATGGCATAGCTATCTGGGTTAACACATTCACATAAAGTCTGGTCCATAGTCCAAAGGCAAGAGGCGGGTAAGCAGCCCCCGCCAAGGACACGTGGCGAGGCCGGTTTCGCCACAGTCTTGTTTTCATTTTGGTTATATTGACATAAAATGTAAGATTTACTTTGAATCCAGCAATTTGATGAATTATCCTGAATTAATTTAGCTGTCCTTAGGCTTGTGTATTTGGTTTTAAGCAAATTATATTTCATCTGAATTTTGGGCAATCTGCAAGTTGTCCAAATTCCATAACTCCTAAGCAAAAAGTAACCAAAACTACTACATAGACAATGGACAAACAGTTTTGTTTGATTTGTGATTCGGAGATCCAGTCATGTTACCAAATAAAAAGATGACTGATGTGGAAAAAAGATGGACAGTCCTAATGTTGATGTTATTTACAGTTCAAGTGAGAAGTGACTAATAGAGGGAAAATATGAGCAGTAAAAACAAAAAATCTATATTTATATATCATATTTTTTATAAATATTTAATATATAAATATAGGTGATTTTTGTATGCTCCTCCTGCTTTCTCTCTCTAGGTTGCATTTTCCTAGTTGATCTGTGAGCCAACTGGCAGGAAAATTTGCCATTTCAGTCGGTGTATATATAAATAATATTTATATTATATATTTTGCAGTATACTGTTTGGACCATTTTTGTGCCCTCTTGGTTCATCCAGATAATTTTTCATAAAACAATTGCATGGCAAAATTTCATATGAGACAAAATGCCACATGGATGAATTTCGGTCCACCTAAACAAATTTATTTGGAAAAGAAATTGATTCGGCTGAACCACATTTTTGTCATCATAAATAAGTCAAGCTGTCATAATCAGATTAGATATCCTCAGATTTACAGTTTAAACATTTACAATTTTAAGATTCTAGCACCGCTACCGGTACAGCCTTAGTTCCTAGTGCATATTAAATGCTCACTTTTGGAATGGCAATAGTTAAGAATATAATTTTTTTTATTGGTATAAAAGTTTGTGTAAACTGTCAAGTTATATATTAATAAAGATAATGTTATTTCTTAATGATACAGTTCGAAAACTTCTCAGTTGCTCACATTCCATAGAAAGAACTGAGTGTGACCAACAAAAAACTGATAAAGCATCACTAGTTTGCAGTTGTCCATCTGAAATCTGTTGGGTATTTGCGTTAACATATGCTTTACTTTTTGTAGAACAAATCATTATTGCTTGGAGCAACAACTTGCAAAACAACTCTGTTAATGTTAAATGAAATGTTTCATTAAAATATTTATATATATATATATATATATATATATATATATATATACAGTTATACATTTTTTTTTTTCTCTTTTGTTTAAGTTTATTTCTTACTGGTTGCATTTAATCAAATCCAAACAACTAATAATTACCAGCATAATTAATGCAAGATCAACACATTGGTCTGTGTAATTTGTCTTTCAGTCTCTCAATCACTCAATAGATTAAGCTAAACTAACCTCATAGTAGTTGCAGACTCCTTTCATCTTAAGGAAGCTTCTGACTCTATTCCCCTTAGGGAACACAACTGAAAAGAAAGTTTTTGCCCCACCAGATCAGTAAATATTTAGACAATAGGGTGTGACATTTATACATTTCCCCATGTAAATAAATATTTGTATAATGCACACATATCTTCATCTTTATTTGCCTCACATATTCACTCACATACTCTTAACACATATTTAAAAAAACACACAAACACATATTTAAAGGAACACTGTGTGGTTAGGAATACATACATGTATTCCTGACCCTATACTGTTAAAACCACCATTCAGCCACCCCTGGCCTCCCTTTCCCACTAAAATGTTTGTTTAAGTCTGCAGCTGCTGGCTCTGCCCCTGATCTGCCTGCTTGGCTGATATAATCAGAAATGTTGTTATGAGCCATTCACAATGTTTTCCCATAGGACTGGCTGAGACTGTCAAAAAGGCAGGTCAGGAGCAGAGCCAGCACAAATCAAACACAGCCCTGACCAATCAGCATCTCCTCATATAGATAGATTGAATAAATGCACCTCTATTTGGAAAGTTCAGTATCTCCATGCAGAAACATATCTGCAATACACATCTCTAGATTGCACTTAATTATTGTAATATTATTTTATTGGTTTTAGTATTTTGTGTGGGTGTTAAAATTTAATTTGATAGTCTTAAAATTATGCAACACAACATTTTAGTGTTTTTCAAGCTGTTACACTTTTAAGGTGCTGCTTTGCATTTCCTCAATTTTAATCTTAATTTATTAATGCTATAATTTTACTTGTTTGTTTGTACTATTGCAATACAAACAATTTTTTTTCTAAGCTAAATATGCATTGTAGTAATCGTTGGTTTACTTTAATCACGTTGAAAATGTAAACCTACTCTGTTCTGTATGTACATCATTAATTTAAAATCTCAGAGAAAAAAAGATATAATATTCTGAATGTCCGATTAAACCATGATAGGTGAAACAAGCCTGAATTGATTGGATAAACTAAGAATTGTATTGCTATAATCTTTGATTTGTGCAGTATAAAAGCAGATTTTGCTCGAGATCTTGCTTGCTATAATTCCCATCTGGAACAATGATTACAACTGAATAAACAGGTCCAGAGGAATGTGTTTTTTTTAGAGCATCTGTAAAGTAAAAAGAAACAATTGGAGGGTGGTTAATCCCTCTTTAAACAGCAGGTGGTTTAGCTGCAATATTAATACTGATAAAAACTCCCATACTATAGATAGAAAAGTTAAATAAGCTTGTGCTGCGACCACTATAAACTATATATTGCCAAAACTTGGCAATGTGTTACTGCAATATATGACTAAAGAAAATAAATACATTGTATATCTATGTATCTATATACTTGTGACAGAAAGAGAGTGAAATTGGGAGAGATAATCAACTGAAGAATAATGTATAATACCATCTGAATTTAAATTTTAAGTATAAAAATTTGCCCAAATGTATTATCATTGGGAGTGATATGCCCACCTGATTACTTCTGTATCATCTTGGACTCCAACAATTAATTAATAAACAACTATTGGAGCATGGTAATGGTCTAGATTAAGTACATGTGATAAATCTCTATATTTTTTGCATTCTCTATACATTGTTCTCGATACTCTCTCTCTCTCTTTCACTCTGTACTTTATACATAGTCACTGACTGAAATCTACTAACTATGCCATGAATAATTCAATACATTCTAAAAGGAACAGCCTCCTGATTTCTGTTCTTTGCTGTCCTCTCCTAATAAGAAATTGGTTATGTTAAGGTATGCACATAGAAAGAAGCCATGTCTTTGGTAGTTACAAGTCATAACAGCAACTAAGATCATGATGTAAAGCATTGCATTGCTTTTTAGCAGCAATAGATGCCATGGCATATTTCTATTTGTGCCATATTTCTGTCTCTATAATATTTAACAATTCAACTGGAAGGCGCCATATACCAACATAATACAGATATACTGTAGTGAGATAGATGTGGGTGCATGATACCTCGTAGTTACAAACATACAGTACAGATTTTAATTGGGGGGGGTATCATCAAGTACTTGCATTGTACATCCATACAGAAAAACCTTGAAAAGTATGTTGGGGTGCTTGGAAAACCAAATTAAGGGGATCCATAACATCAATGTAGGTTGCCATGGAGACACAAAGTCAATGACATTCATGCAAATACACTGTTGTTGAAGGCGTGTTCATAACACTACATAGGAAATGGCATCACTACATATACACAATGTGGGCAGTAATGAATGCGACATATAAACATTTTCTTTTTGGTCTTGGCATATAACTGTCATAATTAGTCAGATTTTTAGTGTTCACTTTTTTAATGTTAAGTGGGTTGCTCTTCTGGCTGTGAAACTCGAGTATTTTATGTTCTGTTTTTCTCTAAGTAGTTACTCTATTAATCCGCTCAGTGCCAGTAGTCATATAGACGGATACTGAGTGGCTCCCCTTTTATTAATGTGAATTGAGGAATTGAAATAATTTATAAAAGCTGTAAAATGGAGAAATGTCTTAATTAAAAAAAATCTATATCACCAATATTTAATAAGATCTTTTAATCTACCTGTAATGGCGACCTTAACTAAAGATAAGACCCAGAGTTTAGGGTTATGCAACTCAAAAATATTTAAAGTAATAAAAAAAAGAACCCCAAGAAATAAAGTAGTAAAAAGAATTCTAGTGCATGCTTGTAATTATTTTTTGGCAAATGAGTAAACAGCATAGTAAGCAGTAAAGGCATAATAATCACTGGTTGCATCTGACATATTTGTTGAAGTTAAAATACTTTCTAAACTCTGAATAACCATCATCGAACCTTTGAGTCAGACATAGACTAATGTATCAATCTGGCAGCAATTCTAAAAAAAGTTTAAAAAGTAAAAAAAAAAAAAAAAGTTTCCTCTTAAATGGTGTTTCTCATACCATGCAAGGAGAATAAAGAGCAGTAATAAAAATAATATATAAACACAGAAAGATCAGAAAGATCTGGAGGACAGATTTTCAGATGCCTACTCTACATTAACACATATTAACTCTGTTCCGGGCTGCCTAATGTTAATTCTTTGCATATTTTACGTCTGTCATCAGCAGGTACAACGCAGCCATAAGATCTAAGGAGATTCTCCACTTGCAGGCAAAAGAACACTATACTTACCACTCCCATCTTCCTCCATTATAGACAGTTTTTTGTTTGTTGCTTTACTAAAAAACCCTCCCCACTGACAGCTTAGAGCTTGCATATGCACTCTGACCTGGAGAAATTATTCAATCACAGGCTTCTCTATGAGCACTGCTCGAGGGCCGCCATGACATCAGATTGAGGAAGTCCTCTTGGCTAAGCGCTGTATTAAGATAAGTAAAATAATTATTTTTTCACAATTTAAGTGTTGGGGGAGAAAATAAAAAAGACTCATGTTTTAAAGTGTTACTGTAACCCTTTAAGCCAGTGCATACAATGTGCAATTCATGCACATTCATAATCACGACTTAATTGTTCAGGCAGAATATTTACCAGCAGAAAGCGTAGGCATCAAAAGGAACATAATGGTTCCACAAAATGTCAACACATTCTTGCAAATCTGGAAAAAGACTACTTAGTCATATGCAATGTAAAATGTTACCTTTACTACATCTCAACAGGCTCTGAAAAGGAACTCAACACCACACCCAGTCAATAACATAACATATTAACTTTCCGGTAATTATAAAAGATATCCAAACCTACCTCAAAACATGCAGCTCCTATCTTGGACACACAAAATACTCTACTGTCTACAAGACTGTCTACAGGACACGAAGGAGAAATTCTTATGTTCAAATACTGAGATCATGATGAATAACTCGAGATCCTCGGGAAAAATCTTTATGTAGCTAAGACAGGTGTTGACAAAGACCTTTATAGGTTGAAATGTTACAAGATCCTCTTTGGATGTGGAATAAAAGTATTTCATTGTTTTTCTTCCATATTGAGAACCCCAAAGTTGCAAAGTCTTGGAAAACAACAAGCATGTTTCTTAGCTGTTTTGATCTACAAAACATAGTATTAACAAATTTAAGGTAGATGCACCATATATATTTGTATGTGTATTTCGACTGAGCATGAGTCTTAATAATGTGATACATGGCAATCCAACTTAAAGCTAGTTTTAGGAGTTTCATTAAAGTTAGAGGAACCTTTTCAGAGCTTTCTATCCATTGACTAATTAGTCTGCACCCAGTTTTCTCTCTCTATATATAGATTTTACATTATATGTTGATGTAAGAACCCTGAATGAAAACCTTTAAGTATTTTCTCTGTATTACATGATTTCCTTATCACAATATTTAAAGCCTCACATGTATATATAGTATGCCAAAGCATTATAATAAAATGTATGTAGCAATTAATTTACAGCAATAAACTATTCATAATTTATTATGGTATGACTAATATGTTTCCTTACGTATCACTGTATTATTAATGAAAAGTAATGAATAAACTGTTTATGCCAATCACATATCGTGCGAGCATATGGCATAAATAATGTCCAATGTATTTTTTTCATGTTTTCCTGAAAGGTGCCTTATGGAACAGTACTGCTTAAACAGTACAGTCCCTTATGCTTAATCGCTTCTGTCCAAGCACAGTCAGCGTAGGAGGAGGACGCAAACCGCAGCTAAATCCAAAACATTTGATTTCCTGAACAAGGAAACAGAAAAGATGCTCAGATTGTGAAAAGCCTGTCTTCTTTGGACGTTTATAATCACCAAAATTATTTAAAGTAAAGTGAAAAATAAAAGGAAAACTTTAAATATTATTTCAAAGAAATCAAGAACAAAGCTAGCAACGTGAGTGCTGTTGTTACCTAGCAGTCCCTTTCTTTGTGAGGCACAAGACTTGAGAATTAGCATTAAAGGACAACTGTCATCAAATTTTAATTGTTTTTTTTATTCTTTATTTTTCATGTGCATATGGTTACAGAACATAGGAACTTGTAGCGCCACAACAGCGAGTACATGCATTTCAATGTCAAACTCTTTCGCTGCAGCTTGTCTTTCATCTAGTTTGTGCCAGAAGGCTTCAAATAAGGCATCCAGCCTCTCCAGGATATCAGCTTGTCACGGCGTGGTGAGTGACTCTGGGCCAGTCGCCGCCATTTTGGGGCTGGATCACCACCATTTAGTTTTTTGAGAAATAACAGGTTCATTTAATATTATGAGTATAGACATGCTTATATGTAAAGTTATGCGATTGGTAACAGGGAGTATCAGCTATTAGCGTATATTACATGTCTGATTCACTGCACTTTTTGTAAATCACAGTTTAATATCACTGTATTCATGTTTGTAAAAGGTACAGTATGTGCTAATAGGTTGATAACCGCAGGCTATGCATGCCGAGAGAGGCTAGAATGGTGCTTCAGAGCATTTACACCTTTTAGAGTCAAGCTTATTCTTCCTATCTAGCCTAGGTGGTGGTATATCAATGTATTATTCCCTGGTGCATGAGATTGCCCTTAAACTTTTAAACATAAAACATAGATAACTTCTAAGAGAGGCAATCTATGCTGAGAGTACACACCAATGTATAAATGCGAAACAATGCTCTTGGAAGTAGTTCCATGTTTCCCTTCATGCTACCATGGGGAATCTTGTGGGCTATGATATTAGCCAGTAATAAATGCTTTTGGGGCTCAGAGGATAAGTACAGGAGAAAAAGAAACATAAGAGAGATTTAAAAGATGTGAAAATACCGCAGGTTAATAATGGGTTGGTAGACATATATGCTTTTGGCTGACAGGTCGCGGAGAGCTCTTGGTTCAGCCTATGCCTGACAGGTAGAGTCCCAATAGCCAAGGAGAGTGTTCAGTAGTGGGCATCTGCCCTGATCTACACCAGCCTTGTGTCGGAGCTCCGTATCTATTTAGAGAATAGATCCATGTGCATACTCTTGAAAATGGACAAGAAGATTAGAGACCACTGAATATGTAAATATAATATAATAAGACAGTAAAAACAATAATAAAAGGCTGCGCCAATAAGAGAGTAAAATAGAGTGACTAAGAATAAAAATGTCCAACGTAATAAATAAAAATAAAAATAAAAGTTCAACTTAAGTGTCCTTGCGGATAGTCTTTATAGTAAGTGTTGCAGCAGTGAAGTCTTCATAAGCTGTATAGGTTCCACTCATATAAAAGACAAAAGGGGAGAGAGAAGGACGACCAGTAGTGCAGTATTGTATAATTCCAAAAGTGACGTATGGAAAGATAATATTAGAGAACTCACATTTAATAGAGCTTATGTCCAGCTCTAGGATAGAAGCGCATACAGCGATATAATCCCCGCTTGTGGGATATGCTGTGGGTTTCTCTCCGTCAGTGGTGTCCAATTCTCAAACAAGGAAAAAGAGAGACAACCGATAGTACTCACTATTTTAGTAGTCTTAATATAAGTAGATGAAAACGTACTTACAAATGAGGAGCAGACCGACTGCTCTTGTGTATCAGCATAGGTGGATTGATCCCCACCTTTAGGATTTCTTGGAGTGCAGGAGACTTCCGAAGTCAGTGTTGGTATATAGTAGTAAAATGCTAAAAATATACTAAAATATACTAAAAAGCCAGGTATAAAAAGAGTAATGTGTATATAAAACTATAAAAAGAATAGTTGGCACAAATAAATTACCAAAAATTGCTTTAATATTACAATACACAGTATAAAATATCCATAACGCGTTTCGTCAACAGACTTTATCAAATGGAATAACAAACATTACCTGGCTAGTTGTATTATATAGGAGTTTAAATTTGGCGCCAAAAATGGTCCATCCAATCAAACTTAAGTTACATTTGGCAGTATAAAAACTTTTCCTACCGTTTACAGATACGAAGGCCTATAAACAAAACTGTATTCTTATCCAGAACAAAATTGAAAAAGTTGAAGTAGACACAAAACATCTGAAAATTAAAAAATATATCAGAGACAAAACTGATTATTCTAACAAACAAGTTAGAAAAAAGTACACTTCTGATAATTACTCCACAAAGACCAATCACTATGATCATCAATATGCTTATTCTCACTCTTACAATAACAATCCACCACCTCCTAAATATCACAATTTTGCCACACGCAAATCTCACTACCAATCTCCATCTATGATGAGATCCACTAAAATCCCAGCTCAATACCATCATGCTGCTTCAAAAGTACCATATCAAACTACCAATCAACATCCTTCATATAAACAAAAGAAACCTTTTCACTATGCTCATAATCCTGTAACACAATCCCCCAAATATCACTATTCTTCTGGTCCTAAATTCTCACCCAAACCTCAAAGATCACGATACACTAACAATTACCATGAATATTCAAATTATTCAAAATCACCTCCTATTCCTAATCACCCCAACAGATATCAATTGTTGTCAATAGACTCTGATTTTGATAACGAGGACCATTTTTTAGAAATACGCACTCATCCATCCGCACTAGTTCAGACACCACATCCGTCACGCTCCCAAAAACGAATTTTAAGTTTAGAGGAAGACGAAGTGGAAGACGGGAGCAAAAGGGAAAGACTAGAAAGACAATAATATCCCCCCAAAACTCCTGTAGTGGTATTTTTAACCTTTCTCAAAAAGTTTAAAAATGTCTTGTTTTAAAAGGGCTTGGAGGGTTTCCCTTTTTAAGGTTGCTGCCTGTTTATTAATTAGCGCTGTCTCTCCTTTCCATATAATATAATAAGGCCTGCTATGCCAACCCCCAATGTCACAATAACTATCTGCCCATTCCACAAGGATTTTCCCCTGATCGGTAGAGAACACGCTCAGGAGATGAAAGGAGAGAAAAGGACAGAGAAAGGAAAGAAGAAGAAGAAATAAAGGTTGAAAAAAGGGTTTGACACTGACGTGGGGACAAGGGGCGGCCTCCCCCCTCCCTCAAAGGTCAAAGTCACCAGTCTGCCCTAAGGGTCACCCACAAAGTCATCCCACAGCTTCCAAACCATTGCAAAAGACTTGAAAGCCCCATGCACCAGGGAAGTTAATTTATTCATCAGGTACATATCCCTAATTTTCAGGATTACATCTGTAGGAGGCATGTCAGGTTTTAGCCATACATGAGCTAGTGCTCTTCGGGCCACTAATGTAATTTTGTGGATACGTTTTTTTTCTTAGTATTGGTCCATCCGTAACATGGTCTTGTATGATTGTTCTTGTAAGGTCACACAACTGGAGGTTTTCCCATTAGCTTCCCAAATGTCCTGACCATCCGTACCCTCTACGTCTCCACCTAGGTCTGCTTTTCATTGATCAGTGTAGTGTAACCTACACCAGTACCTGGTGGTGGAACACAAATGGGAGTACAGTAGGATGATAAGACCCTTGTGATATGTTTCTGCGTGTGTGGGCTGCCTGTTTAATACGGGGTTGTTGTACAAAATCTCGGGCCTGAATGTATTGAAAGTAGTCTGTGGTAGTCAGTGATGTCTGGCCCTGGAGTTCAGGAAAAGAAACCACAGAGTTGCCCTTATACATTTGGTAGATCCTCTGGATGCCTGCGTATTCAACTCTACTAAATTCTCTAGCCCTCATCCCTGGTGGAAAGGCTTTATTTTGCAAGGGGTGCAATACTTACTTCTTAAACTGCTTCCAGAGACCCTCCCCAAATGTAGGCTTTTTTATTTTTGCTTACCTCCAAAGGGATACCCATAGTGGAGGGGTGGGGTGCTCAACCCAAAAGTAATCTGGTCTGGATTCCAAATATGTATAGAAAAATGGGCCTCTTTAGGCAGAAAACTCCACATCTTTATTGTTATTACTGTGAAGAACCCTTTCCTCTGCTGTAAGCACAAATGCTTTTCTTCCAGTGTTAATGGGTGACCTCTTGTTTGTTGTATATTACTCATAATGAACAGGTTAGCACACAGCAGTTTGCCCTGACCCTGTATATATATTTGTATAGTGCTATCATATGAAATCTGAGGCACATTTTTCTCTGAGGAAAGACTAGTTTTGCAAGTCTTTCCTCATAACTAATCTTTCCCATCCATCTAACTTTTTTTGTATTTTGTCACCTCTGCATGTTTTCTAGTTCTGCAATATATTTTTGTAAAATATATTCAAGGTGAGGTCTTACCATTGGTTTATAAAGATAAAGATACATTTGAATAAAAAGGATGTCCCTTGTTCGCATAATTTCTTTAGGAACTAGATTATGATGACTGTGAAGTGCCAGATTTGATCCTAAGAGATGTAAACAAATTTTGCTAAAAAAAAACTCCAAAAAGTCCACATGTATAAATAGAGTTGTACCTGTAAATCATTCAATATTATTTGAAAAATATCAGTGAATTCAAACTATCACTATCACACAATTAAATATGTGACACAACATGTCTTGTTTTATAATTTAATCAATATATATAGCATTTTATTAGTAAAAATGGTAGCTAAATACATCTCCATTCTTGTAAATCATTTCAAGCACAATTAGAAGAGATGCCTAGATGTGATTGTTCAATAAAAGAGTTAAAGATTTGTGTTATTGATTTTGGACGGTGATAGCTACAGATTTGTATTCATCAAAGCATTCTTCCTACACTGCATGGCTGTCCATCCAAACCATCAGATGGAATTTCTGCCCACAGAAATACCATCCTCCGCATGTGTCCTTTGTATACCAAAAACCTGTTCCTGCATTTAGTTTAAATTAAGAAATATAGATCAATGTAAAAAATAAAAAATAAAATAAACATTAAATATACCTTTATCATGCCAAACATTTTGTTTTAATCCATTTACTACTAACAATAAAGAATTAAACTATAATTATTTATATATTTAATTATATTTTTATGAGATGCTTAAAGTAAGTAATAAGTACCGTTTACATTCAATGATTTTTTTTATGTGAGTGCAGTGTGTGTGAGGGGTTTTAGTGTGTGTGTGAGGGGTTTTAGTGTGTATGTGAGGGGTTTTAGTGTGTGTGTAAGGGGTGCAGTATGTGTGTGAGGGGTGCAATGTGTGTGAGGAGTGCAGTGCATGTGTGGGGTTGCAATGTGTGTGAGGGATGCAGTGAGTGTGAGGGGTGTAATGACTGAAGTGTTGAAGGTCTCTATAGTGTGTGGGGTGCAATGGGAGCAAATATGCATTCTTAAGATAAAATGTATTTAAAAATAAATATAAATAAATAAATAAAAGTTATATCCCCTCTCCCTTCTTACCTTTGGCCAGGGAGGAAAGCCATTGTAAGCCCTGGTAGTCCAGTGGTGAGTAACTCTAGCCTGCCAATCCTCCGGCTAAAGTTCACTCCTCTCTCAAGATCCTGCACAGTTAGAGCATTGCCGTGATAACTACAGCAATCCCCTGAGCTCACAAAAGGAACATTGCCAACTGAGCTGCAGGCTAGAGCATCTGCGTCTTCCTTTTCCATCTCCTTTCCTCTGCCAGATTGAAGTGCCTCTGGGCTGGCAAGGGAAATCTTTGATCTCTCTTGTGGCCCATGAAAGCACACAACAAGGCCAGCGCTTGGGTAGTGCCTGCCCTATATGGGCTGGCAGGGGAGATCCTCTGATCTCCCCTGTTGTCCTCAGTCCATTGCCACCCTGGCCCACCGGGCATTTGCATCGGGTTTGCCCGTTTGCCAATCCAGACCCAATCCTGAATGATAAAAACAGCATATAAAAATCTTGACTGTTTGAAGGGGTGGGCCACCACGCAGTATGGTCGCATGAGAGAGCAGCTCCTGCAATCTTTCGACATTTAAGCTCATAAAAGCTGATCTTATACCTATCTGATGACTTAATTTGCATGAAGAGGGTGCTTGTTCCGAGGAGAGGCTTGCAACTTTTGTTTAAGTCCCTTGGACGAATGAGGCCTACTTTGGCAGTGAGTAGGGAGGATAGCCCCTACCCTGCTATCCTGCCTACCTGTACCAAACCGGAGGCCCGAAGCTATGTGGCATTGGACCCCTTTGGACTGGTGGGGGTGATTCTAGCCCACACCAAGTGGTGCCTACTATAGTTGTGACCTTAAGACCCCATGGCACTACCATGCCATGCCACTTCACAGCCTTGAACTCTTATCTAAAATGGCAGACGCAGCATGTTCAGCTTCTATGCCAGCTTTCCATGCAGAAACTAGCCCACCGTCTGCAGCAGCTTACCATGCAAAAGCATAGTGGATTCCCACTCTGGCGCTTACCACACAAGACCCGTCGCAGGGTCTTAGTTTCAGGCTCGGGATGGACACGAGTCAATAGAAGAAGATGGAGGCATATAGGGCCAGCGAAAGCAGCAAATACCCAGCCTAGAAGTCTCAGTCCTCGAGGACCTCCCTTCATGTCTGCCCGGAGAGAGGGCTCCCAGCTCGCACCATTGCATCCTCTCCCTGCCTTGGCCTGGATGATCTGGATGGACGGGATGGGTTAGCAATGCTTACAGACAGCAAAACTGCAACAGGACTATGTTAAGCCCCAGGAGGGTATCGGCTGAACCGAGTCTCTTGCAGATACTTTACCTGCCATAAACATGCCTTATCTCACGCTTTCCCATTGTTTATTGTTGCTTCATGTTAATTTCTTGCTTATAGCCATGATGTATAGATCTGTATCTGTAGTCATACTGTCTAACCATCCACTACAGTGGTCACCCATGGGTGTCTTTACACTCTATAGATGTTATAGCAACCCAGCTCATTGCAAGTCATATGTTTTGGCCTTCTTATATCTCATTGAGCTAGCATGTGTAACCCATTTTACTTGTATTTTATTTTTAATTCTCTAAGTTACTGTCACCCCAGTTCTCAGGGGATTACTTTTAAAGCTGCTCCAAGCATAGTTCCTCTACTCTCACCCCTGAGACTTAACTCTTATTCAACACTTCCTATACAAAAATTTTAATTGTGCTGTCAAATAGTTATGCCATGCAAATGCACTACTCTGCTGATTTTTATGCTTGCGTTAGCTGTTGTGACTCAGAAAGTCAGCTTGCATAACTATGCACAACAAAAAATAAAGAATTATAAAAAAATAAAAATAAACTTGACTGTTTGAGTTGCTTAATAATTTTAAATGTAAGCAATGCAAATATGTACAAACTTTAGAGTACTCAAAGGGTATAATTGGGTATTATAATTTTAAAAGTGTTTATTCAATGATTTATATTCCACTGTGATAGTGGTAGATGATCATTTAACTGTTAGTGAAATGCACAACAATATTTAAAAGGAAAGTCTTGGTTTAAAAGAATTGATATTTGATGCACTTAAACAAGTAGTAAATTTGGAGGGGAAAAAAATAACATTTATGTGTTTTTCAAAATTATTTTCCCAATTCACTAAAATCTGTGGCACACTAACTGAAAATCACTGGTGTAAAATATAAAGTGCCATTATAGAAAATGTGCTGCTTTCAAATACGACTATAACTTAAGGAAGCCCTTTACCTATTTCAGCATGACACAAATCATAGACACAATGGGAAATCCATGCAGAAATGTTTCAATACTTTGTCACTGTCAATACATTTTATACAGAGTCCTGAACCACAACACATTTGGGATGATTTGGAATGCCAATGACTTGGCAGTGTTCTTTTCGCTGACGGAGAACAAAACCCCTTAAGAATGTCCGACTTTTAAGGACACAACCTTTAGAGGACAGTCTTCCTAGAAGTTTGGATATTGTTATGGTGACAAACAGGACACATTCCACATTAAATGTCCAGGATTTCTGAATAAGATATCAAGTGTTCATATACTTTTGGTCATGCACTACATTCAATTTTATTCTGTTTGTATTAAAAAAAATGTTTAAAAGTGAGCTGCTACAACTGTGTGTATATATATATATATATATGTATTACACTTTTTATATTTACTGATTCTATAATGTATCCGGTAGGTTGTTTTCTTGTTCTGCTATGTTATCCACCTAGTTACTTTTCACAGAAAAAGTCCCCCAGCAGGAGACAACTCATTTCGAATATGTTATATGTATTTCTGTAAAACATAAACAACAAACATGTTTACATCTCCATCTACTGGTTCATCCACAGTTTGCTTCCTCTTGTACAATAAAACAGAATAGCTGAATATAACCCTGTCATTTACAGATTCAAGAATGAGTCTGAGAAATGAGCAGTAATCCGTACAGGAATCATTAATACTATTACATTTGTTCTGTATGTCGTATTTGCTTTATTATTATGCATACAGCATTATATCACAGTTAATAATAATTTATGGAAGATGATAGCATTAAATAATTAGGCATGAATATAACGATAATGTAATATAATTGCTCAGCTCCTATATTTCACCTGCAGGATCAATTCAAGCTAGCTTAAGCTACCCTAATATTGAACACTCTTGATGCTGATTGGCTATTACATAATGCTCATTTTCAGGCAATTTTTTAATATTTTATATTCTTATAGTTAGCATGTAAAGAAAATGTTAATTAATTGATAAATAAATATATTAATTACTTTTTATTTATTTATTTTTAAAACCCAGGTGCCGGAGGTAAATAGTTATAGGATAATTAAAAATATACTGCACAATATGCACTCATGCACTGGTAGGATAAAAACGATATGATGGAGCCCAGGTTAATAGGAGATCAAGGGGACTGTTTCATGTTTTGGAAACAGACGGACAATAGGGGGACAGGATGTAAGAAGTAAATGTCAATATTTTGACCACTACCCAACAGAAGTTTTCAGAAGTATGAATACTTGGGTTCATTATTTGGTCCATTCTGGCTAACAGACCAATTCACTCTTTCCCTATTTCAATAATTTTAAACTAGTTGAACTAACAGCAGTCATTAAAACTTTATGGATATCCTACCTAGTCAATGCATCATCCAACCTGAAATACCCATGTTAAACAGCCAACACAATGTGGATTTATGAGCTGGTTACAGGCCAGGGCTAGTGAATAGCTAATTTGCCAGGTGTAATAATAAGCTATAGTTCTTCACTAACTAAATTATATGTAAGCATTGCCTTGAAATATTTTAAACGTTATATTTGCACAGATTTATTTTTTCATCCTTTTCATAATTACTATTTCTATAATTAAATAAAGGTCTCTTCAGCATCTCTGCTATTAAACAATGCATATTCACAGTAGTGCTTCCCATTGATGCATTCTACATATCATCTGACAAACGTTCAATAACAGGTGTCCTGAAAAGAATGTCATTGCAAGAGAACCTCAGAAACAACAAAAAAAAAAATCAATAATGTTTTAGTTTTAGCAGCACAGATCATTAAACATTCATATTAAACATATAAAATATTTAGAATAATAGAATGTGTGGTTGTACTGGTGTGATTGTGTCAAGTTTGTGAATTTGTGTCTAACATTATGGTTTTATTGAAACCACTTCTAATTTATAGTGCATGGTGTCAGTATTGGTTTATATTTAGTTTTTCAAATGTATTGTATCCACTATTATAATGTCTGTATAACTAATGTACTTAAAGTGAACCTATAGTCTAGAAAAAAAACAATCAATCATTCTTTTAGTTAAATATGTTATAGCTTTCTTAGCACTGTCCAGCCCCTTTTTTCAGTTAAATTATGTTAAATCACGTTTACTCACCTTGTTTCCAGTGCTCTGCTCCAGCCTCCAGCTCCTCCTTTAGTGATGTCACCATCCAAACTGACATCACCTGCAATTTCCTCCAATCCATACCTTCTCATACAGAAGCAATGACTAGGCATGTGCTGCCAAATGCTTCTCCAATCAAATACTCATATAAGCAGCATTTGATTCCATGGAGGAGTAAGAGCCTATAGTGGCTGTCAAGACGAAACACATCAGAGGTGTGTTTTACCTGTAATGTAGGCATTGCAGTTTATACTAAACTATAGTGTTTTACATTGCAGGATTAAAATGAAAGACCACTGCACCGAAACTACTTTATTGAGATCAAGTGGTCTGAGTGACTTTAGAAGCCCTATAATGTTTTTTTCTTATTTTCACATAACCTGTAAAGAGCTAAATATACCCGTTTGCACTATAAATACATGCAATATATACAAATTTATAAAAAAATTCTATATTATGAACCAATGTATTCTACCGCAGACCCGCAGACCTATTAATCAACTTCCAGGTGGATGCTCCTATCATTTAATAGAAAGTCATAAACAAACACCAGAGACACATTTTAGACAGCCTGGAAAATGACAGACTTGTCAATAAACTCTTTTACCCCTTCCCAGCATGTAATGAGTTGGCACCATAAGGAACATTTTTATCTGGCGTAAGTCTTTCAGACAATTTCCTTCTGGATATGTAACACTATCCAGAAAATTAAGAAAAACAGCTTGAATTAATTAAGGTTGGCAAAGCAAAAACAATTGGAAACTAGGTGCAAGATAGCAAAGATGTTCCATAGAATTTAGAATTTTCCAACATGTATGATCTAGACATTGCAGCTTGTCAGCATTTATAATGTTGACCACAGCTGCAATGGTTGAGCAAAATATATTTTTTAAATAATAAAAATAAAAATCATCATATATAATTACAGGTATCCTATAATTTCAATGCTTTGGTAATTTTTTTTAAGTCCCCTTTGTGCTTCTCCTAGTATTGTTGGCCCGAAAAAAATTGAAAATTTTCCTGAACAGATTGCCTATTGGATAATTGGATTAAAGGGTTTGTGAATGTTGTTTCACCCAAAAAAACATGATTTCTTTTGTACCCACAGAATCTTTGTACAAAATCAATAGACAGTTCTATACACCAAGTTGTTTTTTTAACACTGCTTTTAGGAAAACATGCATACTATTGGCCATTGACGTTAAAAAGAACTGACTATTTGTAGAAATGTATATATTTTCTTTTTACAACATTACCTATGTTTTACCCATGAATGTTATAAACTAATGACTTACTAGAAAAAGACTTATTGCTGGGGATTTTAAGTTTTCTTATGTGTATTTTTTATTTGAATAATGCATCTATTAAATTCACTCCTGGATGTTCCGTAACCTGCCAATTTTTGTACATATTGCTAAAAGAACTGAACTTTCATATACATTTGGCAATGATACTGGGGTTTATTAGGCAATGATACTGGGGTTTATTAGTTAAACAGCATTGTGTTAAAAATAACCAAACTGGCTCTATTTAAATTTTTTTGAAAATAGGATTGATTTTTCCATTATTTCTGTTTAAATGTGTCAACTATTTAGTAAAAACAAATTCTGTTTAAGTATTTACTGGTTTTGCATATATTAGAAGTAGAGATTAAATTCTCTAAAAGTTATTAATTTGCTAGTTCTCTTTGATTTACTAATAAAAAAAGCATTGTAAATAAGAAGGGAATGCCTGGGAGGTACGTTTCATAATAAAAGGGTATTTTTTATTAACCATTTACAATGTTCCCTAAAATAAGAATAGCATGTTACTTCTAAACATTTGCTATGAAGAGAATGTTTTTCACTAAACTGGGAATTGTCAGGAAACCACCACTAAATTTCGGATTTAAACCCAAAATGTGTAAACTGGAAAACAAATTCTCCAGCTAGCCAGTTTAGTCTAAAATGTAAAAAAAATCCTGGTCAATTATTATTAATTCAGTAAAATGTTACTGTATAAACCTGTAAGTTTAAAAAAAAAAATCATTTCATTTATGACCATTGATGACAGGCTTATAATCTATCATCTACTTCAACACATGAATATTTCCAGATTGATAAGTATACTCAGTGGCCAGTTTATTAACTACAAATGGTTGTTAATTGTTTTAACAGTGGCACGCAGAATTCACAGAATCCATTCTACATTGATTTAATAGTACATTATTATTATGTTATTATGTATAAAGCGCCAACAAATTCTGCAGCACTTTACAGTGGGTGGACAAACAAACATGTAGTTGTAACCAGACAAGTTGGACACACAGGAACAGAGGGGTTGAGGGCCCTGCTCAATGAGCTTACATGCTAGAGGGAGTGGGGTAAAGTGACACAAAAGGTAAGGATAGTATTAGACTAATGACAGTTGCAAGAGAGGAATCATGCTACTTGTATTGGTATAATCACTTGGAGAATGTTTTACTAGTACACATAAGGCCTTTAATACTATCTGAGCATCATTTGAATGTCACAGCACACCCAAACGTTTTTTGATAACCCTTTATGACAGGAGCCTTCCATTGTCTATTTAAAAATATGATTGTCCTTTCATACGAGCAAATGGCCTAGCATATTACTGCAACCTGGTTGTGCGAGGTAGAGGGGAGACATATCCAGGTAGAGGCCTGGCACATGTTTACTATCCCTGTGTGATGATGCAGAGATTAATATAAAAAAGTCAGAGGATCCCCAACCCTCTGGCCCTTATAATAATACATATATATATATATATATATATATATATATATATATACATACTATAATAAACTAAGAATTCCATGTGCTTTCCATGATTTTTTTTACAATAATCAAAGTGTAATCTGTCCACCCACCTCTCCTAACATCCTTTTATTTTTTGGCTTCTGAAGTTTGTATTTATTAACAGAACAAATTGACATAACAAGTGTAATGTGTCTGTGTTGTTTTGATGCATTGTTTTACTCTATTAATATGGCTACTATCATTGCACGATTGCAACTTAAATAGAGATTTACTATTCCATTAATCTCCAACACAAAGGGGTAAAAAAGCTCACCTATACAGCATACAGGAATGGATTAAAAGTCCACTGGGTCTAGTGCTGATAATTACAAAGGGCCTAATTACAGGCCCTTTGACAGAAAACACTAAAAAGTCATACCTCCCATGCATCATGTATCTGTTGGAGTATCTGCTAAAGAGAAACTCACAGGATGCATCCATAAGGAAACACATACCCTATGCTAATCTATCGCTTTCGTTATTAGAATTATTATTTCCATTTATATAGTACAAACGTATTCCACAGTCATTTACAATGTTATAAAGGGGGAAATTTAACAATAAATAAGATAATTACAAAATGGTACAGGAACAATAGTTTGATGAAGACCCTTCTCAAACAAGCTTAAATCTAGAGAAGGTAGGGGTTGGCCAACACAATAGTAAGGGCAGAGTGGGGGATAGCAACCAAAAAACTAGGTGAAAAAGTAGCATAACTGGACAGTGAGAGTGGAGTGTGACCCTTTAAAAGACAAGGTTGTGAACTAGAAGTTACTCTGGGGGGCCATACTCCTTTCTGGAGAGATGGGTTTTGAAGGGCTTCTTAAATGATTGACAAGTAGGGGATAGTCTGATGGAGGGTAGGGGGGCAGGCTTTTTCAAAGGAATTGAGCAGCCCTGATCAGGGCCGGTGCAAGGATTTTTGCCGCCCTAGGCAAAAAAAAATTTGCCGCCCCCCCCATATGCCCCACCCATATGCTCTGCCATATGGGCCAACGCCAGTCTTCACAAAGTGTCTTTTATCTGAAAAGACAGTGTGTTTACATTAAAAAGCCTACAGGCACAGGCTATAGACACCAGAACCACTACATTAAGCTGTAGTGCTTCTAGTGACTATAGTATCCATTTAATGTGAGGTAAATTAGAGATTGGTGCCACTAATAATATATTGGATTGCCTACTTACCACCAGATGAAGACAAGAGGCTGATGATGGGCTCTGTCTGGCTCCACATGTCTGGTGTAGAAGAGGCTCTCAGGAGACTGTTTTTAACAGTGCTCACAACAATTAACGAACAGGAAGCAGCTCCATGTTTTAGGGCCCCTTACACAGCTCAAGGTCTGGGCACCCGGGGCTTGACCGTGAGTATGCCTACAATGCCCACCCATAAATCCAGCTACATGGCCCACCCATGAGTTCTCTCACAGGAAGTGGGGTGTATGTGTGTAGGGGATGTTTTATGTGTTATTGTAGAGGATGCAATGTGTGTGTGTTCTTATAGAATGTAGTGTATAGGGATACCAATTTCTGTAAGGGATGTAGTGTGTTTATAGGGGATGCAGTGTGTGTTTGCGTGTAAGGAATGCATTGTATGTTTCTGGGTGTGTGTGTGTGTGTGTAAGGGGTGCAAGGTGTGTTTCTGTGTATTTAATTGAATGCAGTGTGTGTCTGTAAGGGGTGCATTGATTGTGTAAGAGATGCATTTTGTTTCTGTGTGTAAGAGAATGAGTGTTTGTGTGAACGTAAGGGATGCATTGTGTGTTTCGGGTGTGTCTGAGTAGGAATGCATTGTATGTTTCTGTGTGTGTGGGGGGGGGATGCATTGTGTATGTGTGTAGTGTAAAAGACAGGGTTTGTGGGGTAGGATAGAGACTGAGAGGAGAGCTGCTCTTTATTTTTATTTAATTTTTTTCATAGTGCTCTCCCCCCCTGTCAATTATTGATTTCCCCTTCCCTCCTGTCCCTCCGTGTTCTCCCCTTCTGTCCCTTAGTGCTCTCCCTTGGCCCCCTGTAGTCCCCCCTTGGTGGTCTTCTCAGTCCCCCCTTCCCCCTTAGTGGCCCTCCCTCTCCCAAACCCCTTAGTAGACATTCCCCTCCTCCCCCCACCCCCTTAGTGGTAATCCCCCCCCCAGTGGTCATTATCCTCTTTCCCCTCACCCCCCCTTAGTAGTCCTTTCCCCCCTTAGTGGTCCTCCCTCTCCCAAACCCCTTAGTGGACCCCCCCTCCTCCCTCAGTGGTCCTTACTCCCCACCCCCCGTCCCCCTGTGTTCCTTCACCCCCCCTTCCCCAGTGGTTCTTACTCCCCCTCTCCTCCCCCAGTGGTTCTTACTCCCCCCATTCTTCCCCCAGTGGTCCTTACTCCCCCCCTCCTCCCCTAGTGGTCCTTACTACCCCCATCCCTCTCCTCCCCCAGTGGTCCTTACTACCCCCATCCCTCTCCTCCCCCAGTGGTCCTTACTCGCCCCATCTCTCTCCTCCACCTGTGGCCCTTACTCCCCCCCTCTACCTTCAGTGGTCCTTACTCACCCCCTCCTTCTCCTCCCCCAGTGGTCCTTACTCCCCCTCTGGTCCTTACCCCCCCTCCCCTCCACCTCTGGTCCTTACTCCCCCTCCTGCCCTCCCCTGGTGGTCCTTAGAATTTGGCAACAGTCTGGACATGAGGTGCAAAGGTGAGGACAAAGATAACATCAAGACAGCGAGCTTGCAAGGATGGGCTGATGCTTACAGGGAAAGCAAAAGAGGAGAATCAGTATTATGAGGATAAAAAATAAGAAGCTTAGCTTTAGAGAGACTGAGTTACAGAAAGCGGAAGGACATCCAACTAGAGCTGGTAAAAAGGCAACCTGTGACACATTTTAGGAGGGGGGGAAGTGATCAGGGGAGGAGAGATATATTTGGGTGTCATTGGCCTACAGGTGGTAATGGAATTCAAAGGAATTAATACATTTGCCAAGAGAGGCAGTATAAAGAGAAAACAAAAGAGAAGACCAAGTACGGAGCCGTGGGGGACTCCATCTGAGACAGGACAAGTGGAGGAGGTGTCATTAGAAAGTGAGAAAGCATGCCAGATGGGTGTACACAAGTCTTTCCAGAAGTTTTGAGAAGAAAGTGAGCAGAGATATGGGATGATAGTTAGACGAAGAAGACAAGTCAACAGATGGACTTTTTAAAACTAGTACAACAGTAGCATGTTTAAGGGGAGAAAGGACAATGCCAGAGTAAAGAGAGCAGTTCATATATACATTAAGGACGGCACAAGACAAAGGGAGAGAGATATAATAAGGTGACATGGGACTAGACAAGTGGTGGGACAAGAGGAAAGGAGAAGCACAGCCATCTCCTGTTCCGTAGCAGGGGACAAGGCCTGAAGAGAAGGAAAGGCATGGTTCAAGTACGGGTGAGAAAGAAAGGAGTGAACGGGGGGGGTTCTTTCCTTAAATAGTGCATCTTGTCAGTTTAATAGCATGCAAAGCTATCAGCTGAAGTGTTAAAGGTTATTTTGGGGCAAATAAGAGTATTGAAGGTATCATGGACACGTCTGGGCTTATGGGGGTATGAACTCATGAGAGAGGAAACATATGATTGTTTAGCGAGGGTGAAAGCTGTGCTGTACGAACGCAAGATGAATTTGTAATGGAGAAAGTCTGACAAGGTTCAAGACTTCTTCCGGCAGCATTCAGCTGAATAAGAGCATCTCTGCAGTAAGTGTGTTGTCTTTGTGTGCTATAGTTAGAGGTATGCACACCTTGAGGTACATGTTTGGAACGGGATTGTAGCGTACAGGGTAGAGGTGAGGGTATCATTATATGAGGAGCTAGTGTCACGGCTGCTAGTGGGGAAACACGCAGAAACTATGCAAACATATACATACAAAAGGAAAGGAAATAAAAGGACAGAGCATAAACCGGACCTTAGAATGGCCGGACTAATACGCTAGAGATAGAGAATGGTCAAAGGGAAAGCCGAGGTGAAGGAAGCCAGAAAAACTCAGATGCCGTTTAAACAAGACAAGTAAGGGGAACCAGAATTTGGAATAACCAGGGAAAAGCCAAGATCAGGATACCAGGAAGTAATATTCACAAAGATAAATGCACTCTAGGGAACCAGGAACAGGAAACCACGACAGGGCAAGGTACTGGGGTGAATTAGGGATTTAAATATCCCTCTCTATGCTCTGATTGGTCAGAAGGAGACCTCTGACCCCAGAACGTGCGCGTGCGATGACGTCGTGACGTCACGTGCACTTTCGTATAATTTTGGGGGGTGGAGCCATGGATGGACGCGACCTCATGGTCGGCACCATCTTGGATTTCCCCAAGCGGCGTGGAGGAACGGTTCCTGGCTCGCCGCTGAGCAGGTAAGCTCAGTGAGTTGGTGCGGTCGTGCCGGTCGGGCACGGACACACATGGCGGCGAGCCGGGGGCCGTGACAGTACCCCCCACTCGAAGACCGCTCACCGGGCGGGAAGGAGCCAGCTTGCAAGGAAAACCGTTGTGAAATGACCGGACAAGACGGGGAGCATGAACCTGATCCGCAAGAACCCAACTACGTTCCTCTGGGCCATATCCCTTCCAGTCAACCAGATAAGACAGAACTCCTCTAGAGAACTTGGAGTCTAAAATAGTTTGGACTCCTCTTGCTTACCTACTACCAAGGGTGGAGGAGGAACAATCATTTTTGTGTATCGATTGCAAGTGAGGGGCTTAAGCAATGATACATGGAAGGAATTAGCAGTTCTCATATGACAGGGAGTGCCAATGAATAAGTCACAGGGTTTATACGACGGAGGACACAAAAGGGACCTATGAATCGAGGAGATAGTTTCATGGAAGTAACCTTGAGTTTGATATGACATGTGGACAACCAAACCCACTTGATAAACAGGATTGGCACGCCGTTTCTTATCAGCTTGAACTTTAGTACGTTTAGAGGCATTCTGTAATGCTGAATGAACAGAATCTCAAGTGTCTTGGATAGAAGTCAAACGGGTGTTTAATGCAGGAATATCAGTCCCTGAAAATGCAGAAGGTAAAATAGTGGGGTGATAACCTTGATTTACAAAAAATGGACTCTGATTCGTGAGTTGCATTATTTCTGGAAAATTCAGCCATGGGTAAGAGTTCGAACCAATTGGACTGATTGACATCGATAAAGCAACGCAAATAGGATTCTAAAGATTGATTGGCTCTTTCTGCGGCTCCATTAGTCTGAGGGTGGTACGAAAAGGAAAATGAAAGTTCTATGCCCAACTGTTTACAGAAGGCATGCCAGAACCTAGAGATAAATTGGGTTACTCTGTCAGAAACAATGTTTTTTGGTACTCCGTGTAAACGAAAGATTTCCTTTATGAAAATTTGGACTAGATCTTGAGAAGATGTCAATTTTTTAAGAGGTATAAAATGTGCCATCTTGGAAAATATATCTACAACCATGAGGGTGGTGTTATGCCCATTAGAACTGGGAAGTTCCACAATGAGATCCATGGCTAAATGGGTCCATGGAGCATCGGGTATCGGAAGTGGCTGTAGCAACCCAGGGGGAGATCGATGAGATGTTTTAGAAACCGCACATATTTGACATGCCCCTACATAGTCTTTAACGTCACCTCTGAGTGTAGGCCTCCAAAATATTCTGGAAATAGCAGAGAGAGTTTTATGTATTCCAAGATGTCCTGCTGTCAGATTATCATGAAACACTCCAAATACTTTCTTCCTTAATAACGGTGAAACATACAGTTTGTCCTGGGGTTTCCCCACGGGTGCCTAAGTTTGATCTGCTATTACAGCACCAAAGAGTGGAGAAGATATTTCAGTAACTGTAGTAGCGATAAGACATTCTGGAGGTACTATCGGGGATACCTCTTGTTCAGGGGCTTCATCTGTCTCAAACTGTCTAGAGAGTGCATCTGCCTTGGTATTCTTTGTCCCAGGCCTGTATGTAATTATAAAATTAAACCGGGAGAGGAATAATGACCATCTAGCCTGTCGGGAGGACAATCTCTTAGCATCCCCAATATAAGCCAAATTCTTATGATCGGTAAAAAAAAGTGGCTCTTTGGAACCTTCCAAGAGATGCCTCCATTCCTTAAGGGCGAGAACAATGGCTAGTAATTCCCTATTCCCGATGTCATAATTTCTCTCTGCTGGAGTTAATTTTCGAGAGAAAAAGCCACAGGGATGTAACGGCGCATCAGGACTCTCTCTTTGAGATAGAATGGCTCCTACTCCTGTCTCTGACGCATCTACTTCTAAAATAAAAGGTTTGGTCAGATCAGGGTGCATCAGGATAGGTGATGAAGCAAATAAAGATTTTAATCTTTCAAATGCCTCCTTTGCTTCTTTGGACCATAAATTACAATATGCTCCTTTCTTGGTTAGGTTGGTAATAGGAGCGATTACTGATGAGAAATTCTTAATGAACTTACGGTAATAATTAGCAAAACCTATAAAGCGTTGTGTGGCTTTAAGGCCTTTGGGTTACGGCCATTGCAAGACTGCTTCCAGTTTGTGTGGGTCCATTTTGAAACCAGAAAGGGATATAACATAGCCAAGAAACTGTATCTCAGTCTGGTCAAACCGGCATTTTTCCAGCTTACAGTATAAGCCATTTTTTAACAGGGTTTTTAGTATAATTCTCACATGTTCGTGATGAGTTTCTAGGTCTGGGGAATAGATGAGAATATCGTCTAGATACACTAGTACGAATATGTGATGATATTCTCTAAGGACATCGTTAATCAAGTCCTGAAATACCGCTGGGGCGTTGCATAGGCCAAACGGCATGACCAGGTATTTATAATGTCCCATTCTCGTATTAAACGCTGTCATCCACTCATGCCCTTCCTTAATTCTGACTAGGTTGTATGCGCTCCTCAGATCGAGTTTTGTGAATACTCGGGCACCCCTCAACCTATCAAATAGCTCAGAAATAAGGGGAATGGAATAGGCATTTTTTATCGTAATTTTATTTAGACCCCTATAATCAATACAAGGGCGTAGCTCTCCTTCTTTTTTAGAAACGAAGAAGAACCCAGCCCCAGCAGGTGAAGAGGATCTTCTTATGTGACCCTTTTTGAGAGCATCCTTAATGTATTCTTCTACACAAAGGGTTTCTTGAGGAGAAAGTGCATTAACTCCTCCTTTAGGGGGCATAGTGCCAGGTAACAAATTAATGGCACAGTCGTAGGGCGTAGGGCCTATGTGGAGGTAATACCTCCGCATGAACCTTGTTAAATACTTCTTTTAAGTCCAAATACTGCGGTGGGATTTCTGTGGTTAAGGGAGGTGCTATAAGTACATTGATGGTACCGATTCGTTTAGGCACCTGTTTTAAGCAATGACCTCTGCAACTCTTTCCCCAACTCACAATCTCTCCTTCAACCCAATCTAGACATGGAGCCAAGGAAAACCGAGTATTATTGGACATGTAGGGGAAGATATAATTTGAAAAACCATTTCTTCAAAATGTAAGAAACCTACTGAGACAGTGATTGGTATAGTTTTGTGTGTGATGAGAGGTTGAGTAAGAGGTCTCCCATCGATAGCCTCTACTGCTATGGATCTGTCTTTCTGCCTTAAAGGCAGAAGATGTTTGGCAGAAAATTCCTTATCAAGGAAATTCTCCGCTGCCCCAGAGTCAATCATAGCCTCACACTGAACAGTAGTTTTCTTACAAAACAGAGTGATTGTTATAAGAAAGCAGTTCTTAGTCAATTTAGGGGACATATACATCACACCTAAGGTCGGTCCCCGAACGTGCCTTAGGTGTGCAAGTTTTCCGGCCGAACCGGACAAGAAATCCTCTGATGTCCTATTTTGCCACAATATAGACACAACCCCTTGTTGTGTCTGTATTGTCTCTCCACCTCAGTCAGTTTGGTAATGCCCAATTGCAGGGGTTCGGCTTCTGCAGGTGGAGCATGACTTACAGTCACTGGGTTACAGAAACAAGGGGCTATAGACAAGTTTGTACATCTAGTACGCTGTTTGTTTTTCTCCCTCTCTCTGAGCCTGTTGTCAATATCAATCATGTATGCAATAAAATCATTATGATTAACCGGATGGTCTCTGGCAGCGATTTCATCTTGTATATTTTCTGCTAAACCTTCCAAAAAAGCAGCCACCAAACCACTATTGATCCAGTCAACCTCAGAAGCTAATGTCCTGAACTCTATGGCGTAATCGGCTACAGAGCGGATGTCTTGTTTTATTCTCATTAAGGCTCTGGCAGCGGTTTTCTCTTTTCCCTTTGGCTCAAAAGTGGCTTTAAATGCCGTTAAAAATTCATTATAATCACGGGCAACTGGATTTCCACTATCCCATAAGGGATTGGCCCAGGTTAAGGCTTTGCCTATTAATTGGTTCATAAGATAGCCAATCTTTGACCTATCTGTAGGGAAGGAACCAGGGGAAGCCTCGAAATGATATTCAATTTGGTTAAGGAAACCTCTGAATTCTTTAGAATCACCTCCAAAATGAGGGGGAGGTGAAAGGGTTATGGATGGAGGTTTATATACTACAGGTGCAGGTATAGGTGGCAGAACTACAGGTGGTACCGGGGGTGCCTCCAGATAAGCAGTTCTCTGGAGCAAGGTCTGGAACGCTTGGGCAAACTGATCTGACCTGTGGTCCATATCCTCCACCCTGTTCTTACAGGCTATCATATGTTTACATAGTTCCGCAGGATCCATGTCCCTGTCGTAATGTCATGGCTGCTAGTGTGGTCCAACACACAGAAACTATGTAAACATATACATACAAAAGGAAAGGAAATAAAAGGACAGAGCGTAAACCGGAACTTAGAATGGCCAGACTAATACGCTAGAGATAGAGAATGGTCAAAGGGAAAGCCGAGGTGAAGGAAGCCAGAAAAACTCAGATACCATTTAAACAAAACAAGTCAGGGGAACCAGACCTCATGGTCTGCGCCATCTTGGATTTCCCCGAGCGGCGTGGAGGAATGGTTCCTGGCTCGCCGCTGAGCAGGTAAGCTCAGTGAGTTGGTGCGGTCGTGCCGGTCGGGCACGGACGCACATGGCTGCGAGCCGGGGGCCGTGACAGCTAGCCAGAGAGGGACAGGAGAAGGTAGGTATGAATGAGAGTTGAGAATGAACAACAGCTAAATGTTCATCTCTCAGGCAAATTCATCCCCATTAACAGCAGCGTCCATTGAAGCATGACTTTGGTGGGCGTGGTAAAAGGGTGGGCCTTTGATGCGAATCACGTAACCATCACCGGGGGAAGGTCAGCTTGGCATTAATGCATGTCAGGTTGCCTGTCAATGATGCAGGCTGGCCAACTAAGGGTGTACTATACAGACAGCGCCCTAAGCTTGGCGCAAATTCATTTAATGATGCTCTCACATTATGCCTTTTGGGGACTGTACCCTAGCACTCACTTGTCCACTCTTCTCCTTACTGTCTTACTAGCAGGCAGAATCTCGTGGAATGCAGACTGGGACAGAGAAAATGTAGATGTAGTGCCACATATGCCACATAGTTAAAGTGACTTAAGAAGGAAGAGTACCTTCACAGTATGCAAAGTCAGCTTTACCTTAACTAATTTCATAGTCAGCCAGCCCACACAAGTTTTGTTCCACTGCAATTTCCACTGCACATTTTTTTTTATCAATGGGCATATTTCTGGGCATGAAGCTTCAACTTCACCAGCCCCTATGTTAATTCAGCCCTGTTATGATTACAAATTGTATGTAATATCACATGAGATTAGAGTTAAAAAAAGTAGTCTTGCTAAGTGTGCCACGCTGTTTTCATTACTGACAGGTATGTCTGTATTAAAAATCTATAATTGTTATCAAATTAATGAGGCATGCATGTTCAATACGCTCATATATAAATGTCACAGTATGGAGTTTATTAACTAAACATAGACTTGGAGTTATGTAATATGTGTAATTTAGTTGAAAATAGCTGATTCTGAAAAATTGTCAACTCTATATACACATTTTGCCTTCTTTGGCCTAAATATTGCAGTTCAGGTTTCAATTCACTACCATTAATTTGTTTTTGATTGAATAAATCAACCTTTCAGTGGAAAGGGCTAAGAGGTTGTTCACTACAAAATATGACCTTTCTATCTGCAGGCATACTTATTTGTGTATATAGGAGCAGTAAACATGATGAACATGTTTTGAATTTAAATGATGATAAAATATAAACTGAAAATCCAAACATGCTCATGAAACCTGACTACTGGGCATATGGAATAGTAGTAAAAATGATTCTGCATTTAAATCTCTATTACATAAATATCTAGGCAGCAATCAAATCAAAGATTTATTTTAATAATATCAGAGTACATGTCCACTAGAAATGGCATAAAAGTGGACAATAAAATTGTTTTGTTTCTCTACTGTCTATTGTTCTTACTAGGTCAGGGTTAGGCAACCTTCGGTACTCCAGATATTCTGAACTAACTGGTAACACATCAGGGGAGATGTAGTCCTCAATATTTGCCGTTACGAAAGTTATCTACTCATGTTCTAGGTCAACATGTTCCAAATTTCTGCATTTTTGTGGTTAAACATGGGAAAAAATGCCACTGACATTAAATGAAAACTATGTGGTATGTTGTTTCCATCTGAAAGTATTGTACATTGCTTTATGCCAGATAACTAAAGTGCAGCAGGTTTTATTTCATAGTAGGTCATCTGACATCATTGATAATGTTATGTATAGGTTAACTGGCATCATCAATATTCTCATGGGTAATGTAGACGGCTTAGATTTTGACAGTTCACAGACTGTCTTCCTATCATTTTTAATACAAAATTGCTGTCAGTTATAATCCCTGAGAGACTTTTCTATTATACTGAGCCCAAAAGATCAAACATCTGATTGTGCAATGGCAGCCGTCCATATTTCAAAATGCTGATGTAAAATGATGGTTGTAGTGAAGAATATTAAAATGGCGTCCTGGAGACTACAGAATCCATCAATCTTGGTTGACCCTATTAATGTCACATGTATTAATTTTATATTTCACACAATTTTAAATAAAAATGACCTCCCACACTGACAATTGTGATTCTGCCAAGTTATAGTTAGCTTGAACCAAACACAATTATTAATATTATGCTCATCGTTATCTTGATTACCCTCTTGTAGCAAAACAAAATGTCAAGCAGATTACAAATGTTCTGCTGGAATTAAAATGAATATATTTTTTAGTCAAAAACATGTCATTTAAAAAAAAAAAATGCTTACATGCTAATTCCATGAAACTGTGTATATATATATTTTTTGTTTGTTTGTTTTTAAATAAATTACATATATGTATAGTAGTAGGCATGGTCAGTTATACAAAGTTTAATAAAGGCTATACAACTCAGGTAGATCTCAGCCATTCAGCACTTCACCTTGTGTTCTTCACAGCTCAGTACTAATCATCAGTCCATAAAATGGTGTATGACTGCCAGCCCTATCCTGATGATCTAGTTACATCCAATTGGCACTTGGGAGCTGTGAGGATAGGAGGCATTACTCATCGCCAAGAGTACAGATGTTTCTAATTGCTTTCCATTACCAAGAATAACAGCTGTTTACATCTATCAGCAAATAATTCACAAGAGCTCCAGACTGTTAAGATAACACACCCCACCTGGTCACCATCACAAGTTGTCTAGGCCAAGGCAATGACTGCCAGAATACCCTTCTGCATCTCTGTTCATCAAATGACAGCATGTGTCACCTTCAGATATCCTTATGTTACCCCGTAAGCTCTGGCTTCTTAGTGGCCTGACACATCAAAGGGACATATGGATTTTTTTAATAGCTTTCCAATAAATTATATATGCTTATACAGTAGCCAAAAAAATAAATAATGCACAGGAGAATGCTAAAGACACTGCATGGTTAGAAAAAACTAACACAATTTTGTATCTGCATATTTAATATTTACAGAGCGTGAAGAAGAATTGTAATGGGTAAAATGTCTAAAAAAATATTAGTTTCAGGTTTAACCAAATGTTTGTACCGGAGTAATGCTTGTATATCTGCTTCCTTAGTTATTTGATCTTAACAAATGTTGTAGGGTCCTCTGGGTTAACTTTACTCAGAGGACCCTACATCCTCACCACTCTTCCAGCAGCTGTGTCCTGAAAGTCTTGAAAAGGGAGCTCTTGATAGATTAAGTCCTATCCAGTCTAGGCAGTTTACCATGGAACCTATGGATTCTAGCATGAGAATTTCCAAGATGAAGAAATTCCAAGCAGGATATACAGAGATTCCAATCTGTCATTTGACTCGATAGTAAGTAGGGAACCAGTTCTTAATGTGATGTTCAAGTTGTCCCTATTCTGAGAGTTAACCATTCTGAGAACAATTCCCCTACTAAAGATTGTACCAGTTAAGGATCTTCTATTGGGAACATATTGTCCTATATAGGTGTCGCTGCTGCTTTAACAATCTTACAGAGTCACTTTTGGTATCTCAAACTCAGATTCCATGGTTCTTATTCCTGGTCTTATTCCCCTTAACTAATTATTTTCTTGTAACTGTTCATTCTACTTTCTTGCTCACCTGTTTCGGCTTACAGTATTAATGCCTGTTAGCAGACCATAGCTTACTTTGTGTCTTTTTGAGAGTAGTGTTATTATGTAAAACATTAATTTTATCAGTGTCTACATTTATTTATGTCGGGTCATCTGAACAAAAGGCCTCATTTATTTCTGTGAGTGGAATAAAGCCTTTTATTAATCTACTACTACATATATTTTTTCTCTAGGGACCTCCCTGATACTATACCAAAAACATTTTCATTTATGAATCAGGGATGACTTTTCTGATGGCTCTTGTATTCTATACATGACATTTTATTCCATTTTGGACAGGACTTCTAAAATCCATTCCTCGAAAATTAGGAAAATGTTATGGTTAATAGAAATATCAAAATAGACAACAGAGGATCAACACATAAACAGTAATTTAGATAGTATTCTAGTAGTTACTTTTTATTTAGTAGTTCTTCGTAAACTTCTGCTTGTGTTTTGATTTTTTTTTAATGTACAAGTGCTCACATAGTGTGCAAGGTGGGCAAATGCACTTCCTAAAGCAAGGTCAAATTGTCCTCCCTGACTCTTGTTGAGGTCTCTCTTATTTGAGTTTGGGATAGCTTATTAGGTCTTTGAAGACTATTTCTGTATACACCTGACATCACTAGAAGAAAAATGTGTATTCTGCACCTTATTTTTTTTTAATTTGTATTTGTTCTATATAGTTTCAATTATATCTATTTCTAGGTGCACACCCCTAACCCTACCCCTAACCCTAAACCTAACCCCAACTCTAACCACCACAACCACTTACACATCTAGGTTAGGGGTTAGGGGTAGGGTTAGAGTTAGGGGTAGGGCTAGGGTTAAGGGTAGAGTTTAGGGTAAGGTTAGGGGTAGGGTTTTGCCACTTTTCAGAAATCCAAAGCATTTCAGCACTTCTGAAATCTGGCACTTCGGCAATTCGGTTCGGCACTTCCGAAATTCGGTAAGTCAGCAATTCTGACATTCGGAGGCACCCGAATGCCCGAATTGCTGAAATTCATCTTAATTTACATTTGGAACAGATCAAATTGCACATGTCTATTGATTTAGATTGTATCCGGAGAATCCGGAGAAGCCATCTTATTATTTATTTGTACTGCCAAGTAAGGGATAATCTGAAACTCTCATGCCTGTACATGATGTTCATAAATGCTTTCAATATTTGCATGTATGTTGGTTAAATAAGCTGTACTTCTGACCAGAGATGGCTGTCCCGAAAGAGGTGTTTGCTTATTTGTAGACATTACATTACACACAGACTTTGATATATGCAATATTTTGCTTTACAAATTATTGAAGGTTTTCTTCAACGCAGTATTAGAAGAATTACATGAACATAATTCTTCTGCCAATGGTTTTAAAAATGGAGTGATTAAACTTCATCAAACTACAATTTACTGCAGTGGGAATAAATAAAGAACAGATCAGATGGGCTCCACAGACACATACGAGATGTAATAAAATATGTGAAAAGGATCACTAACTCGCAATTTATACAATCTACACCCTTACTGCAATTTCAATCCATGTGATTTAATATATACGCTAGTGACATTTATAAATATGTATTGCAGTCCATAATGGTGTGTATCACATTCAAGATGAATAGCAATGTGAACGTCAGTAAACTGACACCATCAAACTGCTAAACAAATATTGAAAACACCTCTATGCTGAGGTTAAATTGAGAATATCAACAGAAATCTAGGAAATCATGTCCATAAATTATGGTGAGCATGTGAATACAGCCACAATGCATACGCAGAGAATAAACATGTGCACCCAAATATCATACAGACATGGGTGCTATCCTGGCCAGTTGTCCAGTGAGAGCCTTGCAAAGAAATCCAAAGATAAATGCTTACCAAATATATGAATTATACACAAATACCTATAAAATTAAATTTGATTTTGCTTTTCTTGGTTGATTTTTTTTCCAAAAGCAAAAAAGACTATACAGAAAATAATCAGTTTTGAGGGAAAATGATAGATAGATAGATAGATAGAAAGAAAGAAAGAAAGAATGTATCTAACATGGTAAAATATATATATTTTATTATTCTATTCAATTTGATATGCACAAGTTGGACATATGTCCTTTATTTTATTGCCTGAGTATTACAATATGTCATATTTGCTGCATGATCTAAGTTGTGTTTCAAAACCTCATTGCAATAAAACAGGAATACGGGAATAGTTACAGCTAACATGCATGACATACAGACACTATCTTATGGATTATTTAAATGATATCACAGTCTATGTCTGGTCTGTGTCAAAAAAATATATTTATCAGACAAATTATCATTGTACGCCAGTGAGCAAATAATTTACTTATGACAATATCTGTCATGAGTTTGTTTCCTCTATTAAATATGAGATCTCTTGGAACAAGTACTTAACAATTAGAGAACATATGTTTGTGATACATTTGATATTTTCTGTTAGAGAAACTTGGGCTTTTGCCAATGTTCACTCTGAATAAATTTACTCCTACTTGTTCCTTTTTTAGCCAGCGCTACTTGTCTAGTAAGGGTTAGAGGCCAACTGTCTTAGAGGAAAAACAAAAAGTATTTTTATGTAGTTCCATTCTTCCTACATATTCAATGTACTTGTCTCCATGCCCTTTACATAAGCTAGAGTAAATGTCCTGGCAGAGCTTTGGACTTACCTACCTTTGATTTATTAAAGGACAAGACATGCCAAATAACTTGTTTTATCAATATATGCTACCTACTTAGACTTTGCTAAAGAATTTGATACAGTCTCACAAAGAAGTTTACTTTACATATTAAAAGCTAACTAGGTAGTTTAGTGAAAACATGTTTTACTTAAAAACTGGCTTAAAGATAGAGTACAGAGAGTTGCTGTTAATGGAAAATATTCAAGTTGGACAGATCTTGTTGTGCTCCTGATGGTTTCTTTGGGGCCCTCTTTTTTCATATTTTATGAACATCTTATAAAGATAATTTTAATTAACTTGTCAATGATTGCATAAGAAACAGTAATAGGTTAACTTTTACATACAACAGAGTAAAGGGCACTGTATAGTAATTTCTGTAGATAGCTTTAAAAAAACATGGATGTTTTTGTTAAAAATACATTAATGTTGAAGCATATAATGATATTAAATTATTTTTAACAGTTTATTGAGCTAAGAAGAAATATAATTGCCATTGTGGAGTCAAGAAGGAATGTTTTCTACTTTGTGGCACCATTGAAAATTGATTCAGATTAGGTTTTTGTCTTTATTCCTTCACTACGAAATGGTTTCGGGAAAAAACACTACCAGAAATAAGGGTTTGGTTGTCCTGGACAGTAATGTGTGCATGTATTTTTCATTTCTGTATGCACAGACAGCAAATTATTTAATAGAAAAAATAAACAAACTAAATAAAAACTGTTAGACAGAAAAACCTTTCAAAAAATCCTTTACCAAATGAAGAAGTTACAGATAATAAAAAAATTATGTGACAGTGAATATCCTTGTATGTGTGTGCTTGTGAATGTGTCTCTGAACATGTGTAACTCTCTGACAGAGAGAGAGAGAGAGTATGTGTGGGTGTGTGTGTGAGGGTGTGTGTGTGTATTGTGTATTGTGTTTTTTGTCTGTATGAGGAGCTGCTTCTGGTCTTGATGTGTGTATAGTGTTTATGGCCATATACCCAAAGGACAATTCCTTAGAATTTTTAGAAACTGTAGCAACGTTAAGGGGTATGAGCTTGACTGCCATGCTGTGAGGACGCAGTGAGCCTCAGCTCCTGATAAATCTTACTGATAAATTTTAACACTACTGAGTGTACTGAGATCGCAGTTGAGCATCTTCAGAGCGGCATTAGCTCAGGAACTGAGCCTGACCACAGCAGTTGTGTACCTCCAGCGGCCTCCAAGTGATTGAGGCCTGGTGTGTGTTACCGGCGAGGGATGCGACTGAGCTCTTGACCGGGACTGCCTAGGCTATTCTATCGACCAAGGAGCCAGGACTCCCCCCCTCTTGGCCGGCGGGGGATATCCCGGTCCCCACCAAGCAGAGTATACTCACATTCTAGCTGCCCCTGCGTGATTCTAACGTGGACGATTCCCACGCGGCCTGCTTAGAATGGCTGAAGTCAGTGTTGCCACGAAGCAAGCTACACAGTCTATTGCGCGAAGCTGGAAGGAGAGGTTTGATGCCATCTGTAGGAGGTTTTGGCGGAGCCTGGAGAGGAGACAATCCATGCTGTCTGCTACTGGGGTTGAACCCGCTTACACACCTCTAGCTGAGAAGCCTGCTCGCAAAAATCCTACTCGAAAGATTGCTCGCAATACTCCCACTTGGAAGCCTGCTCGCAAAACTACCACTCGGAAGCCTGTTCACAAAATTTGGAAGCCTGCTTGCAGGACTCCTGCTCTCAAGCTTCGTCAGGCTACATGCAGCCCAAACTTACAAGGACTTTGTCTGGAAGTAGAGAGAGGGTTTTGCAGCAGATGGTGCTGGATAGCGCAGGCGAGCTGTAGAAGCCCTGGCAGATCCGATAGTCCCACGCACCAGCTTGGATCTTGCCTGTTTGCCATTGGCACCGGATGAGCAGCCCAGGGATCTGGGGTTGCCTGTTCCATTAGCGCATCTTCTTTCCTTCTAGCCTTTGTGCCTGTCTTGCACTTCAGGTTTACTGTGATCTTACCCTCTGTTCTGTCGCCTATTATAAAGGTTGTGACTATCACCTTGGGCCCAGTGAAAATTCTTGGTGGCTTTACCCTCATCTACTAAACCTACCTGTGTAATCAAACAATCACAGCACATTACTCTACTCTTTACTGGCTCACATATGTTCCCTTTATGTTTTACTCCTGTTTGTTATACTATTGTTTAGCAATCAGCACTCTCCATGCCTAGACAGTTAACCTTCTGTAAGCTTTATCTCAGTTTAATAGATAGGCATGTGTATCTAACTCAAGTTCACTATATATCCAAAAATTGTGCAAAAGTCGTATGTCACACCATTGTTTAGCTATGCAATTGTCTCCTTATGTTTTCTGGAAAGCTAGCAATGGCTGTTGTGGCATTGTCTGCCTGTATGTCATATCTGTGCACAACAAAAATAAAGAATCATATAAAAAAAAAATATAGAAAGCAGGCACAAGTTTTTGAAGAAAAAATTATAATCCTATACAGCTAGAACGTCATATTAAAGGAATTAAACAAATACAGAGAGAACAACTAACATATGAATGAACCAACTATTATTTTAAACTATAATAAAGATTCCAAAGCGATTATTCTAAATTTAAAAAAAAACATTGGCATATCTTAGGCACAGATCCAGACCATTAGTCTATTTTGAAAGATAAGCTCAATATAATATACAGGGGAGCTAGGAATCCTAGAAGTGTACTGGCAGGCCCGGACTGGCCATCGGGCACACCGGGCAAATGCCCGGTGGGCCGCGGTGTCCGTGGGGCCGAGGCCGGCAGGGGAGATCCCAGGATCTCCCCTGCCGGTCTATGCAGGGCCGGCACTATCCGAGCGCCGGCCCCGCTGTTTTCCATGGAGGGCCGGTGGGGAGATCAAAGCTCTCCCTCACCGGCCCACATGCTCTCAAACGCGGCCACTGGCGGGGAGAGAGGGAGGGAGACAGCCGCCAGGAAAGAGGACCCGGCGGAGCTCTAACTTGCAGCTCCGCCGGGTTTCTCTCGCGAGATCCGGACCGTTGCTATGGCAACCGGCCGGGTCTCGCGAGAGTGAACTCTAGCCCCAAAGGGCTAGAGTTCACTTACCACGAGGACCACCAGGGATGGCTGGCAGGAGCACGACCCCCCCCCCTTCCAGACTACAGGTAAGAATAGAGGGGGGGTTAATATAATGTATTTATTATTATTATTATTATGTATTTATTATTATTTATTATTGTTATTTATTATGTATTTATTATTATTATTATTTATTATTATGTATTTATTATTTATTATGATGTATTTATTATTATTAATTATTATTATGTATTTATTATTTATTATGTATTTTTATTATTATGTATTTATTATTATTATTTATTATTATGTATTTATTATTATTATTATTATGTATTTATTATTATTATGTATTTATTATTTATTATGTATTTATTATTATTATTTATTATTATTATGTATTTATTATTATGTATTTATTATTTATTATGTATTTATTATTATTATTATATTTTTTTAGTAAAACATTAATAGTGCCATTTACCTGCCTCCCCAATACAAAATCCTTGCAAACACACACATCACCCTCACCCAGCACCCTAACATTGACACAGCACCCCAACACACACACAGCACCCTAACACCAGCACCCTAACATTGACACAGCACCCCAACACACACACAGCACCCTAACACTCACAGCACCCTAACACCAGCACCCTAACACACACACAGCACCCTAACATTGACACAGCACCCTAACACACACACAGCACCATAGCACTCACACAGCACCCTAACACCAGCACCCCAACACACACACAGCACCCTAACACCAGCACCCTAATATTGACACAGCACCCCAACACACACACAGCACCCTAACACCAGCACCCTAATATTGACACAGCACCCCAACACACACACAGCACCCTAACACCAGCACCCTAACATTGACACAGCACCCTAACACTCACACAGCACCCTAACACCAGCCCTAACATTGACACAGCACCCTAACACCAGCACCCTAACATTGACACAGCACCCTAACACCAGCACCCTAACATTGACACAGCACCCTAACACCAGCACCTTAACACTCACACAGCACCCTAACACCAGCACCCTAACATTGACACAGCACCCTAACACACACACAGCACCCTAACCCTAACACCAGCACCCTAACATTGACACAGCACCCTAACACATACAGCAACCTAGCACACACACACACATCACCCCAACACACACACAGCAACCCAACACATACACAGCAACTCAACACACACACAGCACCCCAACACACATCACCCTCAAATACACAGAACCCTCGCTCAGTGCCCTAACACACAGCGCCCTCACACACCGCACCCTCACACACACATACTGCACCCCCACCCTCCCACACACACCACCCTCCCACACACACACTATACTCCTCACAAATGCACACTACACCCCTCACACACACAGCACCCCCCAAACACACTGCACCACTCACACACTCACTAGATCTCATATACGCACTCCTGAGTCCTTCAAACACACACTAGATCCCCTACACACAGTCGCTGTACCACTTACACACACACTACATTTCTGACATACACACTCAGGATCCCCTATGAACACACTAGATACCCTTTAAGCAAAGTGAGTATTAAAATACAGTGAGTATTCCATTTTAGCAAACCCCTGAGACAAGTTTCAAGCAAACACAATGCAAGCATGTTATTAAATTTGCTTGCGCTGTGCAGATCAAATACAGGGCCCTTTTCTCATGCCCTGGAAGAGCATTGAACCAACATGCTCACTTTGAGATGGGGCGTGCTTGTCATTGGGGATGACAAAACACACCCTATCTGGCCCCGCCCCCTTTTCAGTGGGCCGCTGTAATTAAAAATGCCCGGGCCGAATTTTTTCCCCAGTCCGGCCCTGTGTACTGGTGAAAAACCATATTAAGCAGGAACCCAAAACTAACCATTTTGATGTACTGAATTGTTTTTATTCATGTAAAATACAAAATACAAAGAAACGAATTTAATAAGAACACAAGGGACTCCTTTAAGTCAAACTGTACACAGCGCACATATAAAGTTAAGTCAGTTTTGACTTATCACTCATCTAATGTGATATATCTCCTCTGGTGCCCCTTTGGTTTCCAGTATGTAAGGATAACCACAGGGCCATTAAAAGCCTGCATGCTGGAGCACTTGGGAAATATACAGAGGAGATATGTCAAACAGAGTGCTTCTGCACATGTTGCACAATTTCATAATGGAGACCCTTCTTTTATTTTCATTTATGGCAATACAACACAAACCCAAAATTGGGGTGAGGACAATTTCAAAGAGTTGAGCAAGATGGAGACAAAATGGATTTTTGAACTAGATACTTTGTCTCCAAATGGGTTAAATCTTGATTTTGAATTGGTTTATTTTCTTTAATTCTCATTTTTTTATATATATTTTAATTGTTCATATATTTTTTCCCCCTCTTCCCTTTTCTCCTCCCCCTTGCTCGCCTTTGAAATAGAGCCTCATGTATTACACACTGAGTCTTCATTTGTTTTTATACTCAAAGTTATCTTCATTTGTTTTTATACTCAAGATTATTTGTTCCTATTTGTATTTGTGTTTTTACACATACTTACAAAATAGTTCCCATATAGTACTATTGTGATTTAATAATATTTTAGCCATTTTAAGTCAAGCACTTTTATTTATAGTTAGTTATAGATATTTTTAAGTTATCTTTGTGGAAATTTGATTTATTTCTATAGCCCTTATTTGAGCACATTCTAATCTTTTTCTCTTTGATGAGGATGCTTTTAGTCCTTTGAACATTGATTCCATAGTACTGTCACATTCGGATTAAACCTGGGGACTAAGTTGCCATTACACAAAATGGAGATCAGGACATTCAAATGATATTTCAAGTTAGCCACGGAGAGGAAGTACCCACTTTAACCCGAAAGTGACATCAAGCCGATGACACAGAAGGAGTCCATTAACCAGCAATAGGCACCATGAAGGCGCTATATACAGAGCCTGGAATGGCTCTGCAAAGTGTGAGCGGTTTTCCACCATTTGAACTGTTTAAGTCCTCCTAACAGATTTCACTATGTACTACATGTCTGTTTTATAGGTATCATCCCAAGGATCCATACTATTTTGAAGTATTCCTTGAGATTTTTTTAAAAAGTATATCACTATTACTGTTTTATTGCACTGTGTGGCTATATATACATTAAATGTGTGTGGGTAAACACTAGCTTACAAATACACAATGTTTTTACTTTGTTTTAAGAATTCAAGGTGTTGCCTTGGCCTCCAAATGCACCAGATCTCAAAACGATTAAACATCTGTAGGACGTACTGGACAAACAAATCTTATCATTGGAGGCTCCATCTGGCAAATTGCAGGACTTAAAGTATCTGCTGCTCACGTATTAGTGCCAGAAACCACAGGACATGTTCAGAGGTCTTGAAGAGTCTATGTCTTGACGCATCAAAGCTGTTTTGGCAGCATGAGAGGGACCGACACAATATTAGTTAGGTTGTTTTAATGTTGTGGCTTATCGGTGTATAATATTATAAAAATATTATTATTTTTCTCTCAAGTTGGAAAGTACACATGCCATGTTGAAGTACAACTATTATAATTATTTTTGGGCTTAAGTTTAATTTATATACGTAATGTCCTAGGTGGTTGGAAATGGAGGCAGGCAAGTTGCACTCCTATTCTATAAAAGATAATCTGTGGCTACCATTACCTAAACGTCCCCGTGTAGCAAAATGTTGCCTACACCCGGAACGACTCTCAAGACCTGGAATGTACTCTCAAGACTTGGCTTGATCAGGTCATCCTTCAGTTTAAAAAAGGTGCGCTATACCTTTACAATATATATGAATACATAAAATGCACTCAGTGCAAGTGACAGTACACTTATGAAGTGCTATATAATAATAAATACAACAAAGTGCATATGAATTCCAAGTGCAAAAAGTGATAATGAATAAAAAAACTTACTATGAAAGTTTAAACTGGGGATGAAAATGTCCCAGGGATACATTGAATGGAGAATGGAGAAGAGAATGGATAACAACATAAAGAGAGAGAAAGTATAGTGTAATATTGTAACACCACAGAAAGTAATATAAGCAAATGAAATAAACTCACAAGGAGAGAGCAGTGGAAGTCTGCTCTAACTTTTCTGGCAATAGTCCTTATACTCAGGACTGAGAGATTGTAGATGACCAGGACGGCAACTGGATATGAAGAAATTCTTTCTTTATTGTAAACAAGATTTAAAAAATTACAGAGAGTGATACAGCTCTTTCACCCAAATGAAGTTTTTATCCCTCGGTTATGCAGTCTTTTAAAAACTTGCGGCTAACACTAGTGGTTTCCAAGCTGTAGCAACAGTGGGGAATACTTCCGGGAATGCGAGCCTCGTACGGTCACGTGATGATGTCGTAAGTATTTGTGCATGATCGTGCCTTTTTTTGCTTGTATACTTTTTGCATATTCATCCTCCAGTTTATCTAGAGCTATGCCTTTATCAGCTCTAAAACACAGTTTACCACAAATTGACCTACATTATTGGCATATGCATTCGATTCATAATTTGAATGATTTCATTTTGGGATACTCTACAATGTCTTATGAGAAATTACAATCCAAATTTAGCTTAGACAATTTTATTAATTTGAAATATAATATGATTATTGAAATACTGAAAGAAGGTTTTGCTATTTTCACCCTGGATCAAAGATTTGATACAAATTTCTAATTTGGAAAAGATCTATCTCATTGATCCAGGCAGAAGTCATACCATATTCCTTTGCTACTCATATCTCCATACCTAATCTTGTAACAAAAACAGAATACATGCTGGCATGGGAAAAATGATTTGGGGTTTCAATATAAACTGAAGGACTGGCTTAGCTTCACCACCACTCTCAAAGGCATAACACAATGTTCTGGTCACTTAGAGAATTCGGAAAGATTACCGCTGGTATTCGTCCCATACTAGGATATATAGAATGAATCCTGTCATCTCTAATAAATGTTGGCGTGATTGCGGTATGATTGGCTCGTTGTCACATATTTTGCAGTACTGCTCGAAGCTTACAGAATTTTGGAAAATATTTGCACACTTTTTGGAAAAATATTCACTTACTAACAAAGAGATTAGACCTGTCTATTTCCATATTTACTTTGAGAATTGGCATTTTTCAAGAGGTTTCCTGATAACATCTGTAAAGTTGATAAAATCATTGTAGAGCATTTAAGGATTGCCGACATTTCTATTATTCCAAGACATTGAAAATCTTCAACTATCCCTTCGATAAAGGAAACATTATATACAATCTTAAAGAGTAAACAATACAAATTAGCTATTAGACAACCATCTTCATTTACAGATAGCCTAAAATATTATTGGGATATATGGAAGAAAGAGATTGTTAGATTTTCTCGTAAAATATACCCTATGAGAAGTAATTAATAATTTTATAGCCATTTCGAGATATTATTCAACTACCCCTTGATTTATTGTATTTAATATTAACTGTACCAAATGCCTTTATGGTTTTGTATTAATGCTTATTAGACAATTCAAATATGACTATATTAATCTGGGTAAATATGTTTTCCTTTTTCCCTTTCCCTTTCTTTCCTTTATTTTAAATGTATTTAGATTTTTTTTTAAATATTTTGTTCTATTATCATTGTTGTTATTGTAATAAAATTGAAAATGATTGAAGAATTTTCCTAGTGTACTGAAAAGTTTATCTAGAAAACAATGTGATCTTGCAGTAGTTCCAAATATTGTTTGTGCAATAGATATACATTGCTTAGTTCCACACAAGACATGCATAGAACTACATATGTGTTAGCATATGCTAAATGCATGTGTGTCTCACCAAAGTCTTCATGGTAGGAACTTAAAGGACCACTATAGTGCCAGGAAAACAAACTCGTTTTCCTGGCACTATAGTGTTAATAGGTCCCCCCCCCACCCTCAGGGTCCCCCTCCCACCGGGCTCTAGGGGGAGGAAGGGGTTAAACACTTACCTTTCTCCCCACCTTTCTGGGGACTCTCCTCCTCCTTCCGACATCATCGGCTGAATGTGCATGCACGGCAAGAGCCGCGCGAGCGCGCATGCAGTCAGTCCATAGGAAAGCATTATCAATGCTTTCCTATGGACGCTGGCATCTTCTCACTGTGAAAATCACAGTGAGAGGCGCGGAAGCACCTCTAGTGGCTGTCAATGAGACAGCCACTAGAGGCTGGATTAACCCATTCTCTGAAACTGCTATGTTTACAGCAGGCCGGGTTAACCCTAAATAGACCTGGCACCCAGTGGTCTGGGTGCCTATAGTGGTCCTTTAACAAAACCTGTTCATAACTACTAGCCCTAATGGTAAATCTCTGCCTTAGCAAAATTTGTTGCAAATTTGTAGCAAAATTGGAAAGCGCTTCAAACTGGGGTTTTTTGCCTTCTTTTAGATAAACATCAAAAACAGATGTGAGAAAGGTTAATTTGATTGAATTGATACAGTTCCACACAATAGATTAGTGTTTAAACTCAAAGAAATCGGTCTAGATGAAAATCTTTGTTCTTGGGTAGAACATTAGCTTAAAAATAGAGTACAAAGATTTGTCATTGATGGTAAATTTTCAAGATGGACAGAGGTGGTAAGTGGTGTCCTTTAGGGTTCTTTTCTGGGTCCCCTTCTATTTAATATGTTTATAAATGATCTTGAAAAAAGCATTGAAAGTTATGTTTCAGTGTTTGCAGATGACACAAAATTCTGTAAAGTAATACAATGTGAGCAAGATATTACTTTGTTGCATATGGATTTAGATTGGGGGACTTGTCATTCGAATGGCAGATGAAATTGAATGTAGAAAAATGCAAAGTTATGCACTTTGGCATAAAGAATGCACAAGCAACCTATACCCTTAATGGAAGCAAGTTAGGGATGAAAACACACCAGAAGGACTTGGGAATTGTTATAGACAACAAAATATGCAACAATGTGCAATGTCAATCAGCAGTGGCTAAGGTCAGTAAGGTTTTGTCATGCATTAAATTTCGGGATGAGAATATTATTTTGCCTCTTTATAAATCGATGGGAGGACCACATCTTGAATATGCTGTGCAACTTTGGGCGCCTGTTATAAAGAAGGTTTATTATGGCACTAGAAAGAGTGCAGAGGCGGGCTACAAAATTAATAAAAGGAATGGAAGATTTTAGCTATGAAGAAATGTTAATACATTTAAACCTCTTTAGTTTAGAAAAACAGAGGGGATATGATAACATTATACAAATATATTCAGGGCCAATACAAACCATTGTGTGGAAATTTATTCACAAACAGGACTTTACATAGGACACAAGGTCATGCTTTTAGACTGGAAGAAAGAAGATTTAGTCTAAGGCAAAGGAAAGGTTTTATTACTGTATAATTATATAATTTTTCGATGTAAGGTAATAGCTTCTTTATCCAAAAATAAAATCTTTATTTTAATATGCAAATTGTTGCATATGAATATGAGATATTTTAATCATAAGGTATCGATAACAATAAAATGTAGGTAATATATCTATTCATGATCATAAATGGGAAAATTATGATATGTGCATGTTATTCTGTGTGGGAATTTTTCTTTGTGGGCTTTATTCTGTGTGGGCTTTTTTCCATATGGGCATTTTTACATGTGGGCATTTTTCCATCTGGGCAATTTTCCGTGTGGGCACTTTTCTTGTGGGCATTTATGACAGTGGGGTTTTTCCTGTGTGCAATTTTCATGTGGGCTTTTTTCATAGATCCGAATTAAACATTAATTTAATATATGCATTTTATATATTTTAATATTATAATGCATGTTTTATATATATATATATATATATATATATATATATATATAACTTTAAATTACTTATAGCTACACAAGTGCTGACTTTGCTCTTAGTTGTATAATCTCTCTCTCTCTCTCTATATATATATATATATATATATATATATCAACATAGATAGATATATATATATATAAACATATATATATATATATATATATATATAAACATATATATATATATATACATATATATATATATATATGTATATTATACAACTAAGAGCAAAGCCAGCACTTGTGTAGCTAAAAGTAATCTAGTAGGAGCCACCACCTATAGGAATGAAAGCTTTTTTACTATACCCCTGTCATTACAATATAGTTATATTGATCTATAACCCTTCTATTTCTCAACCACACCTGGATCATGTCTTTCCTACCCTTCATACTTTCTCCCAGGCTACTGAACAAGAGGTGCACTTCTCTTTCCTTTCGCCCCACCACTTACCTTTTTGATCCCGTCCCGTCTCACCTTGACAGATCTCTCTCCTCTTGTCTTGTGCCTTCCTTAACACACATCTTCAATTGCTCTCTCTCTCTTCTGGTGTTGTCCCTGCTGGCCTTAAACATGTTCTATAGTACCCATCTTAAAAAAAAAAAATCTCTCCTCCCCTTCTATCGTCCCATATCCCTGTTACCTTTTTCCTCAAAGCTTCTGGAAAAACTGGTCTTTGCCCGCCTGACTTGTTTCCTCAATTCCAACTCTCTCCTTGACCCTCTTCAATCTGGCTTCCACCCCCTCCACTCTACTGAGACTGCTCTTATTAAAGTCACTAATAACCTCATCACAGGTATATCCAAAGTACTCCATACTAATTCTTCTTGACCTCTCTGCTGCCTTTGACACTATTGACTATTGAGTCACTTGGTCTCTGTGACTCTGACCTTTCTTGGTTTTCCTCCTATCTCTCCCAACGCTCATTCAGTGTCTCTTTTTCTAATGATACCTCCTCCCTTTGTCCTGTCTCTGTTGGAGTCCCCCAAGGCTCTGTACTTGGTCCCCTTCTATTTTCTCTTTATACTGTCTCTCTTGGCAAACTTATTACCTCATTTGGATTCCAATACCACCTGTACGCTGATGACACTCAGATATACCTCTCCTCCCCTGACCTCTCCCCTGCCGTCCTGCAATGTGTCACTGCTTGCCTTTCTTCCATCTCTGACTGGATGTCTTCCCGCTTTTTGAAATTCAATCTCTCTAAACCTGAACTCCTTGTTATTCCTCCTCCTAATACTGATCCTCCTCCTTTGCTCTCCCTTCAAGTTACATGTACCCACATCAGTCCATCGTTGGTGTCTTACTTGATTCAAGCATCACATTTGAGCCTCACATCCAGTCTGTTACCAAATCCTGTAGATCCCACCTCAAAAACATAGCCCGCATCTGCCCCTTTCTTACGCAAGATACTACTAAGGAGCTTGCCCATGCTCTAGTAATCTCTTGCATGGATTATTGTAACTCTCTCCAAATAGGTCTTCCCACAAGTCGTATTGTCCTGCTACAGTCTGTAATGCATGCTGCAGCTAAAACTGATTTTCCTCTCCTGTCGCACTTCTCACACCTCTCCCATCTGTCAGTCCTTACTGTATCTTACAGGAGTCAATTCAAGGTACTAATCCGCACCTATAAAGCACTGACCAATTCTAGCACCTCCTATATCTCTTCACTGATCCACAGGTATGCCCATTCTCAGTCTCTCCGCTCTGCCTGTGACCTTCACCTCTCCGCTGCTTGCACCCGTACGGCCAACTCACGCTTGCAGGACTTCTCCTTTCCTTTTGAATAGCCTGCCTACGACCATTACACTCTCCCCTCGTCTTCAATCATTTTAAAAGTGCCTCAAAACCCATCTCTTTAGGAAGGCTTATGGCTTCCCAGAGTAACCTCTACCTCACCTGCCCCCTCTCTCCTAAAGGGCAGTACTCTGTTCTCTCCTCCAGCTCTACTTCACTCGCCCTTAGTTTGATTGCTATCTCCTGTCCTGTTGTGTTTTACGCCCCACCTCCTATAGACTGTAAGCTGCTTTGAGCAGGGCCCTCTTCAACCTATTGTTCCTGTAAGTTTTTGTAATTGTCCCATTTATAGTTAAATTTCCCCCTTTGATAATTTTGTAATGTGCTATGGAATATGCTGGCACTATATACATACCAGTAATAATAATAATAATAATAATAATATTAATATGTGAATGAAAAATCCTTAAAAGAGTCTAGTTCCTCAGCCTATGGCATAATGTAATAAAAAATAAGGGGGCAGTGCAAACAAGTGGTCCATACATCCTAACAGTGTGGCCTGGTTACGGCTGTTCTGAGAAATTTTAGGTGACTCACTAATAACAAGCGATGCAGCTAAAATTTTATTTTGAACCAAGATCAGTGCATCTTATTTACACAGACACATTTATTGTAGTTTAAATACACATTACTGTGAGTATTATTGCTGTAGATCTCTGGCATTAACAGATGGAGCTCCTAGAAAAGAGGGACGACAGGATAGAAAAAGAGAGAGAGAGGAATTTGGGCCTAAGTTAGGGACTGTCCCTCCTAAATAGGGTCACTTGATTATTGGTTGTTACTGCTACACGGCTAGCTGTGCAAAACTATAGTTTAACTAATGGAGTCACAATATGTAAGATGCCAATTCATCTCTGTGATTTACAATATGTCTAATGAGCAAATTGCGATGAAGAGGTTTGTTGTCTACCATAAAACCAGATGGATGTAAGCAATGATTAGAAGCAATTAACTCTGTGCAGCACTAAATAACTTTCCTCCATTAATGCACATTTTTTTCATTAGTGTTACGAAGACAGGCGTGAGGTAATCAGCAGTCAATTTGAATTTTAGATACGCATATGTTTTGTGGTCCAGAAGAAAAAAAAAAAGCGCACACACTGATGATAAATAGTTTTAAAAATACAAAATTCTTGTATAATGAGATATGCATAAAAAAAAAAATAGGATGAATTGTGTGCGAATAATAATAATGTGATTGAGATTTGATTGTTTTGCTTTTGCATGAGAAGCTTTATTGTGATTGCTTTGGGTAAAGTTCATCCAGTAAAATAAAAAATGATTGCAGCATTTGGATGCCCAGGGTCAAAAAGTTCATGATTTTATTTGTCTGTATATTGATGTCGAATGGGTAAGGAAGGTAAGAAACATAGGGATAGTGTTAGTGGCTTGTGATATGCAAGATGTTAACTTGTTTTATTTGTAATCGTTCCCTTTGCTGAAGAGCTAGCCATTCGAGCATTACATCTTCTGAATTTTCCTCGCCTCTTTCAGGGAAGCATATTGGGACAGAGCATGCCAGCTGTCTGTTTCCTTTGCCTTCTGCTACCATTATCCTAAGGCACCACCCCACCTTCTGGCCCTCCTGCTCTTGTCTGTATATGCGATCATGTGTAGGGGGATGGGCCTCACACTCATATTTTTTTTATTCTTTCCTCATTTGCTCCCAGTCTACAATGTAAATGCAATAGATGCCAGAAATTGAGATTTTTTTTTTTTACATAAACACACAGTTAAATAATTTGCTAAAATGTAATTTATTTAGCATTCTTCATGCAGGTCTTTTGAATAACTAGTTTGCTGGACTTGTTTATAGTAAATTAGGCACATTTACATCCAATGCCATTCAATGCCATTAAATGTTTTTTGGAAAAAAAAACGTATTGCTGTTCCGTGTTTGTTTTGAGTTGGGGCAGTGTGCTTTAGGCTTTAGAGATTTAAGGGAGAGACATTTTTTCTATAGTCCTTTTCAGTAGCATATCAGGTAAAGCCTCCATAGTAACCAATTAACTTCCCATCGTTAAGTTACCTTCTTTCTCATTATTTCTCTTTCTCAGGTTTTATTGTAGTTTCCAAGATAAATCCAGATTGAAAGCCAAAATAGAAACGTGCTTTTGTCTACATAGAGTTGTTGTCAGTTTGGGCCACTCATGTTGTTCCAGTAGAGTGCATGTTATATATATGAAGGATTTTCGAGTTTGGCCAAAGGTCTATTTTGCTAACATTTAACTAAACATTTCAATAATTTGTCAATATGGCTAGTGATGTGCACTTTCAATAAACAGCATGACATTTGTGTTAAAGTATGTAGGCACAGAATACATTCACAAATTCAAAATTTCATGGGGAAAAAAAGTAGTAATACCCAGGAGTGGATTAAATATATTCTCTTGTGAAAGTAGAGACATTTTGTCATTCTCTGATAAATGTTTGTGGTTCTATGCACATTTTAGTAAAGGGAAGCATACAGAATTTGTCATACTATCCTAGCAACCTACTTTTCTACCCTTCCCTTCCCTTTTGTGTTACTATACCCCACTACCTCTAACATGTAATCTCATTGAGCAGGACCCTCAATTCCTCTGTTCCTGTGCGTCCAACTTGTCTGGTTACAAATATGTGTCTGTTAGTCCACCCTTTGTACAGCGCTATGGAATTTGTTGGTGCTTTATAAATAATAATAATAAGAAGAAAGGTATGAGAGCTAGATCAGGCTCGATCCATGTAATTGTCAGGCTAGATCCAGGTAATTGCTGGGTGCAATTGCACAATCTAAAGCATTGCTCTCCAATAAGATTACCTAATAAATGTATGCGCAAATTATTTAATTTTGTCAATTATATTAGTATAAAAAAAGTTCTGGTGACAATATGGCTTTAAGACAGATTTCTTTTTGTTATATAAAAAAAAGTGCTGGATCCGTCTCTTTCATTGTTACAAGATCCAGTCTTCCTCTTCTTTTCCTGTAGAGCGTTGACTGCTAACTGATTAACAGTGATGGATGACTGGCAGGGCACCAAGATTCACTATTGCGTATGTATGTGATCCTGGGTATGTCAGAATCAATCGCTGTATGTTGCAAACATCCAGTCTTAGTATAGAGCTCATACGTGCTCAGTTAGCTCCTAGAATTGTTGTGTAAGATCATCCATTCACTAACACCTGGGACATTGAAGCCTGGATCTCAATGGAAGGAACATGCATTGGAGAGTATAAAAGAGAAAAAGGTATGACTTAAAAGCTGGTGAAAAAGATGGAGAGACAAAAAGAGGTGGAGTTTACAGAGATATGGGTAGAATCACATTCCTAGAGTGGGGTCTAGCAGCTTGCTACCTTAAAACATCACCTATGCTCATACTTCAAAATTTGTATTTTCTTCTTTGGATTCCATTTTTTCACCTTATTCTTTTCATTTTGTCTATTTTGTTATTCTAATTTTACCTTTCTGTCCGTTTATTCACCTTGCCAATTGTGTAACATGTATGCTTCCTTTGCATACCCTTCTTACACAGGTTCTGCACATTCGTATAAAAGCAACTTATGCAGACATCAGACACCACACACACACGCACACTTCTCACACACACACACATACACTTATCACACAGGTAACATACATACATCATACATCAATACATACATCAATGCATACAGAACACATACAGACCTACATTGTTTATCCACAACATTAAAACCACCTGCCTAATATTGTGTATGTCTAACCCCTGGGTTGTCAACCTGGTCCCTACCCCCACTAGTGGGCGTTTCAGGATTCCAGGTGGGCGGTAGGGATTTCAGAGATTGGGTGGGCGGGAGTGCGAGCCGGAAGTACCTCTGCGACCGGGTACCGACATCACCATTTGCGGCCCCGGCCCGCATGGCAAACCACCGGGGCCACCACCCAAGGGGTCCATCGGGTGGCCCATGCTGTCAGGGACACCCGATGGATGTGGATTGAGAGGGGGCCCGGTCAGCACTGGGCGCTTTAACAGCGCGACCGGGCCCCCTGTTATTATATCACACGCTGGGAGGAAGTGACTGCGCATCACTCCTCCCAGCTAACAAACAGACCGTGCGGGAGGAAGAACAGGGAGTCAGAGTAGGAACTCTGACTCCCATCCACCTGAGCCACCACTGGACCCCAGGGAAAGTCACCCTCCTGCACCTAAAAGGTAGGAAACAGGAGGGTGACTAAAATATTTTGTGTGTGTTTGTTTGTGTGTATGTCTTGTGTGTGTGTGTCTGTCTGTCTGTCTGCATGTGTGTGTCTATGTATGTATGTCTTGTGTGTGTGTGTGTGTGTCTATCTGTATATATGTGTGTATGTATGTGTGTCTTGTCTTTGTATGTATGTGTTGTGTGTGTATGTCTTTGTATGTATGTGTGTATTTGTATGTGTGTCTTGTGTCTGTCTGTAAGTGTGTATGTGTCTATGTATGTCTTATGTGTGTGTCTTTGTATCTGTACCTGTCTGTATGTATGTGTACATGTCTGTGTGTATGTATGTGTGTGTGTATGTCTGTATGTATGTGTGTGTGTCTGTATGTATGTGTGCCTGTCTGTTTGTATGTGTCTTGTGTGTGTGTGTGTGTGTCTGTATGTGTGTGTCTGTATGTGTGTGTGTGTCTGTATGTGTGTGTGTGTGTCTGTATGTATGTGTGCCTGTCTGTATGTATGTGTCGTGTGTGTGTGTGTGTCTGTATGTGTGCCTGTCTGTTTTTCTGTATGTATGTATGTATGTGTGCCTGTCTGTGTGTCTGTATGTATGTATGTGTGCCTGTCTGTTTGTATGTATGTGTCTTTTTATGTGTGTGTGTATGTATGTATGTGTGCCTGTCTGTAATAGTGGGCTATAGTAAGTGGGCTACCTAGCTAAGCCTTCCTACTGGGCATTGTTATAAGGAAAGTTAAAAAATAGAAAAAAGGGTTAAAAAAGGTGGGGAGGGGAATTGAGGAGGGAGATGAGATGAGCTGACGCACAGATGAGAAAGCATATTATGCGCAAACAGAGAAGTCGTCTGAATATCACTGAAAGAGGAGACCTTCGTTTGTTCCTTACGAAAATCGAACCAGATATCAAATATTTAGTCTTACAGCATCAGCCTCAAGGATCTCATTAATCACTAGTAAAGGTAATTTCAATTTACTTTATTGTTACTTTATTATTAAGTAGAAATAAAAAGATAAATGTACGTACATTTATTTTTTTTTAAAAACACCCTCCTTTCTAAAAAATATTCTGCCCTTGCGCGAAAACTGGTGGGCGGCAAGGAAATGTTTCCATCAAGAAAGATGCATTAGTGGGCGGTAGGTAGAAGAAGGTTGACTACCATTGGTCTAACCAGTATTTAACTACATTATATAATTGTTCTAATTCATTTTATGTACACAATCTTCTTCCATTGCTTCATGGCCCAGTTCTGATGCTCACTTTCAGCTGTGGACAGGGGTATTCATGGACACTCTGATCGGTTATTAACACCTGTCACATGTAATGCTTATGTATATAGACTCAACCAATGCTAACAATGCAAACATAGATGCATCTCACAAAAAAACACAAAAAAATAAATTTTAGTGAATTAAATTTGAATGCCAAAATGGAGGCTAAAATACCCAAACTGTTTTAACTGAGATGAAGATGTTTTTCAAATCATTTATTTATTTTTTTCAAATATTTTTAACAATAATAATAATAATAATAATAACAAAAGAAAATGTAGCACTACAATCAAACAGGGGAATATAAATGTATGTTTACATTGATATGTCATATAATATTGCAAGTCAAAATGAACATGACAATAATAATAAAAATATTTTAGAAAGAAATGAAAATCATACATTTTAACCTCAATTTTGGCATTTAAATATAATTTGCTAAAATTCAATGTTTAGTGAATAATCCTGAAAGACACAAACATTTAGTATTTTATATAAACAACAGAGCTGAACATTGCACAAATTGGTTAAATTTGGTCAAATTTAAATTTGTGAAAACTGTTTCAACTAAAAAAGAAGTGGGGAGTGGACAGATTTCTGCCTACCCACCATGCCCCCACAGTGGGGTTATAAAATAAATTAAGCCAGCGGATGAGGGCTAAAATTGGAGGGGGGGGGAGACAGGGGCTTTGTAGCCCACAGGCCCAACCATGGTTAGTGGGTGGGGGCTGTATTTAATAAATCACACAGCCTCCACGCATGGGTGGCAGGTTAAAGCTGTAATATTAATAAAGGGGGTGACATTATGTGTCCCCCGGCCCCCAATTATTAGGAGTGGCTTTGGCTATAATATTGATAAATGTGCCACCCAACCCCCAAACATGAATACCACCCATGTTAATAGACATGAAAAAAACAGAGAGGGACCTCCTGTCCCTTGGGCGGTGGGTGGGAGTTTTAATTAAATACACAATAGCATGACCACCCCAAAAAAATTATGTCCACCCGTTAATAAAATAAATTGTATCATCCCCTCTCACTCTAACAATAGTGAGTGGCCAAAAAAACTAATACCGGTTAAAAAAATAAAATATTTAAATAAAAATTATAATAGACAATGTAACTATTAAAAAAAAGAAGACCCAATTAGTAAAACAAAATGTGGTAAAAAATAGAAATCACAACACATAAAAATGACATTGCATGGTGTGGTAGTCCTTATTAGGACTTTACCATGCTATGCAATTTCAGTCAGAGCACTCTGATTGGTTAGAAATGTTTAATTCTTTTAATTGATCTATGTTTTTACTTTTTAATTTATCTAGCAAGTACTTAAGTTCTGTGTGGAAATTTTAAATGCGGATCTGGATTTTAAGCCTCTGGGCTCAGATTCCATCAGACCAGCAGTGTTTTGACAGGCTGAAATCCAGGCAAATTCTGGATCATTTTGACCAAGAATTACTGTTACTGGATTATTCTTTAATCTCCATATTTTTGTTACAACTCGTGCAAATCTGAGGCAATGCAGATGAATAAAAATAGAGCATATTCACTCAATTATTATTTTCTAGACATGTGCAATTCGTTTCGGTCCCAATTTAAATTTGTCTGAATTTCGGCAATTTGGACATTCGGATGCTTCCAAACGGCCGAATTGCCAAAGTGCCAAACCGAATTGCCGAAGTGCCTGTTTGCTGAAGTCCCAAATTGCCAAATTTCAGAAGTACTGAACCGAATTGCCGAAGTGCTGAATTTCGGAAGTGCCGATGTGCTTCGGATTTCTTAAAAGTGGCAAAGCAGGAGAGGGAGGGAAAATTAAGCGAACGATGACAGAAATCTAACCCTAACCCTAACCCTTACCCCAACCTTCCTCTAATCCTACCCCTAACCCTAACCATACCCCTAACCATACCACTAACCATACCACTAACCCTACCCCTAACCTGAAACCTACCCTTAACCCTTACCCCAACCTTCCTCTAACCCCACCCCTATTCATAAACCCTTACCCCAACATTCCTCTAACCCTAACCCTACCCCTAACCCTACCCCTAACCCTACTTCTAACCCTAGTAGGGATAGGGTTAGGATTAAGGGAAGGGTTAGGATTAGGGGTAGGGTTATGGGTAGGGGTAGGGTTAGGGAAGTGCTGAAGTCCAGAATTTCGGAATTGCCAAACCGAACCGAAGTGCCGAATTGCCGAAGTCACAAATTGCCCATGTCACGAATTTCGGAAGTGCCGAACCTAACCAAATTCTTTTCCCATGCACATCCCTATTATTTACTCATATCTCTATCCAAATTCTAAATTGCCCCTAAATGACCACCAAGCAGTTTCTAAACTAGTAATAATTGTTATTTATTGTTTATTAACTGATTTATTTAGAAAGCTGTTTTTTTTATCAGAATGCATACAACTGAAAGTTATCTCATTTTTAGGACATTCAAACAAAAGAAATTTTTTTTAAAGTTTTGATATAATGCCATCTTGTCCTTAAGTTTTTCTTAATCATACATTACACACTTAAAATACACAGAAAATTAACAGCCATTAGCACTTGCTCCAGTATTAGTTTGACTTGAGATAGATAGACTTACATTTCCCAGTAATGTATATTTATTCCTTGTTTTGCACCACCAATTCCTTGCCTGCGCCTTTGTTGTCATTTTTTTTACCACTGTCAGAGTGGTGGTTTTGTGTGACAGATAAGCAGCTTCCATGTTCTTAGTTTTTGCTGAATGTATAAAAATTCCATTAAATTACAAATGCTCCTATTTATAGCTACTATATTATTTGTTTGTCTTCTTTTTGTGTGAGTGTAATCAATGGTAAAATCATTGGGAACAAAAAGAGCAAAAATACAAAAGAGGAATAAAATGTAATGGTTTTATTTTGGACCACTACAGAAAATCATGATTGTATAAAGAGTGAAAGAAGGATTTTATTCATAAGAAAATGCACAAAAATGGTTCAAACATAAAATAATACACATTTTTATACATAACCCTAATATTTCTACACCACAAGATACATCTCCCCCAATTCAGTCACTTTTATCCCTTCCCACTTCTTCCCACTATCTCAGCCTTAATGTTTCCTTTTCTCTTCATACCCCTCAATTTGTCCTTCTCTACATCTCCAATCTCTCCCATGTTTTAATGATTCCTTTCCCTTGGTCTCCCTCTCTCCAGTACTCCTCTTAAAGCATACGATCCTGTTTCTCATTGTACTATGCCTCCTTAAACAAAGCTGAGTGTGGTTGCTCTCAGGGCTTGCACTCCCTATAGGCAAATTAGGGGGCCACCTAGGAAGCTGCTTAAGGGGGGGCGCTGGGCTCTGACAAGATAGATTATTTTTGAGTATGCCGCAAGGCATTTTACCGGGGCGTTTGGAGGCACTTACATTGTTGCTCACTAGCGCCCAGTAGAACACAGGTCCGGCAACATACAGCTCAGCCTGCTCAGCCAGGCCTCCCTCTCCCAGGCATGCATTGCAGCAGCGCACCGGCGCTTCACTTCCTCGCTTTCGCCCCTTCCGCTGGATGTGGGGAGAAGTGGGCGGGAGCATAATGTGCAGAGAAAGGGAAGCCAGGCGCAGGGAGTGAACAGTAATGGGTATGTCAGAGAATGTATGTTAGTCTGCTTCATGTATGTATGTTTATGCCAGTGTGTGTGTCTGTATAGGTCAGTGTCAGTCTGTATGGGTCAGTGTCAGTCTGCATGGGTCAGTGTGTGTGTCTATATGGGTCTGTGCATCTGTATGGGTTAGTATGTAACAAAACAAGGAGTAGAGTCAGCGCTAATCAAGAAGGCAGCAGTCCCAAACAAGGACTCCCTCTAATGTCCCTGGAAATATATAGACAAAGCAAGAAAATGGGGGATGGGTCTGCACCACTGTGCACAACAGATAATGATATTAAGTCCAATAGGATCTATATCGTTGTATCCAAAGTTCTACTTTATACGATATCCAGAAGATGTCAATGACGTGGAGGATAATCCAATATATAAAAATAGAAGAGTTCTTACTTACAGTTGACAGAGCTTAATCCAGCTCTGGTGTGAATGGCTTACAGCGGTATTATCCCCGCTTGCAGGATATACGGCAAGTGTCCTCTTCTATGTAGTGGCAGGTAACCAAGTTGGAAATAAAAATGGAAACAATAATGGTGCAGTATGTTCCACACATGCGATAAAAGATATAAAATATAATAGATGCACTCACATTCGGTAGAGCTTCAGCTAGCTCTAGTTTGTTAGGCGTACAGCGGTATAATCCCCGCTTGTAGGATATGGGATGAGTGATCTTGACGCGAATATCAGTAGCTTGGAGAGAAGATAAAACAGCGATAGTGCTCTAAATAAAATCTTTGGTGATAAAATAAAATGCTAAAATATACTCACAATATATAGGGCAGGCTAACTGCTCTATGTAACAGCGTAGGTGGTATAATCCCCACCTAGGATTCTTTGGAGTATTATATCCAGGAAATAAAAATAATAAAAGAAGTATACAGTATAAAATATATATAAAAGCCAGGTAATAGTAAAAGATGATGGTTTCAACGTAAAAAGTGACCAAAATCTTTTTATTAACAGTATATAAAAACAGTAAAAATATCCAAACGCGTTTCGCCAGTATAAGGCTTTATCAATGGATAGCAAACCCATTGATAAAGCCTTATACTGGCGAAACGCGTTTGGATACTTTTACTGTTTTTATATACTGTTAATAAAAAGATTTTGGTCACTTTTTACGTTGAAACCATCATCTTTTAATATTACCTGCCTTTTATATATATTTTATACTGTATACTTATTTTATTATTTTTATTTCCTGGATATAATACTCCAAAGAATCCTAGGTGGGGATTATACCACCTACGCTGTTACATAGAGCAGTTAGCCTGCCCTATATATTGTGAGTATATTTTAGCATTTTATTTTATCACCATAGATTTTATTGAGAGCACTATCGCTGTTTTATCTTCTCTCCGAGTTACTGATATTCGCGTCAAGATCACTCATCCCATATCCTAAAAGCGGGGATTATACCGCTGTACGCCTAACAAACTAGCGCTAGCTGAAGCTCTACCGAATGTGAGTGCATCTATTATATTTTATATCTTTTATCGCATGTGTGGAACATACTGCACCATTATTGTTTCCATTTTTATTTCCAACTTGGTTACCTGCCACTACATAGAAGAGGACACTTGCCGTATATCCTGCAAGCGGGGATAATACCGCTGTAAGCCATTCACACCAGAGCTGGATTAAGCTCTGTCAACTGTAAGTAAGAACTCTTCTATTTTTATATATTTGGATTATCCTCCACGTCATTGACATCTTCTGGTTATCGTATAAAGTAGAACTTTGGATACAACGATATAGATCCTATTGGACTTAATATCATTATCTGTTGTGCACAGTGGCGCAGACCCATCCCCCATTTTCTTGATGGGTCAGTATGTGCCTGTATGGGTCAGTGTGTGTCTGTATGGGTCAGTGTGTGTGTCTGTATAGGTTAGTGTGTCTGTATGTATGGGTCAGTGTTTGTCTGTATGGGTCAGTGTGTCTGTATGCGTGTGTCTGAATGGGTCAGTGTGTGTATATGAGTCTGTGTGCGTCAGTCTACATGGGTTAGTGCGTGTTTGTCAGTTTGCATGGTCAGTGTGTGTCTACTTGAGTCAGCGTGTGTGTGTTAGTTTGCATGATTGGGTGAAGCAAAGGGGGCGGCAAATTTGCTTGCACTGGCCCTGGTTGCTCTCAGGGTCTGGCTACAATCATCTTGTTTCTCAGAAGCTTTTTCACTTATTACATAATATCTTAACCCTGCTGCCTTTCTTAGACACACCACAAAGTGCTCCAGATCTAAGGTTAGATGTTCCCTGTCAGACTACCAGCACACGCCAGTTTGGTCATGTTACATAAGGATTAAGGTGAAGAGCGGAAGTAGTGGGACCCGCAACTTCAAATTAAATAACAAGCTATTCAGGGAGTCTGCTACATAAATGATGCTCTCATAGAAAGCAAATGAAAATGTTAAATTAATGGTGTCATAAGTCTATAAAATATTTTTCATATAATTTATATAATTATGTCTAAAAGAACTTTTACCTTCATAAACGGGAAATGTTTCATGGCTTCTGTTTATACTGGAAAACATAGGGTTTTCACATCACACAGACTTTGTGGTTACAATAAAACAGATAACAGTCATGTAAAGTTAGTCTATGTCATTAAATACGTGTCTCGACTGGTGTCCATGATTGTCTTAGACTTAAACCCCTTGCTTTTTTACTCAGCATTAAGCTGAGTCTGATATTGTGGAATCTACCTGATCAAGTGAGAATCTCTAGTTCAACCAAAGCTCTGACACATGTTATTCTCAGCATATAAGGGCCTAGTGTTGGATGCACTGCTAGACTCACAACCTCACAGCATCAGACAAAAATTTTAGAGACAAGATTTTTTGATACCTTTTATTCCTACCTCCTTTTTGAGATGACTTCTTTCTCTTTCTCATACTGTATTGTGAGTTATGTGGTGTTTGGCCTAAACAAGAAATATTGTTCACTTTTAGGATTTTTTTTGAGGTAGGTTCAGTAACCTGAGAATACTTTTGGTCAGTATCTGAGGTTTCACATTCAGATTTTCAAACATGATCAAAATTGACTCAAAATGTGTTTTTCAAATCTCCTATACATTCTCCATGATTTATAATTATGATGGTCCCTGAGAAATTTATGATCATTGTGTTGCTTAATTTAATTTAAACATTTGTCAAGATTATTATTTAATTGTAAGTCAAAATGGTCTGAAATTAATCTTGTAGTAAAAATACTCTGCTCATAACGCTACAGATTAGATTATCTCTGGAATCTAGAGTCTAGATTATATTTTTGTTTACTTCGTAATGTCTAAAATCACATTCAAATGCCATCATAAAATATTCTTAAAGTTTACCTCAGGCCATGTTTCGACTTTTTTTTGGTCTATAGTAATGTAAGGTAAGCTAGTCCCTATAAAATATTTACTAATACGTCAAATATTGAGTGTGAAGCCAAAACATATTTGCAGGTGAATCGTTGCATTTTAGTGAGGTAACACTCAAGTTGCGTAATTTAGGTCAAAATTATTTGAAAAAAAAAAAGTTGCATTACATTATTTTCTTATTGAGTTATTTGGACCTAAACATTTTTAATATGTGTTCAAAATATTTTATTGAAATTCATCCCATTGTACTTTCAAAAATTAATAGTGGAAAACGTTGAGAATGGTTGGTAAATACGTTTTGTATTATGTATAATGTAATACAGGACAAAGAATGAAAATCTGCATTCATACTTGAATATTTTTATAGTAATATATTTTCTTCAGCATATTAATTACTATGAAAGAGAACATGTGCTTTAGACCTTTTTAGGCAGAGAACATCTTTTCAACTTTGAAAATCTTGTCATTTTGCAATGATGGTGCAGTAAAAAGCAAACAACTTGGGCTTCCTGCTCGCATGCTACCCTTGCCTACATTTCAGTTGTTTTTAGTTTCCAAGGGCACTTTGGCACAACACGGGTTGGTGGTTGTCACTGTCAATATAAACAGATGGTCAAAGAAATGGTCACATAGTACTAGGAAACCAATTCCATAAATTAAGAGGTTTTTTTTGTTGTTTTTTTTTTAACTTCCATTTTAAATGCCATACATACTTCAACAGCCTTCATACAAGATGATACATTTAGCCAGTTGGAAAGAATCTCATGCCAGACTTCTGTGTTTTTATGACAAAATTAAAAGCCCACAGATGGAACATCTCAAATCTAATTCTTGCATGTTTTCTTTTTCAGCTAAATAGAATACCGTATTACTATGAAATGAAGCTACCGCATATATTTACAACCAAAATTATACGCACAAATATACATTTCAGAGCTAAAAGACACTTTTCTTATATAAATCATTATATATACATAGAACGTATATATTATTGCTCACCTTAAATATGTTTTATGGTATTCTTTGACACACTATTATTTAGAGCTGCTGTATATATATATATATATATATATATATATATTTATATATATATTTATATATATATATATAAATGCTGTTTTTTTATTTCCATTATGATGCAAGGAAGTTACCTTTTAATAAATCTGAGTGTGAGCCTATTACAATGGGGAGTTTTGTCACTCGTTGCTTTCACCACACGTTTGTTAATGTTTAGCTTGATTACAAAGGCAAAACATCAATTTGGTCCTTCATAATTTGTTTTCTTTTTAATTTAATACACTCTGCACCAGCACAGTGTAATTTTTTTATGCTTTATCCCTGCTTTATTCTCAAACTAGCTCAGAGGGGACCAGAGGACTGTGTCATAATGGTATATTTGTAGTGTTGATCTTTAGGCACCATTTAAGCCCTTCCCTTACACGGTATTCTAATCTATGTGTTCCTACCCTCTTGCCTGATTTAATCTGGCTGGAGTGGAGATAGTGGTAATCTCAAACATTCAATAACATGGATGTGCGGGGGCGGAGTCAGGGAATTGGACAGAGCTCCGACCAAAAGGCCTAAAAAGATTAAAAATCTAATTTTACCCCCAAAATAACAGTCCCCTCTGGATCCCCAACCAGCACCAACAGTCATGGGTCAAAAGGCCAAAAAGCAAAAAGCAGACAAACCAAGCGACCATAGGGGACCTATGGCGGCAGGCACATGGCATCTCGCAATCCCAGCTGCCACACTACATTGGAGAGAGCTCCGACTTCTCAGACGACCAGACCCTGGGATCGGAAGACTTTCACCTACCTGCACCATGGGCACAGACATTGCCCCCTGCGTCTACTGAGCCTAATACAGATGCAGCTCCGGTTACTAAGGCAGATATGCAAGAACTGCTGGCAGGCCTCAGGCGCGACATTCACGTGGATGTCGCCACACTCCAAAAAGACCTGCTGGACCACAGAATTCCTGCACCACCACAACAAAACTCACTCAATTGCAACAGGAGCTGTAAACGATCCAAAAACAACACACCACTCTTGAGCAGAGGTATGCAGCTATGGAGGACTCCAGACGTCACAATAACCTCAAGATTAGAGGCTGTTCTGGAAGCGGAATTACCACACTTCATCAGATGCCTCCTATGTGCAATCTTAACTCCCAGACAAGCCAAGTCGGTGGCAATAGATGGAATATTTTGGATCCCCAGACCGGCCTGGGCCCCTATCACAGCCCCAAGGGACTTGATAATTTGCTTCCGGGCTCTCTTCTCACCTTCCATGCGGACCTCTCGGGGAGCACCCTAGCATGGCGGAAAATGATGCAGCCCTTCACTAGGGCAGGGTATCACATACAGATGAAAAATGGCCCACACGCTGATGGTCACCCAGAACGGTGCCTTCTACCCTGTCCACCCTAGCATGGCGGAAAATGATGCAGCCCTTCACTAGGGCAGGGTATCACATACAGATGAAAAATGGCTCACACGCTGATGGTCACCCAGAACGGTGCCTTCTACCCAGTCCACGACATCAAAGAAGCAGAGGCGACGCTGGTGAAGTTGGGCCTCCCACAGGACTCACTCACAAACAGGAATTTTGGCACAGCCCCATTCATCCCCAGGAGGCCCCCAGCGGACACCAACACGGCGGCCACCACATGAACTCCCACTGCAGGTCTATAGCACTAGACCGTTCATACTATACTTACCATTAACTTGTTCAAGCTGAAGCCTCACCGGACGTTGTTCTATATTCCCTAAAGTTGATACCAAGATTATTTCAGTTTATGTTCTTTTGTTCAACTTAAATGTACACACTTGTATCCTGCGCCTCACCACTAGATCGTTCACTTACACGGCCACTGCCACCGAGGGGATAGGGCAGGGGATTCGGGCACAGAGTTTGGGCCACATGGACCCCCTGGCGCTCTCCATGCACACTACCCCCCACACCAGAGGTACACGATTTATACATCAAGCGCTCTCACGGGATAGGGGATAACTGGACCTATATTGATAATCCGATGCACAGGCTCCCAGACCCCAGAAACCATACTGCCCTCCCCCACACTTTAGCCACACCATAACTACACATTATACCTCAAACCAACGGTGCTTGCCAGGCCTTCCCCAGGTCTGAGGGAACACATATGGTAATCGAGACCAATACCAGGGCTGAAATCTGCTCCTCCACCACTCGTCGGTCAGAGAACACGCAACCTAGTCGCCGATTGAGTAACCACACACAGCTTCTCTATTGAAACCCATTACCACGCACATCAGGCACACACTTATTGTTTAACCACAATATCTTGAAAATTGTGCAGCTGTTCATAGAAATACCTCTAACAATGTTTTTTTAAGCAATGACTTACTCTGCATACTGTTTATATATGATCAGAAAATTGCTGAATTATCTTAAAAAAAAGCACCACAATTTCTCTTTAACAAAATGCCACTGCATCAACTCATGTAATCTGTCATATGTCTTACCTCCAACATGTATCTGACAATGCGCTTCAAAAATAAAGAATAAAAAAAACAATAAAAAAAACATTGATGTGCATAATAGTTAGTATAATACAATTTTACCACAGGTCATCTGTCACAGTGGAGGGAGCACAAATACATTAATATATATTTAAACTATAAATTGCCTATATATATATATATATATATATATATATAAAATTATAAATTGCATGTATGTATATATATATATTTTTTTTTTTCTCTACTTTAATTTTAAGGTTTAAAATATAACAAATATACTTTAATTGCACCTATTCTATTACCTTAATTCCAGTTAGAACGAATAGTTGGTATCTCAATGAATGTCACATTTTCTAAACCTCCATGAATGCAATTGGCACAGTGTCTGACACATTAAAATATGTATTTTTATGTATAATGTACCCCAAGTGCTCAAGTATACATTAAAGTTCTGCATGTATGGCATGTGGATTGGGTGCCATATGCACTCCTGTACAATAAGCCGGATATTATTCTCAACATATCATGTTTGCCAAAGCTAAGCTTAACTTAAATTATATCTTCCATGACTCTCTGACTGATCTTCAGATTTTTGCATGTAGAATTGTTCCCAAGTCCTACTTTTTTTATCTCCCACTGTCTATTAGTGTATTTCCCCCTTGAATTACTCTTCCCCTTTCACACATCCTCCATATCAGGGTTTTACTGGTCTCTGTGTCTTTCCCGTCTCTCAAACTTTACTTCCACTCTTCCCAGCCTTCCATGTCTTCTGCTATGATTGTGTCTTTGATTTTTGCAACTATTATATTTTTTTCAATTGATTTAATAGCACGAGCAAATTTATCTAAAAAAAACTGCTTATTTACATGCGATGTGACCTTTCGTACATTTACATTGAGATTGGCAACCTACAGACATAATGGAGCATGCTTCTGGAGTAATAGGTTTGAGGTGCAATTAAAGTAAAATAATGAATAAAGCAATTAAATGTATATTTGTTACATTTTAAACCTTCAAACTAAAGTAGAGAAGGAAGGCCCGTTGTAATAACAAGATTATTCTATAACCCAAAAAACTGAGCACTATTAATGTATGCTTTGTCAATATTGCATGAAATCCAGCTGCTTTCTTATATACTATTAATATTATAATAGATATCTGTGTGACAATAGTCGTGAAAATATGTAAATTATGCATTTTTTAACTATTCTAGTTCATGTTGACTCTTGCAGGATTAAGCAAAATTGTTGCAGACAACAGTACAGTGTACATAGGCAAATTGGCACTCATTAGTCCTTATGAATACTAAAATATTGTGGAGGTTGGTTTAGTGAAGCCTGACCTTTCCTTATGCACTACCTCTAAAAGCTGTCCCCATGATCTTCACTGTTTGATGCATTGGTTAATTGGGAACCTGTTTTTTTTTTTTTTTTACTCAATGTTATCAAACACAGCAACAGGCCAACAGTAAATGTCACTGCAAATTGTCAGCTACATTAACTCTCTGGCCATGCTTAATTTTTCTATCAACATTCAACAAACTACGCTATTGTTTCTCTCTCCATTTTCTTCCTTATTAAACAGTAAGTGTTTTTAATACAATACCAATCATTTGTGCCTGGGCAGAACCCTTTGGCCCAGCATTAACAGCCCTAATTGCACCGAGAAGCCTATTACAAGATACCAGGAGATTATCATTAAGTAAGCTTGATGAACACAAAATGGAGCTGTCACGAAACTGGAAACTGAGACTAATGAAGGTAATATTTTGCTCCAGTTCATAACAAATATGGCAATTAATTCTTTGCTGTTTATAAGTAAATAATTATATCAAAACCTGAAATGCGTATATAAGACATAACTAGAAAAGTGATTTATGCAGAATAAAACTAACCTTTTATTTTTTTTATATCATACATTGCCATTTATCTGTGTTTGTTTTTATTTAGTGGATTAGGGGTCAGTCCTTTTATTATTATTAGTAGTAATTTGATATTTTTTACTTCTACGCATTCTAAAAGTACATTGGAAAATAAATGAATAAAGAATAAATAAGATAAATAAAAAACTTTTCACCTGTCCATGTCACTTATGCTATTGTCAGAACTTTGCATCCAGTGGTCACAGTAACAGCTGCTGAAGTTTAAAGATGGTGGGGTGCTGCCACCCCTGTTTGCACCTTAGAACAGACAAAATCATTTAGTAGCCATCCATAACCACTTAACAGCAAAGGACATTCACTAGCTTAAAAAACACTTCTCTAGAAGGTATCCAGCCATGTCATGTGAAAAATAGAGACATTTATTGAGACATAATATGAAAAAGATACAAGATGCAAGGAACATTGTACATAGGGCAATGACACCTCAGTCTCCTTTGAAGGCCTCTTGGTACTTCACACAGTTCCCCCAGTGTCTCTTCCACTGTGCAAAACACTCTGCAAAATCCTCGTCTGCCTCGTCATATTTACCTGAATCTCATCGACGTTCTGAAATTTCCTAAAAAATATATAATTTTAGTTTTGGACTGTAGCAGGGGTAAGTCACCTGGGTAATTTGATGTTTTGCCAAAAAACTCTGCACGTGACATGATGCATGGGCAGGCACATTAACGTGATGAAGTTGCCAATCACCAGTTGCCCATAGCTGCAGCTATTTTCATCGAATTTCATCTCTAAACTGAAGAATTGAGGTAGTACAGATTCTTGACCATCTTTGAAGCGTTTGTCCCAAATTTGATTTGTGCTGCGCTCATTGCATTGTCTCCGAAAGCCTTCTGAATCATCTGAATAGTTTTCACGGTGGAATGTTCAAGCTTAACGAAAAATTTGATGCATATTCATTGCTCTACTTGCTCAGTCATTTTGAATGTGACAGCCACATGTTCACTCAATGTCGTCCGTGTAGCGCCCCCACTGACTGGTCATCGTTGCTTACTCATGCACAGACCATTTTCCATGCTGTGCAAACCTTTCTCATTATATTAACAATGGCTGGACTTTTTCTGAACCATCCTTATAGATATATATATATATATATATACACACACACAAACACATACACACACACATATTTACAATATATTTCTACCTCTTGCTTTGCAGTCAGTATCACTCAATCCAGAGTCAGCCAAAGTTATTATGCTGCCTGGATTCAAGGACGCACTGCTGCCCGCACACTCTTTGCCCAACATCTCTGCTCAGACATATAAGTCCCTTGTATTTCTCCCCTTATCTCTCAGTACCTACACATGATCGCCATCCAACCATATCACTCCAGTTTTCCTCACCCACCCCCATTCAAATTCCAACAAAGTCTAACAAATGTCTAACAAAGAATGCCAACCACCATAGATTTCCCCACATTCGTTGTCCCCACAACCCACCAATATATCACACACACTTATATGTTTATACACACTCACACATAGTCACACACACTGGCATACACATTTAGACACACAGACTTACACACTTGCATACAACTACATAATGTTCTTATTTACCAGGCTCCTGAAGTCTACTGTGGGAGAGAGGAGACTGGGATTTGATATCATAACCCCACTCTCTTCCACCATAGAATTCCAGGAGCAGGCCCATGAAGTTGGAGTAGACTGACAGATCAGCTCTCACTGCAACATTACAATATGACTCCAGACAGGCCAAATGAAGAGGACAAATGCTGACTCTCCATTGAAAAAGGCACCAGTACGTGCCAAAACATTAGGTGGTTCCTGTGGAACAAGTCAGCTGCTGTTATAATTTATTCTGTCTTTAATAAAGGATATTGGATATTTATTTCTCTTGATTGGTGTGCATCCTTGTGTATTGTGAACAGATTCTTTTTTTGACACCTGGGGGAGTATCACATTGAGATTGCACCCATTCTTGATATTATTGATTTACTATTACTCTTATGCTTTCTTATATAGAAAATTACTGGTTTTGCCATCTCTGGAGGAACGTGAATACAGGGAGTGCAGAATTATTAGGCAAGTTGTATTTTTGAGGATTAATTTTATTATTGAACAACAACCATGTTCTCAATGAACCCAAAAAACTCATTAATATCAAAGCTGAATATTTTTGGAAGTAGTTTTTAGTTTGTTTTTAGTTTTAGCTATGTTAGGGGGATATCTGTGTGTGCAGGTGACTATTACTGTGCATAATTATTAGGCAACTTAACAAAAAACAAATATATACCCATTTCAATTATTTATTATTACCAGTGAAACCAATATAACATCTCAACATTCACAAATATACATTTCTGACATTCAAAAACAAAACAAAAACAAATCAGTGACCAATATAGCCACCTTTCTTTGCAAGGACACTCAAAAGCCTGCCATCCATGGATTCTGTCAGTGTTTTGATCTGTTCACCATCAACATTGCGTGCAGCAGCAACCACAGCCTCCCAGACACTGTTCAGAGAGGTGTACTGTTTTCCCTCCTTGTAAATCTCACATTTGATGATGGACCACAGGTTCTCAATGGGGTTCAGATCAGGTGAACAAGGAGGCCATGTCATTAGATTTTCTTCTTTTATACCCTTTCTTGCCAGCCACGCTGTGGAGTACTTGGACGCGTGTGATGGAGCATTGTCCTGCCTGAAAATCATGTTTTTCTTGAAGGATGCAGACTTCTTCCTGTACCACTGCTTGAAGAAGGTGTCTTCCAGGAACTGGCAGTAGGACTGGGAGTTGAGCTTGACTCCATCCTCAACCCGAAAAGGCCCCACAAGCTCATCTTTGATGATACCAGCCCAAACCAGTACTCCACCTCCACCTTGCTGGCGTCTGAGTCGGACTGGAGCTCTCTGCCCTTTACCAATCCAGCCACGGGCCCATCCATCTGGCCCATCAAGACTCACTCTCATTTCATCAGTCCATAAAACCTTAGAAAAATCAGTCTTGAGATATTTCTTGGCCCAGTCTTGACGTTTCAGCTTGTGTGTCTTGTTCAGTGGTGGTCGTCTTTCAGCCTTTCTTACCTTGGCCATGTCTCTGAGTATTGCACACCTTGTGCTTTTGGGCACTTCAGTGATGTTGCAGCTCTGAAATATGGCCAAACTGGTGGCAAGTGGCATCGCGGCAGCTGCACGCTTGACTTTTCTCAGTTCATGGGCAGTTATTTTGCGCCTTGGTTTTTCCACACGCTTCTTGCGACCCTGTTGACTATTTTGAATGAAACGCTTGATTGTTCGATGATCACGCTTCAGAAGCTTTGCAATTTTAAGAGTGCTGCATCCCTCTGCAAGATATCTCACTATTTTTGACTTTTCTGAGCCTGTCAAGTCCTTCTTTTGACCCATTTTGCCAAAGGAAAGGAAGTTGCCTAATAATTATGCACACCTGATATAGGGTGTTGATGTCATTAGACCACACCCCTTCTCATTACAGAGATGCACATCACCTAATATGCTTAATTGGTAGTAGGCTTTCGAGCCTATACAGCTTGGAGTAAGACAACATGCATAAAGAGGATGATGTGGTCAAAATACTCATTTGCCTAATAATTCTGCACTCCCTGTAATCCTGCAACAAAATGCAGCCCCCGTCCAAGTGTTGCCTGGGTTTATTGGAACTAACTAGACCCCTATAAACATTTCAAGCTGTTTCAAAATGATCTTTTGACAGTAATAAAATGATTCAAATGTATTTCTAATTATTATATATCCACATGCATATCCACAAGTCCATACAATTCCAGGTTGAGATATTAATCACTTTTAAAGCAGCACTGACATGTTTTTTGTTTTTCTTTCTCTTATCTTTGCCTAAACACTTAATAATAATAATGTATCTTAATAAATATACTCCCTCACTTGCTCTTTGCCTTTATTTCCGTGTTATATATTTTCCTTGCACTGAATCTCAATACCTGGATGCTGATAATTTGATCCCCTCTGTCCATAATGTCTGATTCTTGTAAATGATGGATTGTGGGTAAATTAGCATAGCAAATGAAACGGAACATTCTTTAAAGGAGCACTGTAGGCAATGCAATTTCTACATGAAATGGCTACAGTGCCACTACCACTTTCAGACTATCACAGTGCCCATTTGGGCATGCATCAGTATTCCTACAAGGAAGTGTGTAATCTCTCCCTTCATCACACCTCCTGTTTCAGCAGGGCAATGGCTGGCCAGGAACCCTCATTCAGTGTTACTCAGGGTTTATCACTGAAAAGAGGGACAGTGTCAAGGAACTCCAGGTACTATAAGCAATTCGATAGATGAAATGGTTATTTTACATGTGGCAGAGCTCAAAGTGAACACTGCATTTAGCTCTTTAAATGGGGGATTTAAATGTTACAACTTGGTGTGACCAAGGTTAAATTACTGCTCACAGCAGGGAGATTCACATATCAGTAAATAACTGGAACTTCCCGCTGTCTGCTAGGACCATTGTTAGTGGCCCCAGCCTGACAGATCAGCTGCATGCAGCATTCAAAGTTAGCACTACATGCAGCTCTTTAAATGGGGATTTTAATTCACATTTGCTGCAATGCGTTCTGAGCAGGGTTAAATCCCTTCTCACATCAGGAGACCTAGGTAGCAATCAATACACGGGCCCCTTCTGTTAGCTAGTGACACAATTAGTTGCATCAGACTGACCAATGAGCTGTTTCACATCCTCAAAATGAGTGCTGCATACAGCCCTTCAAATCCATTGAAATTGCTGTGGCTGAATGATCCCACCCAGCCTTGGTGATTCTCGGCTTGCAGTTATTCTGTGGTCATAACATGATAAGTCTACAAATTCAAGAACCACAATATACAGCAGTTCTCATTTTTGTAAATATAATTTTATTATTAGAAATGGGTATTTCCATCTTGTAAATGCAAATGAGATTTTATTTTCTTGTTGTAATCCCAATTCTTGTAAGTAACATCACTGCTTGAAATTTTCTTTATATCTACTTTATTTTTCTTTGCAGATAAGAAATGTGGGTTTGACATCCCATTCCCTTTATATATTTAAAGTTAAAGCAATTTAGGCCTGATTGCTGTGTGTTTATTATTTGTCCTAATTTCTCTATTACCTCAAGATTACAACATAAACAGACAATTTAACAACACTACAACATAGACAGACAAACAATTTAACTTTTCATACTAGATTATTTTATCCCTCACAAGGTGTGGGCTGCATTTAGGGGCCGGCCTTAGGGGTGTGCGAGCAACAGGGGCGCCCTGGCAGCCGACACAGCTCACATATGGCCGGATGTGAACTGTGCGCACCTGCTACCCGGGTGAAGGATTTCATTGTTCACCACCCGGGTAACCGACTATCCCAAAACACACATGTGCGGGTGGATGGGGCTTACCGAGCGGTGGGCAGAGCTTACGTGGAGGCAGGGCTATAAATGGCAGCAGAGGCGAAGCTAAGTGCACCCAGAAGCCGGTGTTGGTGCTGCACAGGGAAAGGGAATCGGGAAGGAGTACCTGCTTCCCCAACAACTCCAGGAGCTGTACTGCCTTTACTTCTCACTTATAATTACTGACCAGAGAGAGGTAATCTTCCATTTGGGTGTGTGTGTCTGTAACTGTGTATGACTGTAACTGTGTGTGTGTGTCTGTAACTGTGTGTGTGTCTGTAACTGTGTGTGTGTATGTCTGTAACTGTCTGTAACTGTGTGTGTGTCTGTAACTGTGTGTGTGTCTGTAACTGTGTGTGTCTGTAACTGTGTGTGTGTATGACTGTAACTGTGTATGACTAACTGTGCTTGTCTGTAACTGTGTATAACTCTGTGTGTGTTTGTGTGTGTGTGTGTGACTGTCTGCCTGTGTGTGAAACTGTAACTCTGTGTGTGTGTGTGCGTGTGTGTGAGACTGTCTGCCAGTGTGTGTGTGTATGACTGTTTGCCTGTGTGTGTCTGTAACTGTGTGTGTGTATGACTGTAACTGTGTATGACTAACTGTGCGTGTCTGTAACTGTGTATAACTCTGTGTGTGTGTGTGTGTGTGTGTGTATGACTGCCTGTGTGTGAAACTGTGTGTGAGACTGTGTGTGTGTGTGTGTAGAATTTTTTATAGAAATCTGGAATTCGACCCTAGAATCCTTTTCCTTTAGAATGATGAAAATCTTTGTTCAACAGAAGAAATGGAATCTACAGGATATAGATAAAAATAAACGAAATTCAAGACCAATTAAAACCTGTTGCAGATTGCACAGAAATTGTGGATACAATTAAATTAGTAAAAAAAAAAACAGGTGGAAAAAATGGAACACGAAACCTTAGGTATAAAGAAAAAGAAATACCTGAGAGATAAAAACGATTATGCCCGTAATCAAGTTAGATCGTTTTCACAAAAATTCCATTCACGCAATAATTTTACACAGGATGACCACAGGCAAACCATTACCTATCCAATCTAAACCTACGTTCACACACCCCAATATGTTTAATATCCTCTTTTCCAATCCCACTAATAATATAAAACTCAGCTTGAGTTCATCTCTTCCCCCAGACCAACACCTTTTTTAGATCGGGAACTTGCTTCACGAGCACAAAAAACTTCCCTAAACAGAGTATGGGCACCCGAGCAGGGAGACCTCTTGGAAGGGAGAAAGAGAAGAAAGATTCATCTGTATGAATTTTTAATCTCTCCGATACAACCCTTACTAAAGACCAAGTTGATGTTTTTTTAATAAAGGCCTGAAATTGAAACATGTTTTAATGATCCTTTTAATACTTACATCGATCTTAAGAAATGTATTTGTAATCTTAGTTTAAAACATTTTTTTTAATAAACACCCTCACCAAGTCTGTAAGAATAAACACAATTCTTCCCTAGAAATGAAGTAAGCGGTGTTATGAAAGTCTTTGAATCTTGGAAGAATTAAGAAAAATTAAACTTAAAAATAAAAACACTAAAACTTTCAATCTAAATCACGCACAAAGAAAAGCACTTAACATTTTAAAAATTAATGAAAATCTTATTATTAAACCGGCTGACAAGAGAGGGGCAATAGTTATTCAAAATAGGGAAGACTATATAAAAGAAATTTATAGACAATTGGGAGATCCATCCACTTATACAAAGTTGGATAAAGACCCCTTCAAAGATATTATTTGATGAATATAAACTTTTGATCGAGAAAGATAAAACCCTTAATATTTTAAATTCTGATGAATATCAATTTTTAAATATATCTGTTTTTAAAACTCTTGGGTTTTTTTGGGTTTTTTTTTCCTTTAATTTTGCTGTGCAAAAGAGAAATACAAGCATGCCTGAGGTGCCCCAAAGGCAATCCCCATGCGATCATGACGTTTTACATAATGAGGCAGATGATTAACGTGCACAATTTTTTAGATGTATAGGTATCAGTAGTTGTGTCTTTAAAGTTTCGGTGTTAGAAGTAGGTAAACATGCAGCAAACAGAAACAAGTTATGTCAGATATCAAGCATAGCAGTAATCACATTTTAGACATAGTAGATTATGTGAGAAAGACAATTATGCTAAACAAAATGGCATGGTGTTTGCATGAAAAAACTGAGGAAAGCATGCCACTATGATTAGAGAACCCTGGGCCCCTGAACAGAGACTCTCATCCCAGTGATAAGGTGACCCTGATAATTACTACTCCAAAGTCAGAGAGAAGGTGACCCCAGTCCCTATGCAGGTAGCAGTCTACTCCCATCACTGGCAGGATACAGTCCTTCGCCTCACACTTTCCTCTGATGCTGTGGTAGGGTTTATCAGGTGGTGTCAGCCGTTCGCGGTTGGGAGCTGGATATATGCGGGGACCCTGCAGTGATCCACCGCTATCGGGTGTGTGTCTCGGCATCGTGGGTCCGTCCCTGCTTGTAGCTTGAGTGCCTCAGGAGCTGCTCCGCCCTTCAGTTGGTCTCTGTACAAGGTCAGCAGTGTTGATTGAAAGCACCCCAGGCCGGGTCTCGAGATAGATGAGTCGCTCAGGTGATATCTCCCAGAGTTGCCCGCTGTGAGCGCCAAGAGCCCTGGGGGGGGCACCTTCTCCACAGTGCCGGTCAGGTTCAGCTGCCATCTTGAAGATTAGGCGAGGTCTCCGCTCTGAGTAGGGCCACAGGGTAGGCCGGGATGACCCCCACCGGCCCAAAGGGGGGGGGGGGAAGGGGGCCATCACCCCATTGTATTAGGGGACCCCCAAGTTGCAGTCGGGTAGGATAGCAGGGTGGCGGCCGTCCACCCTACTCACCACCTCGGTAGGCTTGGCTAGGCCTCGGTCACAGAGCTCAGTTTTCTCCCCTAAAGGGGCCAAGAGACGAGTCGCTGGCTGATCTTCAGAGCCCGCACCCCGTAGTGTTGTTGCCTGCCTTGTTTCAGCGCCAGAAATTGCGTTTTTAGGGCTAAATTGCCTGTAATCAGCAGGAGCTAGAGTACCATGTGTCTACTCTGCTTGACGGTCTGGCACCGCCCCCCAACTCTTGTTTTTTTTATTTTATTTTAAATTCTTTATTTTTGCAGTGCAGGATTATGTACACAATTTTAAGTAAACATTGTGAAGGATACATCAAGATAAAGCAGTGGGGTGACATACAATAACAGGAAAGAGTGCACTGTTTTTATATTTATACATGACATGGTGAGTCGGCATGTGTCAAACGATTATTCAGATGAGCTTATTACAATTACGTTGAGTCTAGTGACAACATTATAAATGAGTAAAGATATGGTGTCCACCAGGAGTATTAATCCTAAAATTTGGTCAGGCTAAGTAACTGGTGGGTTAAAACTCCTGTTTTTTATGTTCTTCCCAAAATGCACAAGGATTCCAAAAAAAACCCTGGGAGACCGATAGTAGCGGGAGTAGACTAACTAGTCGACAGACTACTCCAACCATTAGTTGTGCCTCAACCCACCTATTTAAAAGACTCCACCCAATTGATTAAAGAATTATTAGAAATCCCATGGGTGGTGGATTCTTTTTTGGTTACCTGTGACTTTAGCAGCCTTTATACCATCATCTCATATAAATTAGGCTGTGAGGCAATATATTTTCTTCGTCAAAATGGATTTTTAAACCATCAACTAAATTTTATCTTAGAAGCTATACAATTTATTTTAGGTCACAATTATTTTTGGTTTGAAGGGTCTTATTTTTGACAACTTATCAGCATTGCGATGGGGACCAGGTTCGCGCCCAGCTACGCAAATCTTTTTATGTCCCACTGGGAGGAATCTTTCCTCTCAGGGGAACAAGTTTGGTGTGCGAGCTTGGTCCACTATCGCAGATATATTGACGATATCTTTTTTATTTGGAAAGGGGATAGAACTTCATTAGATCACTTTTTAAACTTTTTAAATCACAGAATAATATTGTGCTCACTTGTGAGTGTAGTAAAACCAAGGTGCATTTTCTAGATTTGGAATGTTACATTGAAGATGGCCATATCAGAACACAAACTTTCTTTAAAAAGGTTGATGCCAATAGTTTCATTGACATAAACATCAACAATAAAGATGAAATAATACAAAAATAACAAGGGTGAGAGCACTCAACATAAATGATAAAATAATTTTACCCAAACTTTGTCAATCAGTCTGAAAGTTAAAAACAGAGAAAAAAGACATAGGGTAATATAGTTAAGATAATATATGTGGGTAACTATCAATGGTCTCACTCACATATATAGAGCCACTTAAAGCTGGCTCAAACTCCAAGCTTGAAAATACAGTGGAAAGCAGGACTTCTCCCAAGGGCTTCCAAACTTCTACAGATGATACCTTTTATCCCATTCAGGACGCCAGAAATGGAAATGGTAGTAGATAAAGATTTATTGAAAATAAAATAGAGTAAGCAAAGTCTCTACAGGTAAGTCCGTTTTAGGAGTAAGTTCAAACACTTAACGCGTTTCGGCTCTCGCCTTCTTCCGAAGTGTTCCCACTGTAAAAAGCTCCGTTTTAAATACCGGCAAATTTGGCGCCTTTCGGCATTCAATTGCCGTCCGCTTCCTGGTGCGTCCTGTACGTCATGACGTCAGCCGGCGTCCTCACGTAATGACGGCGTTCTTCTTCCGGATTCTTTTTTCTCCCATCTCTGGAACGCAAGCGTCAAACCTTTTTCGCCGACGTCTTAACCGGAACATGCGCAAACAGTCTTTTGAATCCTAATTTGGCATCCCTTCTTACAAATGCTTAATTAACACAATTAATCATTTAAAAACATAAAAAACAATGGTACAAATCTAATACCTAAAATTAAAGAAATACTAACATTTCTTAAGTTAGCACCATATTCTTTAGGAAACATCATATAATACTATAAATAAATCCAATGATAATAACTAATATTCATATTCATATTAAAAACTTACAGGAGAGAGTTGAGGAGAAAAAACAAAACACAACGGTTTTTAGTAAAAAGAATAAATACCCATATATAAAGTCCTAAAAAAGGGGAAAAAAACCATCTTAAAAATTGAGATAATAAATCCATAAAAGAGACATTTTTAAATAAACGAATTAATTTCAAAATCAACATTTAGTCCTTTTGGGACCAATGTGTCTAACTCAAACATCCATCTCATTTCGGCAAGACTTAAAGTACGATCTTTGTCCCCCCCTCTCCAATGGATATCGATTTTTTCAATACCTAAAAAATCAACACCTTGAGGGTCCCCATTATGAAAATCCAAAAAATGCTTGGATACACTATGGTTGATAAACTTCCTTTGGATATTATAAATATGCTCTCGTATCCTAATTTTTAGAGGGCGTGAGGTCTTACCTATATATTGATACCCACATTTACATGTTAATAAATAAATCACATCTTTAGTTTGACATGTTATAAACGAACGAATCGGGTATTCTTTTTTAGTCACAAAGGAAGAGAATTTTTCCATTTTTTTCTTATTTTTAGATCTAAAATTGCAACCTCTACAGTTGCCACAATAATAAAAACCTTTACTCATCTGTAAAAAATTCTTATCAGAATTAATTTTCTCTTTGTCTAAAAAGCTCCTAGTTAAAATCTGTTTAAAATTTCTAGCCCCTCTAAAAATAAATCTTGGTTTTTGATCTAGGAATGGAAGTATTTCATGATCCTCTTTTAACAAGTCCCAATGTTTATTAATTATTTTTTTCAATGCATAATTATTAGAACAAAAATTAAAAATTAGCGGGATTTTTTCTTCTTTATTTACCTCTTTATTCCCTTTTTCTAAATCCTTAATTTTATATTGAAGAAGAGATTCTCTATCTTTTTCTCCAATTTCTTTTTTGATATCTTCCAATTGATTAGCATCATATCCTTTCTCAATAAATTTACTTTTTAATATATCAGTCTGTTTAAGATATTCTTCCTTGTCTGTGCAATTGCATTTTATTCTTAAAAATTGGCCTTTTGGTATATTGCTAAGCCACGGCTTAAAATGACAACTTTTTAAGTCTATAAAACTGTTTACATCAACTTTTTTGAAAAACGTTTTGCTTTTAATCTTATTATCTTCTATAAAAATGGTCAAATCTAAAAAATTAATTTTTTCAGAACTAATATCATAAGATAACTTGATATTGTATGAATTTTGATTAAGGGAAAGGATAAAATTTTCAAGAGTATCTCTACTCCCCCTCCAAATAATAAAAATATCATCGATATAACGTCTATAGAGGACCAGATTTGCCCCAATATCTTCTCTCGAGAAAATAGATCTATCCTCCCAAAAGGACATAAAAAGATTAGCATAGCTTGGGGCAAATACCCATATATAAAGTCCTAAAAAAGGGGAAAAAAAAACCATCTTAAAAATTGAGATAATAAATCCATAAAAGAGACATTTTTAAATAAACGAATTAATTTCAAAATCGAAAAAGGAGGTAATTTTAATACTAATAATGATTTGGATACCATATGTTCTCAGCTGGAAAAATTATTAATTAAGGAAATGAAGCTGCAGTGGGAAGTTTTTACTCTGGAAAAGTACGTCTCACTCCAAATTACACCTAGGGGTTTGAGATTCCACAAACTTCCCACTTCAGACCAAGAAAATGAAACATTTATGGGTATTTGGAATAAATCTCTTGAATCATTTTCAAAACATATGATTGGTGTATTGATAGATCAAAAATCTCAAAATTTACATCAATTAGATGAATCTATTAGAAAAATTCAATTACAGTTAGAACCATTCAAAGGAATGGAGGAATTAGAAAATCTTATTGAAATAATGATAAAAAAGATTAAAAATATAGAAAATTCAGTTATAGAAACAAAAAAGAGAAAATTATTTAGAGATCAAGAAGATTACAAAAATGGAAATATTAGACCGAAAAAAGAGGGATATCAGGCAAGAAACAATCAAAAGTTTGAGAGATATCCCACAAAAGGTAAAAAAAAGAGAAGAATTCAGACCTATTGATTATTATAATAAGAGAAGAATACCTCAATATCCTACTAAAGAGACCACAATAAGATGGAGACCTTTTAAAGATAATGATAGGATAAAAAATCAATATAAAGTTAATGAGGAATGGACTGAGGTTAGATCTAAAAGATCAGGATCTTTAAAAGAGAGAAATGAAAAAAAGGATAGAAGAATGACTCCTGAGAGAAATAAAATCTCTATCTCTAATAGGTTTGAGAAATTGGGAGAACATCAAGGAGATGATTTTTTAGGGAGAGGTCATTTGGACCTCAAAGAAAGGAGAAAATCTTTCACTCCTCTCAAGAGATTCAGAGAACAAGAAGAGGAGGGGGGAATAGATATCAGAGAAAGGGAGAAAAAAAGGAGAAACGAGAATTTTTGGAGGAAGTAAATGATTCAACAGAAAATTTTAGGATTTTTAACTTATCAGAAAAAGTTTTAACAGAATCTCATATTAGCATTTTTAGAAAAGGATTTAAATTTGCCCCAAGTTGCAATTTAGATAAATTTGAATCCTTTTTAGATCTTAATCGTTTTTTAAGAAAATTGTGTTTAAAAAAGTTTTTTAATAAATTTCCGGTTAAGGAAGAAAAAATACAAAATATTGATACTTTTTCTCACACACTGTTAAAAAATAAATCATCTTTTTTTCCAATTAATTGTAAATCCGATGTCATGAGGTCATTTGAAAAATTGTGTTTTAAAGATTTTAAAAGAATAAAACCAATTAATAAATACCAAGAAAATATAACTAAGAAAGAGAAAATGGCACTTAAGGATTTGAAGGATGATAAATCTATAGTAATAAAACCAGCAGATAAGGGGGGTGGTGTTGTGATATGGCAAAAAGAGAAGTATTTAAAAGAAATTTATAATCAACTTATGGATGAGAAAACCTATAAAGAATTATCTAATAATCCACTCCCCGAAATTAAAACAAAGTATAAAGAGTTTTTAGATGAGGGCTTAAAAATTGGGATTTTAACAAAAAGGGAATATGATTTTTTAAATATAAAATACCCAAGAATACCCGTAATTTATATTTTACCGAAAATACATAAGGATATAAAAAATCCCGCGGGGAGACCAGTTGTGTCCGGGGTTGGTTCACTTTTATCTCCCTTATCCCAATATATAGACGAGTTTTTACAAAAACTAGTTGTACAATGCCCAGCGTATCTTAAAGATACTATGAGTTTACTACAGATTTTAGAAGATTTTAAATGGGAAAAAGATTTTATCATGGCAACCTGCGATGTAAGCAGCTTATACACAATAATTCGACATGATCAGGGCTGCCAAGCCACTCGTTTTTTTCTTAAAAAATTTGGAGAGATTGAAGAAACCCAATTGGAACTTTTAATTCAAGGAATTTTATTTATTTTAACCAATAATTTTTTTTGGTTTGAAGATAAATTTTATTTGCAAGTTCAAGGCACTGCTATGGGGACCAGATTTGCCCCAAGCTATGCTAATCTTTTTATGTCCTTTTGGGAGGATAGATCTATTTTCTCGAGAGAAGATATTGGGGCAAATCTGGTCCTCTATAGACGTTATATCGATGATATTTTTATTATTTGGAGGGGGAGTAGAGATACTCTTGAAAATTTTATCCTTTCTCTTAATCAAAATTCATACAATATCAAGTTATCTTATGATATTAGTTCTGAAAAAATTAATTTTTTAGATTTGACCATTTTTATAGAAGATAATAAGATTAAAAGCAAAACGTTTTTCAAAAAAGTTGATGTAAACAGTTTTATAGACTTAAAAAGTTGTCATTTTAAGCCGTGGCTTAGCAATATACCAAAAGGCCAATTTTTAAGAATAAAATGCAATTGCACAGACAAGGAAGAATATCTTAAACAGACTGATATATTAAAAAGTAAATTTATTGAGAAAGGATATGATGCTAATCAATTGGAAGATATCAAAAAAGAAATTGGAGAAAAAGATAGAGAATCTCTTCTTCAATATAAAATTAAGGATTTAGAAAAAGGGAATAAAGAGGTAAATAAAGAAGAAAAAATCCCGCTAATTTTTAATTTTTGTTCTAATAATTATGCATTGAAAAAAATAATTAATAAACATTGGGACTTGTTAAAAGAGGATCATGAAATACTTCCATTCCTAGATCAAAAACCAAGATTTATTTTTAGAGGGGCTAGAAATTTTAAACAGATTTTAACTAGGAGCTTTTTAGACAAAGAGAAAATTAATTCTGATAAGAATTTTTTACAGATGAGTAAAGGTTTTTATTATTGTGGCAACTGTAGAGGTTGCAATTTTAGATCTAAAAATAAGAAAAAAATGGAAAAATTCTCTTCCTTTGTGACTAAAAAAGAATACCCGATTCGTTCGTTTATAACATGTCAAACTAAAGATGTGATTTATTTATTAACATGTAAATGTGGGTATCAATATATAGGTAAGACCTCACGCCCTCTAAAAATTAGGATACGAGAGCATATTTATAATATCCAAAGGAAGTTTATCAACCATAGTGTATCCAAGCATTTTTTGGATTTTCATAATGGGGACCCTCAAGGTGTTGATTTTTTAGGTATTGAAAAAATCGATATCCATTGGAGAGGGGGAGACAAAGATCGTACTTTAAGTCTTGCCGAAATGAGATGGATGTTTGAGTTAGACACATTGGTCCCAAAAGGACTAAATGTTGATTTTGAAATTAATTCGTTTATTTAAAAATGTCTCTTTTATGGATTTATTATCTCAATTTTTAAGATGGTTTTTTTTTTCCCCTTTTTTAGGACTTTATATATGGGTATTTATTCTTTTTACTAAAAACCGTTGTGTTTTGTTTTTTCTCCTCAACTCTCTCCTGTAAGTTTTTAATATGAATATGAATATTAGTTATTATCATTGGATTTATTTATAGTATTATATGATGTTTCCTAAAGAATATGGTGCTAACTTAAGAAATGTTAGTATTTCTTTAATTTTAGGTATTAGATTTTTACCATTGTTTTTTATGTTTTTAAATGATTAATTGTGTTAATTAAGCATTTGTAAGAAGGGATGCCAAATTAGGATTCAAAAGACTGTTTGCGCATGTTCCGGTTAAGACGTCGGCGAAAAAGGTTTGACGCTTGCGTTCCAGAGATGGGAGAAAAAAGAATCCGGAAGAAGAACGCCGTCATTACGTGAGGACGCCGGCTGACGTCATGACGTACAGGACGCACCAGGAAGCGGACGGCAATTGAATGCCGAAAGGCGCCAAATTTGCCGGTATTTAAAACGGAGCTTTTTACAGTGGGAACACTTCGGAAGAAGGCGAGAGCCGAAACGCGTTAAGTGTTTGAACTTACTCCTAAAACGGACTTACCTGTAGAGACTTTGCTTACTCTATTTTATTTTCAATAAATCTTTATCTACTACCATTTCCATTTCTGGCGTCCTGAATGGGATAAAAGGTATCATCTGTAGAAGTTTGGAAGCCCTTGGGAGAAGTCCTGCTTTCCACTGTATTTTCAAGCTTGGAGTTTGAGCCAGCTTTAAGTGGCTCTATATATGTGAGTGAGACCATTGATAGTTACCCACATATATTATCTTAACTATATTACCCTATGTCTTTTTTCTCTGTTTTTAACTTTCAGACTGATTGACAAAGTTTGGGTAAAATTATTTTATCATTTATGTTGAGTGCTCTCACCCTTGTTATTTTTGTATTGTATCACTGATTTTGATTTGTGGTGGTGTGGCCCACAAAGGTGATTGTAGCACCCATTTATTTGCTTTTAGGAATTTTTTACTATAAACTTTTACTAAATAAAGATGAAGATGAATATGTTGCACAGGCAAATTATATAAAGGATAATTTTTTAGCAAAAAATTATAATTCAATATTTTTAGATGAGGAAGTAAAAAAATTGGATAGAAATCTAATTTTGAATAATAATAAGAATGATTGGATAAATAAAAAATAAAAATAGAAATAACTTTGGTTCAAAAGGTATCCCAATCATCTTAGATTACAACAGTCAGTCGAGACAGATTAAACATATCTTAAATAAATTCTGGCATGTTTTAAAAATGGATCCAGACCTCATTGGCATTATTGGTGATAAACCCAATATTGTCTATCGAGAAGCTAAAAATATTAAAAGTGACTTGGTCAGAAGTTTTATTAGGCCAGCTAAAACTATGTTTTCTTTTAATCAAAAAAATGTCTTTTACCCCTGTAAAATGTGTTCTGGTTGTAAAAAATCTCTATTTCCTAAAGAAACCAGAACATCTTCTAAATCTAGGGCGACAGGATAGGACTTTTTTATCAAGGATATCTTAACTTGCCATTCTTCCAATGTGGTATATCTCCTCTGGTGCCAGTGTGTACTGCAGTACGTGGGGATGACTACCAGAAAATTTAGAACACGTATTGCGGAACACCTGGGTAACATACAGAGGGGATTCACCAAACACAGTGTATCTGCCCATTTTGTAGAGTATCATAATGGGGATCCATCACTATTAAGTTTCTTGGCCATTTTTAAAAAACCTTTTAATTGGAGAGTTCACTTTTAAGGAACTATGTAAAACTGAAAGTAAATGGATTTTTATATTGGACTCTTTAGCGCCTAAGGGACTTAATTTGGATTTTGAATTTATTCATTTTTTATAATTATTTCATTTATAAGTGTTTTTACTAGTCCAATTCTTTTTAATATATATTTTCTCCTTTTTATTTATTTATTATTATTATTATTATTATTATTATTATCATCTATTTATTTATTTATATTAGTTGTTTCAATCAAAAGTAGAGAGTTACAATACAATCAGTAAAAGAAACAGTAGAGAGTTACAATACAATTCGCAGAGATAACAGTATAGTTTGAGCAGTAATACACTGTATGAAGGTTAGAACCATGCATGGGTGTGCTGTGCCCGGACCCTTGTTAACATAGGTGGTCGTTGCAGATCATCTGCGAGCAGGGATAGCAGGTGAAACGGCCTGGGTTCTGGTTGCATCCATGTGGTCTAGCTATATCCCGAATTATTTCTGGGTCTGTGTGTTAGTGTCGTCGGTAAGTTCGTAATTCATCTAGGAAACGTGTATTTGTGTATCGCCTGTGTATCCTGGGTAGGCGGTCAAACTGGGGCAGCAGGACTGCAGGGCTAGGGGCTTGATTGAGCGTTTCTGGGGGATGGTGGCCAGTGCGGAGGGCTTGATAGAGCATTTAAATACTGCCCAAATCGGTTTTCATAAAATTGAGCCAGGGAGTCCAGCATTTAGTGTATAGAGCATACGTGTGTGTTAGAGAGGAGTGCGCTTCCTCTATGATAGGCATGTGCATGGGGAAAATTTTCGGTTCGGTTCGGCATTCCAAAATTCGGGACTTTCGCAATTCGGGACTTCAGCAATTCAGCACTTCAACACATCGGAACTTCGGCAACTTCAGAACTTCGGCACTTCAGCACTTCGGAACTTCGGAAATTCGGCAACTTTGACACTTCAGAACTTCAGAATTTCCGGACTTCGGAACTTCTCTTGCAGCCGCTTAGTAGATAACTCTCTAATTCCCACGGTATTAGGGAGTTATCTACCAAAAGGCTGAAAGACCTAAATTGGTCTTTCAGACAAATTTACTAATACTAAGTAAAAATTACTTAGTATTAGTAAATTTTGCCCCTACTCGCTATACCGCGAGTAGGGGCATGCCTGTGGCTGCTCACTGTTAAAAAAGTGCCGCCCCGGCCCCCACCCCCTGAGCGGCGGTTGGTGGCCCTAAAGTAAAATGATGGGGGGACCTATTGTCCTCCCCCCGGCCCCCACCCTCTGAGCGGCAGTTGGGGGCCCTAAAGTAAAATGATGGGGGGACCAATTGTCCTCCCCCTGGCCCCCACCCCTGTGTGGTGGGTGGGAGCCCTAAATACTAATAAGGGGGGGACCTAATGTCCTCCCCCCTGGCCCCCACCCCTGAGCGGTGGGTGGGGGCCCTACAGTAAAATAAGGGGGGAACCTAAGGTCCTCCCCCCTGGCCCCGACCCCTGAGCGGTGGGTTAGGGCCCTATATACTAATAAGGGGGGACCTAATGTCCTCCCCCCTGGCCCCCACCCCTGAGTGGTGGGCGGGGGCCCTACAGTAAAATAAGGGGGGGACCTAAGGTCCTCCCCCCCTGGCCCCGACCCCTGAACGGTGGGAAGGGTCCCTAAATACTAATAAGGGGGGGACCTAATGTCCTCCCCCCTGGCCCCCACCCCTGAGCGGCAGGTGGGGGCCCTAAATACCAATAAGGGGTATTGGTATTTTCCATGCTGTGTAATTTGACTCATAGGGGGTTCATTTTTTGGGGGGGAGTTAGCAGGTGACTAGGGGTTTTGGGACCCCTAGTCACCTGGTGGGACGTTAAAACATTTTTTAGAGCCCCTATCTGCTGCTCAGGGGTGGGGGTTGGGGTGGAGGACAATAGGTCCCCCACCTATTGGTATTTAGGGCCCCCACCCACCGCTCAGGGGTGGGGGCCAGGAGGGAGGACCTTAGGTCCTCCCCTTATCAGTATTTAGGGCCCCCACCCGCCACTCAGGGGTGGGGGCCAGGGGGGAGGTCATTAGGTCCCCCCTTATTAGTATTTAGGGCCCCCACCCACCGCTCAGGGGTGGGGGCCAGGGGGGAGGACATTAGGTCTCCCCTTTATTCCAATTTAGGGCCCCCACCCACCGCTCAGGGGTGGGGGCCAGGGGGGAGGACATTAGGTGTCATGATTCCCTTTTATTCCAGAAGTTTGGTCCTTAAGGGGTTAAAGGCAAATTCTTACTGTGTGTGTGTACATATATATACTGTTCAGCCACAACATAAAACCACTGACATGTGAAGTAAATAACATTGATTATATTGTACAGAGGCACCTGTCAAGGAGTGGTATATATTAGGCAGCAAATGAACAGTCAGGTCTTGAATTTCATGTGATGACCCCTGCCCACTGCTCTGGGCAATGTTCTGCTTGGAAACCTTGGGTCATGGCATTCTTGTTACTTTGATATGTACCACCTACCTTGAGATTGTTGCAGACCACTTCATGATAATGGTGTTCCTTGATGGCTTTGTTCAGCAAGATAATGCCACCTGCCACACTGCAAACATTATTCAGGACTGTTTTGGCAGCACAGGTGGACCTACACAATATGAAGCAGTTACATTGTTACATAGCTGAAAAGAGACTTACATCCATCAAGTTCAGCCTTCCTCTCACTTGTTTTTTGCTGTTGATCCAAAAGAAGGCAAAAAAAGCCAGTTTGAAGCACTTCCAATTTTGCAACAAACTAGGAAAAAGATTCCTTCTTGACCCCAGAATGGCAGTCAAATTAATCCTTGGATCAAGAATCTATTACCCTTCATTGAAAAATTAAATCCTTGAATATTCTGTTTTAGCAAGTTGGTTTTAATGTTGTGATGGACATTAAGATAGCTCACTAATTGTGATCTAGTCCCACTTTTTTATAGTCGGATGTTTAATTCCCAGCAAAGTCAGCTCAAAGCAAAGTCAGCTCAAACTTTCATCCTTCTATGGTCAATATTTTGAGCATCATTTAATTGTAAAATAATAACTTTGAGACTTCAAGATTGTTGAAAAGGAATTAAAACTAAATGTTAAATATTTAATGTTATAATATTGTTTTATGCATTACCCCAAAAGTATTGAGCAATAATGCATTTTTTCCCCAAGGATAATCTTACTAGTGTAATTACCAATACATTAAAGCTTTCTTTTTTCATAGTATATTAAGAAAATGTCCACCAAATAGTCTTCTAAATACATTCTTCACAGAGGAAAATAACGCTCAAACTTCCATTGCAGCACTATACAACATACAATTAAATTAAAAAAACATAAAAAAATATGTTGGGGGTCCCCAAAAAGCTGATATTACCAAATGTTCCATCACAATTACTGCAAATAGTCAGAAAGTCTCTTAGTTCCATCCCTTTGAAATAAATTAGTGCTGACCTTAGAACACTGTAATACTGTCAGGACAAACCAGTGGCCCAACACACAGATTTAAGTAAAACACATAACAAATACAAACAGTAACACCGTATTACCAAGCATTATAATGGCTGGAATTAACATAATAGAATAAACAGTAAAGAGCCGAGGTCAGTAATTCAGGAAGGAACAATTACGGAAAGAGCAAAGCCAAAGGGTCAGGGATACCAGTCATACCAAGCCAAGATAAAAAAACAATAATCAGAATCAGGAATGTGCTCTCGGATAACCAACAGGATGGAAACCACGACAGGGCACTGAACAGCTGCAGGTTTGGGTTTAAATAACCCAGTAAATTCTGCTATTGCCTGATTTGGGTCCCATGACCCCAGAACGTGCGTGCATGGCGAACATGTGACGCCGCACATACGTTCACGTCACTAGTTATGTTATTGTGGGCGGCGTTATTATATAGCGCCACCTTGCAGCGCCTGGCGTCCTTGCTAACGCTGGACCCGGCCCCTGAATTATAACCTGCACGGAGGAAGAGGCTCTGGAGGTAAGGTGAGTACCTCTCCCTTCTTTAGTATGATGGCAATGAAGAGATGCAATCACATATTGGTGCCAATTGGGCACTGCGATAGTGTGACTACACCGATTTGGTGCGGTCACACTGAGGTGCCGATCAGGCACCATGGCAAATACATTGTACATATGCAGGAACGGTTTGTCAAATATAAAATTAGCTGTTGTGGTTTAAAAATATACAGAAGATTAATATTTAATAAGTATTAGTGTCTGTGCTCCAATTGATAAAATGTGAACCAATAATATATAATAATAATATTTAATGTATATACACACAGACAACAGTAATTGATCAAATATAACTCCCAATAATAAAAAAATAAGTACAATAAAAGAACATAAAATAAATTCTGATAGCAATGCCGTAAATAAACAACTGCAGTCACATAGAGAGCCAAAAAATTATCACAATGTAGAATACAATTATTGATAGTTTAGCATAACACTGTTACAAGCATATCATATGTGTAGCGGATGGCCTGTGACTGTCCGCCAGAATTATATGTTAGAAGACTGTTCGCCTGTTTTAACTGAATGTAGATTGAAAATTGTATCTAAGTTCGTATGTTAGTTCGGTAGTTTCCTTCATAGTTATACGAATGGAAACTACCGAATGCATAGACCACCTTAGAGACGAAGTGTGTCCCTAGTTAAACCCTTATTCCCTTTTTAACCGCAGCTAATTGAGGTTTTATTGCTGTATCTGGGTGGCCGCCATTCGGTAGACGAACACGTGGCGGCGGCCATCTTACGCACGAACTCTCAGCGGTGTTTGGTCATTGAGTGTCTGGAACCCAAATCAGACACTTGATTGCGCGAACAACGCTGAGACCTCCAGAGCTCCAGAACTCACGAATGGAGGGGCTAATCGACTCCTCGTTCGGTGAGTTCAATGTACCGAACAAGGGGGTTCGTGCGAACCCGGTATTATCTATGGATGGCAAGGATTTCTGTCTGTTTCATCTCCCGAACAAAGACCGACTGCAGGGCCATAATACATGGAACTAATTTTGTCTACCTATTCGTGTGCGGTCGGTCAAATCGTTTATTGTCTATAACTCCCGAACCCCTGGTCTGATCTGGGTGAATTTTGAGTATGTTGGTCACCCAGACCAGAGCTACCAGGGGATGCCACTTAGGTCCTGGTACCCCACGGTTTTGGAGTACATCCAAGAAACAGGGGAAAAGGTGCCAGGATTAAGTGGATTAAGTGTCACTCTGAGGGGAGAACCTCTGTATCATTGGTTACTGTTGCAATTACTGTAAATCCCTCCCTTGCATGGGAGAATCCTTTATAAGGAGCTGCTGTGAATAAATTTTTAGTTCTGCTCCTGATGCTGTGTATCGTCCAGTCATTGGGATTGCGTTTGGGATATTGTTGGAGACTTTTTTGCCTGCTGGAATTATTACTCTGTGGATTTATTATACTTGTTCCTGAACCTTACTGGGATCTAAAGTGGAGATAGGCTATGCCATACTAGCTCTCCGCTACAATATGTAACACTAATATAATTTTATTAGTCTTGATAAAGTCTCAGGAGGAGACAAAACATGTTGGCTTTTGGTCTGGTCCTTATCGTTCAGACATTAGATACTGCTCCTTTATGGCAGCCATGGCCTTTTTTGAAGTTACACACCACGTTATCCCAGCTCGTGTGCTCCCCTGCCTTTATCCTGCTTAGTGTTGCAGTTCGTCTGCCCAAGATTGAAGGTCTCCAAGCACTCATGTTGGGTTATCAACAGTGCTTTTCCTAGGCAAAGGGTTGAGCTCTCTGGTGGTAATATCCTTTATATAGATTTTTATTGATTCTGGATCATCCCTGCTTGACATCCATCCAGGCTACAGCATCACCTTGGACCTATGGAGGGGCCCCTCATGGATAAGTTCTAAGTATACTATTCTGTCAGCTGGATTTTTATATATATATATATATATATATATATCTATATATTATCTTGTTTTTCTGCAGGTTTATTATAGTATTATTATTTCTTTTCTATATATAATTTTTGGGGTTTCCATATACCCTGTGTCAATTCACCGTTTAGGTAACTCTACCCTTTTAAGAGGAGATTAATACAGATACAGTGTATAGTTTTGAACTGCTGGTTATTTTATTTTGCCACAGTTAGTCACATAGTCTTTTTATGATTGCAGTGTCTTTTTTATGATTTCAGTTGTTTCTTTCCATGGCATTGCAATCACAATAGTCTTTATATATTTTTCTACTTTTAATGTAGACTTGTGACTTTGCATGATTGCAGTTGTTTTCTCACTGCATTGCAATCCAGTTTATAGGTCTATTTTTTGTATCTCTACTATGTTTAATTGACCCCCTTTAGAACTGATTTACTTCTGTCTCTGTGTATATATATATTAAAAAAATATCATTCCATTCTATTGGATTCTACTTTACTAGTAGGAGCGCTCACACTACTATCGTATATTTTGGTATTGCAGTGATACCTATCGGATGATCACATTCAAAGCCAGTTTTCTCAAATATTTTCCACAGGTATCACCTGTGTAGGAATAATTTCAGTTTACATCAACCCATGGAAAAGTCACCCTTCCTTTGATAGTACACCATGGAGCATAGATTTTAAACATGAACATGAACTCTGAGCATAAAGTCAAGTCTAAAGCATAGGTGGTGTCACATGCAGGGCCGGATTAACATAGGGGCTGATGGAGCTGCAGCTCCAGGCCCAGGCCCATGGAATAGGCCCATTTAAAAAAAAAAATGTTTTAACACACTACTCTTAGGTTTGCCACCTGACTGGTATTTTAAGGCACAACCGGTATTTGAGGCTGCCTGACCGTGACGGTATTGTAGTAATACCGGCAATACACATGCAAATATTTTTCTCAGTATAACGGAGATTACTCTGCAATACCAGCACCGGCCAGTAGGAGTCACTGTGTATGGAGAGAGGCAGGGATAGGAAGTTACAGCATCTCTCTGCCTCTCTCTTATCACTGATCCACGGGGGAGCATCTACACAGCACAGAGAGTCCAGACAGCAGCTACTAGCCCGCAGAGACAGACTACAGCTCAGGTATGTGAAGGATGGGGGAAAGGCAGCAGGGAGACATGGGGACACTGAGACACTAGGGGACACATGAGGACACTGAGGCACTAGGGCACACTGAGACACTAAGGCACACTGGGAAACATGGGGACACAGACAATAGGGGACACTGAGACACGGGGACATTGTGATACATGGGGACACTGTGAGACATAGGTAGATACATTGGGACACGGAGACACAAGGGACACAGTGTCTCCATATCTCCCAGGGTCCCCATGTCTCCCAGCCAGTGCATTTGTATCCCCATGGCACCCAGTGTCCCCATGTCTCCCAGTGCCCCCAAATGTCTGTGTCCCCAAGTCTCCCAGCCAGTCTCCCATTGCCCCTATGTCTCCCAGCCAGTGTCCCTAGTGCCTCAGTGTCCCCATGTCTCCCAGTGTCCCTATGTCTCCCAGTGTCTGTGTCCCCATGTCTCTGTGTCACTAGTGTCTGTGACCCCATGTCTACCAGTGTCTGTATCCCCATGTCTCTGTACCTAGTGTCCCCATGTCTCCCAGTGTCCCCAAATGTCTGTGTTCCCATGTCTCCTCGTGTCCCCATGTCTATGTCCACAAGTGCCCCCATGTCTCCCAGTATCCCCAAGTGTCTGTGTCCCCATGCCTCCCAGCCAGTGTCCCTAGTGTCTCAGTGTACCCATGTCTCCCAGTGTCCCCTAGTCTCCTAGTGTCTGTGTTCCCATGTCTCTGTGTCCCTAGTGTCTTAGTTTCCCCAAATGTCTGTGACCCCATGTCTCCCAGTGTCTGTGTCCCCATGTCTCTGTGTCCCTAGTGTCTGTGGCCCCATTTCTCCCAGTATCCCCAAATGTCTCAGTGTCTCCATGTCTCCCAGTGTAACCATGTCTGCATCCACTAGTGCCCCTTTGTCTCCCAGTGTCCCCGGGTCTCTCAGTGTCCCCAGGTCTCTCAGTTTCCCCCTAGTATCCTAGTGACACGGGACACACTGAGACATGGGGACACTGGGAGAAATGGGGACACAGACACTGGGAGACTAGGGGACTGGGTGACATGGGGACACTGATGCCAGGCTGGCCTTCCAATTCTTTAAACGGACATTCCCCCCTTTTGGGCATGTTCGCCCCTTTTGGCAGTTCTGGTCACGTGATTCACGTCAATGGCCCACCCTTTTACCCTGCCCATTGACTTCCTGCTTCACTGGACACTGCTGTTAGGGGGTATGGATTTACTTGAAAGATGAAAGCATAAATTAGATAAAGAGATTAGCATGAAGTATGTGTTTTCTTATAACTGCATCCTTTGAGTTTCCCTCCAACACCAACTCCATCAGATACATGCCGATTGAGAGGTCTGACTGTTTTAGTGTTTTTGGTCAATAATATTCTGTAATTAGGCCCCATCATAATTGTCAGCACCAGGCCCACTGGGCTCTTAATCTGGCCCTGGCAGCATGGTGTTTAACTCTAGCTCTGGCAGCATCATTGGGGCATCATTAGCCAGCCTCAAACTAGAGTTCCAAGCTGACTAATTTAAGTTCTGTGCATATTGGAAATTTGACTTCAACAGGCACAGCATGCTGGCAATAGGCATCCAATGGCAGCACTTCCCCCTTGATGCCTGTCATGTCCTCCACTCAGCCCATCCTGTATCTACATTCCTGCCCATGCAGCGAGAGGGGGTAATGTCAGTGGAGGAGGATCGAGCTGAGGGGAGAACAGAGGTAAGTTTTAGTTTAGTTTTTAGTTTTTCTTTTAATTTGGGAGAGACCATGATAAGAACCTTTTAACAAGAAACAGTATTATTTTTTCTTGTTTTTTTTTTTTTTTAAGTTACATAGTTACATAGCTGAAAAGAGTCTATCAAGTTTAGCCTTCCTCACATTTGTTTTTTTCTGTTGATCCAAAAGAAGGCAAACAATCCAGTTTGAAGCACTTCCAATTTTGCAAATTAGGAAAAAAATTCCTTCTTGACCCCAAAATAGCAGTCAGATTTATCCTTGGATCAAACAGTTATTGCCCAACATTGAAAGATTATATCCTTGAATATCCTGTTTTTGCAAGTATGCATCTAGTTGCTTTTTGAACATCTGTATGGACTCTGATAAAACCACTTCTTCAGGCAGAGAATTCCACATCCTTAGTGTTCTTACAGTAAAAAAAAAAATTTCTTTGCCTTAGACGAACTCTTCTTTCTTCCAGTCTAAACACATGACCTTGTGTCCTATGTAAAGTCCGGTTTGTGAATAGATTACCACACACTGGTTTGTATTGGCCCCGAATATGTTTGTATAATGTTATCATATCCCCTCTCAGGTGACGTATTTCTAAACTAAAGAGGTTTAAATTTGTTAACGTTTCTTCATAGCTGATATGTTCCATTCCTTTTATTAATTTTGTAGCCCGCCTCTGTACTTTTTTAGTGCCATAATATCCTTCTTTAGAACAGGTGCCCAAAATTGCACAGTACGAAAAAGGCCTATGATTAGGTAAAATCATTTGGGAACTGACAAAGCTTGATGGAGGTTGCTCTGCCGTTTGTCAAGTTTTGTCAACGTGAGAATTTCTCATAAATCAAAGTAGTCCACATTATGTCTTATGATATCTGTGACGAAAGCACCTTCATCACTGGGATTTGGAGAGGCCTGCTTGCCAGCCTCTTCCCCTGTGACTATGGCCCCTGGGATATATTGCCCTTTAAAAACACTATTTGGGCATATTGGATTTTAAAGGCACTGTTTCTGCTCCTTGGACTTTTAACTAGAACAGATTCAAACGTGGCTGCAGCCATCCTAAATTGTCCAGCAGTGTTTTGCCGTTCGAGTGTATGGAACTGTTTTGGGCATGGGACCATGTGCACGGTGGGGCAAAAATAAGACTTCTAGGAAATTCCTGAACCCCTGTGCCCGATCTGGGTGATTTTTGGAAATATTGTTCACCCAGATTGGGGCTATCAGGGGATGTGACTTTGTGGGGATATGTTGTATTTTGGGGTACTTTTGGGGGTTTGTACAAATGTATGTTTTATCTGTTTAGAATCAATTGAGTTAGCCCATTGTCTTTGTTAATTGTATCACAGGCAGAGGGGAGGGATTGTGTGCTGTAATTGGGAGTGTGGGATATTGTTGTATTGTTCTGATTGGTTTGTGTCTTTTGTGTGCCTGTGTTGCATCAGGTCTGGCCTGAGGAATTGTATATAAGCAAACCTGTACCAATAAAGCCTGAGACCTGTTCTACCCTTCATGAAGTCTTGGCTCATGTTTGGGGGATTGGAGAACTCCACTCTGGGGATTGCTATAATCACTATACTCCCCAGAGTATAATCACTAGCTCTTGTAAGAGCTGTTCCTGTTTTGCTCTCTGGACTAAGGAGAGGTTCATCCACTGGAGGCTGGAGCCTAGTCTTGGGTCCAGGGTGGGTGGAGGACAGCGAAACCCCAAACAAGCTGCGGCGGTTCATGGGGTTTGCGGTGGTTATGGTGTCGAGTGCTGTGCTGATGGTCCTTGGCAAGCACTAGGAGCATCGTTCAACGGAGGTAACCAGTCGGGGTGGCAGGCGGTCTGTCACAATATCTTGTGACTGCATAGGAATTTCCATGATATTCCAACATTATGAGTCTTATGAGCATTTCATAAAGATTTTATTTTAATGAAACACTTAATTATTAAAAAAAACTAATGGGGGGAGGGGGTTACAGAGTCGCTTTACAACTAGAGACAGAAGCCAATGGAAGTTCATAAGAGCCTGACAGATACCATCCCTAGAAATGGTAGGACATCAGCAGACCAGTATATCACTCTGATATGTCCTTATACCGAGTTCCATCCGTTAAAGGACAACTGACAACACATTTTCACTTGTTTTTCTTTTTTTTAAATGTATTGCATTTAAGGAAACATTTTTATATTTTTTATGTACATCTCAAACAGCAAATAAATGCTATACATTTTCAGAAGTGACAGGAGAGAGACAATAGTTGCAGTGAAAGTGTTTGGATTACCTATAGCATGCTTACAATGAGGACTGCTTGCATACACAGTTTGATCTCATTCTCTTTGAGGAAGAAGGGAACAGAATTGAGAACAAACATAAATATAACATTTAATGTTAGTTTCATTAATTCCTGAGGGCTGTAGAGGAGAGAGAGTAAGTATACACACACATACACACATGGCTGCCTGCTGCTGCTATGAAGTAAATGCAAGATAGTGCTGTTATTGGTGTGTATGAACATGCAACAGCAGGCAAGTTAGGTTGAGCAGGACTTAGTCAGAAAACAGTAAAACAGTGGCGGAACTACCACCATTCCAGCCAGTGCTGAGGGTGCCAATCGGATGACCCATGCACGTAAGGCCACTGATGGGCATGTTTTCTCATGCACTGGGGTCTTTTAACTGCACAACCATGTCCCAGTAATATCGTCAGCCAGCGCCAGTAGGAAGTGAGAGACAGTCAGTTCCTTTCAGCTAACATACATGGAGCCATGCGGGACGGACAGGAAGAGGGAGGGCAAAATGAGTCCCAAGAGCCTAAGCCAGCAGAAGCCACCCTCCAGCACACAAAAGGTAGAAAATAGGACTGTGCCTAAAAGAAGGATGCTTGTGTATTTTTATGTGCATCTGTGTATCTGTATGTGTGTTAGTGCGTGCATTTGTGTATCTGTACATGTCAGTGTGTGTATCTGTGTGTCTGTGTATATGTATGTGTGCCAGTGTATCTGCATGTGTGTTAGTGTGTGCATCTGTGTGTCTGTATCTGCATGTGTGTCTGTTTTTCTGGATGTGTGCCATTGTATCTTTGTGTCTGTGCATAGGCATGTGTGTTAGTGTGTGCATCTGTGTGTCTGTATCTGCATGTGTGTCTGTGTTTCTGGATGTGTGTCATTGTATCTTTGTGTCTGTGCATCTGCATGTGTGTTAGTGCGTGTATATGTGCAGCATATGTGTATACAGTGAGGGAAAAAAGTATTTGATCCCCTGAATTGAACGTTTGCCCACTGACAAAGAAATGTTCAGTCTAAAAATGTAATTGTAGGTGTATTTTAACAGTGAGAGTAAAAAAAAATCCTGAAAAACACATGTCAAAAAACTTATAAATTGATTTGCATGTCAATTAGTGAAATACGTATTTGATCCCCTATCAATCAGCAAGATTTCTGGCTCACAGGTGTCTTTTATACAGGTAATGAGCTGAGATTAGGAGCACTCTCTTAAAGGGAGTGCTCCTAATCTCAGCTCGTTACCTGTATAAAAGACACCTGTGCACAGAAGCAATCAATCAGATTCCAAACTTTCCACCATGGCCAAGACCAAAGAGCTGTCCAAGGATGTCAGGGACAATGGTGCGATTATTCGCAAAAGGAAGACATACAAAATAACTGTTAGTCTCCGTTGGTCTGGTGCTCCATGCAATATCCCACCTCGTGGCGTTTCAATGATCATGGGAATGATGAGGAAATAGCCCAGAACTACACGGGAGTGTCTTGTTAATGATCTCAAGGCAGCTGGGACCATAGTCACCAAGAAAACAATTGGTAACACACTACACCATGAAGGACTGAAATCCTGCAGCGTCCACAAGGTCCTCCTGCTCAAGAAAGCACATGTACAGGCTCATCTGAAGTTTGCCAATGAACATCTGAATGATTCAGAGGAGAACTGGGTGAAAGTGTTATGGTCAGATGAGAACAAAATCGAGTTCTCTAGCATCAACGCATCAACTCAACTCGCAGTGTTTGGAGGAGGAGGAATGCCTATGACCCCAAGAACCCCATCCCCACTGTCAAACATGGAGGTGGTAACATAATGCCTTGGTAGTGTTTTTCTGGGGACAGGACAACTGCACCGCATCAAAGAGACGATGGACGGGGCCATGTAACGTCACATTTTGGGTGAGAACCTCCTTTCCCCAGCCAGGGCATTGAAAATGAGTCGTGGATGGGTATTCCAGCATGACAATGACCCAAAACACACAGCCAAGGCAACAAAGGAGTGGCTCAAGAAGAAGCACATTAAGCTCCTGGAGTGGCCTAGCCAGTCTCCAGACCTTAATCCCACAGAAAATCTGTGGAGGGAGCTGAAGGTTCGAGTTGCCAAACATCAGCCTCGAAACCTTAATGACTTGGAGAGGAGTGGGACAAAATCCCTCCTGAGATGTGTGCATACTTGGTGGCCAACTACAAGAAACATCTGACCTCTGTGATTGCCAACAAGAGTTTTGCCACCAAGTATTAAGTCGAAGGGGTCAAATACTTTTTTAACTCATTGGCATGCAAATCAATTTATAACTTTTTTGACATGCATTTTTCTGGATTTTATTTTTGTTATTCTGTCTCTCACTGTTAAAATATACCTACCATTAAAATTATAGACTGATCATTTCTTTGTCAGAGGGAAAATGTTCCAAATCAGCAGGGGATCAAAATGTTTTTTCCCTCACTGTATATGCATACATCTTAGTATTTAAACACCAACAGCACATCTCTGTATTCAAACGTAACACACCTATGTATTAAAACACCAACATTATATAAAAGCAAACCTCTGCAATCAAAAGCAAACACTACAAACAAGTGCCCCACTGTTTCAAATGGCAACAGTGCAGAGAAACACACAACTGAATTCAAATGCCAACATATTACACACATACACCCATACATTCACAAACACATACTCCATATTAAACCAAGTTTAGATTCAAACACACAAACACTGCTCGGTGATAAATACAACCAACCCTGCAAAGATGGGCAGATTATAGTTTCCCAGCTAGCAATGTATTGTGGGACTCTCTCTTTGTTAGTTCCACCACTTCAGTAGAATTTTACTTTTAAGAAACTGGAAGTGAAATTTGATTACAGTTGTCCTATAAGTACTCATCTGTGTTCTTAATACATCATACATATAAATCAAAGGACAAATAAAAAATATTACTACATAGCATATATAATCAATATGTGAAGCAATTTAATGGTATCTTGTGAATTACATGATAATATATTTACTTCAATATTTTTTTAGTGAAGATCAGACAAAAAAGTTAACTCTGTTTAATTCCAAACTTGAAAAGCTTTATCCCAAAGAACTAGCTACAGATTCAAGCTTTAGTAAAAGGACCTCTGGAGCATATGAATGAAACATTGGAAAGTTAATAAGCCTTTATAATACATAATACAAGACCACAGAGGTTATGAGCTACTATTAGATATAGATGTACAACAAAATAAATTAGTTATTTAAATGATGGCTTTAAAAACACAGGTTATTTCACCTTTAAAACCTTTCTTCTGTGCTTGTCTTTTCTGTGGGGACATTATGTACTTTTGATAAATGTATTGTTCTAAAACTACTCAAAAGTTGAATTCTTTAGTAAATTATTCTCAACAATTACAAAATCAGTCATTCTGGTTTTGTATTGTTTAAAATTTTTCCAGAAACACAAAGAAAGGGATTAAAGAATCATTTGTTAGACGTCAGAGTTATCAGGGTTGTCAAACCATATTTAAATCTAAGGCCATACCACATTTTCAAGGTTGGTCTGATCAGTGGGTGTGCTGTCACTAAATCAAAGGATTCATTTCTGTCAAGCCAGACCACCCCTTGGATGATACCCCTAGATGCCTCTGTCTTTAAATCACACCACAATCGATTTGCCCCATGCCTCTCGATTATTCTATCTATATGTGGCAATCAATAATATTTGAGTAGACTTGGTAGACCTATTCCACACAAAGTCTTGGGAAGGGTAAGCTGGTTTCTTTTAATTTTTATTTTCTGGCACCTCCATACAAATGCTATAATTGCTGCTGTTGTGGATTTGAAAAAGGCTGTCGGCAGTTTAATAGGGATCATCTAGAACAGGGCTTCCCAAAATTTGTTGGGCCGAGACCCACTTTTCAAAAGGGTAATTTTTCGAGAACCACTTCTTTTAAATGCGTATTTTTAAAAATAAACACCATGGCAATCAGCTTCAGAGGCATACAATTAGCACACCATGGCAAACCGCTTTAGAGGCATACAATTGGCAAACTATAGCAATCCGCTTTAGATGCATACAATTGGCACACCGTGGAAATCCGCTTTAGATGCATACAATTGGCACACCATGGCAATCCGCTTTAGATGCATACAATTGGCATACCATGGCAATCAGCTTTAGATGCATAAAATTGGTACATCATGGCAATCAGTTTTAGAGGCATAGAATTGGAACATCATGGCAGCTTTAAATACATAAACTTGGCACACCATGGCAATCAGCTTTAGATGCATAAACTTGGCATATCATGGCAATCACTTTTAGATGCATAAACTTGGCACATCATGGCAATCAGCTTCAGAAGCATACAATTGGCACACCATGGCAAACAGTCAGGTGCATAAAATTGGCACACCATGGCAATCAGTTTTAGATGCATAACATTGGCATAACATGGCAGTTTTAGAGGCAGAAACTTTACACATCATGGCAATCAGTTTTAGAGACATACAACTGCTTATTCACAGACTCAGAATCAGAAATGCTGTTGTCCTGCTCTTTCATCCAGGCACCTCACGTTGATTATCCCAGTGGTGGAACCAATGTAGAGAGGACCCTGGTGCAAGTATGTTTTCTGGGCCCCCCTCTAGTGAAAGTGTGGCCAAAAGGCAGATCTCCATCTGTCGGAGAACTTCAACAATAATATGCCAGATGGAGATCTACCATTTGCGCATCATTGCAGGGTTATTTATATTTGTGAGCAGTGTTTGAATGTAAGCATGTTTTTGTATTAAGTATATGTGTGCATGTATGGGTGTATTTGTATGTACTGTTGCTATTGGAATGTAGTGGTGTACTTGTTTGTAATGTTTGCGTCTGAATGCAGGGGTGTTTGTATATGTAGTGTAGGACTTTAAAAGCAGGTGTGCTTTTTGTGTGTAGTGTTGGTGTTTGAATGAATGGGGTGTTTGTAGATCATTTTAGTGTTTTAATGCAGGGGTGTGTTTGTATGTAATGTTTGCAGAGAAGGGGTTACAGTGGGGGGAGGGGGGCAGGCAGAGAAGGGGTTACATTGGGGTGTGGGGGGGCATTGTTTGGGCTCTGTGCCCTACCTTCTTTAAACATCCCTGGTGGTCCAGTGTCCCTGGTGGTCCAGTGGGTTAACGCTCCGGTCTGCAGCTCCGTCGGGTGCAGAGCTGCAGACAGTGTAATAAAAGTCTTACGAGCTCCCAGAGTGTTGCCATGGTGACAGTCTGGGAGCTCGCGAGACTTCTATCACAGGGTCTGCAGCTCTGCATCCGGCGGTGCTGCAGACCGGAGGTGCTGGGCAGACTGACAGAGGGCAACTTTGCTTTATCCTGTTTATGATGTTCACAGGAGCAGTAAGTGAGCCATTTATCCTAACCTGGACAGATGGGACCGTGTAGAGAGCTTGCACATCCCTTTGGAATTTCTCCCCAAGGCCCATCAGTTGTAATACCAGGTACATGAACTGCCCGTCCACCCAGTCAAAAGCCTTCTCTGCATCCTCAGAGAGTAGGCACAGCTACCGCCAGAGGGTCTGTGCCACATAGAACTCATTGAGGACTTGGATAATGTTATCCTTGGCCTTGTGACACAGAACAAACCCACTTTCATCTAGGTGGACTAGCTGGGGGTCACTCTATCGAGACAGGATGCATCAGACAGGAAGCATTTTCGATAACATGATGTCTGCATTTAATAGCAAAAATGGTCTGTAAATGTAACAAACCTCAGGGTCTTTGCCCTCTTTGGTCAAGATAGTAATGTGTGCTGCCAAGGCATCGCGGGAGATAGAGTTTTGGGATAGGATTGCATTGAAAGATTTCAACATATGGGGTAACAGAATGTTTCCAAAGATTTTATAATACTTAAGGGTAAGACTGCATATCTAGAGTTACAGCATCTTCTGTTTTTTGTTGTTGTTTTATATATACAGTATCTCACAAAAGTGAATACACCCCTCACATTTTTGTAAATATTTTATTATATCTTGTGACAACACTGAAGAAATGACACTCTGCTACAATGTAAAGTAGTAAATGTACATCCTGTATAACAGTGTAAATTTGCTGTCCCCTCAAAATAACTCAACACACAGCCATTAATGTCTAAACCATGGGTAGGCAACCTATGGCATCTATGGCACTTGAGGTGCCTTTGCACGGCACTTAAGGCTGCTAGAGCCAAACAGGCCCTGGCCTATCAGGAGTCCAGTGAAACTTCAGATATCTGCTAATACAAAAAGGTAATGAGGGACAATCCTCAATTTATACATTGCAGCACATAGAGTAATTGATCTCAGATCACTTCATTGCAACACTTGTAAAAGGCAATCCGCACTGGAGTAGAGCAGCCCGCAGCTGCTGTTGCAGCTCCTGTCCTTGACCTGTACCTGGTCAGCCTGGTGCCCACTAGAACCCAGAGGAAGCCATCCACACTGCTCGATATACACAGAGCTGCAGAATAACTCTCCCCTCATGCAAATAATACAAACAATCCGCACAAACTCAACATACCACAATACCATTGTACAGAACACTGGTGAGACCTCACTTGGAGTATTGTACACAGTACTGGAGACCGTATCTTCAGAAGGATATTGATACCTTAGAGAGGGTTCAGAGAAGGGCTACTAAACTGGTTCATGGATAAAACTTACCAGGAAAGGATCTTAACATGTATAGCTTGGAGGAAAGACGAGACAGGGGGGATATGATAGAAGCATTTAAATATATAAAGGGAATCAACACAGTAAAGGAGGAGACTATATTTAAAAGAAGAAAAACTACCACAACAAGAGGACATAGTCTTAAATTAGAGGGACAAAGGTTTAAAAATAATATCAGGAAGTATTACTTTACTGAGAGGGTAGTGGATGCATGGAAAAGCCTTCCAGCTGAAGTGGTAGAGGTTAACACAGTAAAGGAGTTTAAGCATGCGTGGGATAGGCATAAGGCTATCCTAACTATAAGATAAGGCTAGGGACTAATGAAAGTATTTAGAAAATTGGGCAGACTAGATGGGCCGAATGGTTCTTATCTGCCGTCACATTCTATGTTTCTATGTTTCTTCCACTCCTCCATGATGACATCACAGAGCTGGTGGATGTTAGAGACCTTGCGCTACCCCACCTTCCGTTTGAGGATGCCCCACAGATGCTCAATATGGTTTAGGTCTAGAGACGTGCTTGGCCAGTCCATCACCTTTACCTTCAGCTTCTTTAGCAAGGCAGTGGTCATCTTGGAGGTGTGTTTGGGGTCGTGATCATGTTGGACTGCCCTGTGACCCAGTCTCTGAAGGGAGGGGATTATGCTCTGCTTCAGTATGTCACAGTACATGTTGGCATTCATGGTTCTCTAATTGAACTGTAGCTCCTCAGTGCCGGCAGCACTCATGCAGGCCCAGACCATGACACTCCCACCACCAGGCTTGACTGTAGGCAAGACACACTTGTCTTTGTACTCCTCACCTGGTTGCCACCACACACGCTTGACACTATCTGAACCAAGTAAGTTTATCATTGGTCTCATTGGACCACAGGACATAGTTCCAGTAATCCATGTCCTTAGTCTGCTTGCCTTCAGTAAACTGTGTGCGTTCTTTCTTGTGCATCATCTTTAGAAGAGGTTTCCTTCAGGGACGACAGCCATGCAGACCAATTTGATGCAGTGTGTGTGGCGTATGGTCTGAGCACTGACAGGCTGACCCTCCACCCCTTCAACCTCTGCAGCAATTCTGGCAGCACTCATACGTCCATTTTCGAAAGACAACCTCTGGATATGACGCTGAGCATGTGCACTCAACTTCTTTGGTTGACCATGGCCAGGGGAGGGCTGGCAGCCTTAGGCCTGGGGAGGCGGGGGGGAGGGAATCCTGTCAAGTGGCCCATTGCACCAAGAGGAGAGTAAAAACTCATTCATAAGTTATTGAAAGGGCGGGCAGTCACCTAAGCAGACACACTCACTGACAGGCACACACACTTGCTGATACAAACACAGGCATACTAGCACACACAAACACAGACATACTCATACACATACACACACATACACAAACTTCTTTACACTTTAAAAATCAGTAGACAGGGCTGTAGTAAGTAAGGGGACAGGGCTGTAGTAGGGGGCTAGGGGCTGTAGTGGGGGTATGAGCTGTAATTGGGGGTTAGGGAATGTAGTGGGGGATAGGGGCTGAAGTAAGTTGATATCTACAATTTGGGAAAGGGACTGTGGTGTGGGTGATATGGGTTGCAATTGGGTGAGAGGAGCTGTAGTGGGGGTGGGGGGGGCAGGAGCTGAGGGGGGAGACAGGACCTGAGGAAGGGGGACAGGGGTTGAGGAAGGGGATACAAAAAAATAAAGTGTATCCCCCCCTCTTTGAGTCTTAACTTAGGCCAGGGAGGGGTGGGCAGGAGCCAGCAGTCAGTGGACTGGGCCGGCCTCTCCTGATGATGTCAGAAGGAGAGGGCGTGACTTCCTCTGCTCTTCTCCCAGACTCCCCAGCAGTCCTGTGAGAAGAGCAGTGAAAGTCACGCCCACTCCTCCTGACATCAGGAGAGGCCGGCTGACTCCACTGGCTGCAGGGATAGAGGTAAGTTGACCCAGGGGATTCAGATTTTTCCTTTTTTTCTGGATGCGGACGGCCCTGGATTTAGGGCGACCTGGGGGGCAATTTCCCCCCTGGCCCTATCCCAGCCCGCTCCTGACCATGGCGAGGCCTGTTCTGCGTGGAACCTGCCCTGTGAAACCGCTGTATGGTTTTGCCCACCATTCTGCTGCTCAGTTTCAGGGTCTTGGCAATCTTCTAATAGCCTAGGCCATCTTTATGTAGAGCAACAATTCTTTTTTTCAGATCAGAGAGGTGCCATGTTGAACTTCCAGTGACCAGTATGAGAGAGTGTGCGAGTGATAACACCAAATTTAACACACCTGCTCCCCTTTCACACCTGAGACCTTGAAACACTAATGAGTCACATGACACAGGGAGGGAAAATGGCTAATTGGGCCCAATTTGGACATTTCCACTTAGGGGTGTACTCACTTTTGTTATCAATGGTTTAGACAATAATGGCTGTGTTTTGAGTTTTTTGAGGGGGCAGCAAATTTACACTGTTATACAGGCTGTTCACTTACTACTTTACATTGCAGCAGAGTGTCATTTCTTCAGTGTTGTCACATGAAAAGATATTATAAAATATTTAAAAAAAATGTGAGGGGTGTACTCACTTTTGTGAGATACTGTATACCTTTTCTCCCAATTGTATCTGTGTTTACCTCCTTATTCACCCATTTGAGGGACTATGTCTTCTCCTCACCTTTGTGCCTGGGTGTCTTGCCCATGTGCAATTCATTTTGTTCCGAATGTGAGTTCAGACGAATTTCGGGCAATTCAGACATTCAGATGCTTCCGAGTGCTGAATATCGGATGTGCCGAAGTGCTTCGGATTTCTGAAAAATGGCAAAACAAGAGAGAGAGAAGGAAAATTATGTGAATGATGACAGGGGTAGGGGTAGGATTAGGGTAGGGTTAGGGTTATGGGTAGGGTTAGGGGTTATTTTAGGGGAGGGTTAGGGTTAGGGGGAGCGGTAGGGGGAGGGTTTGCATTAGGGGTAGGGTTAGGGGTAGGGTTAGGGAGCCCTATAGATGTTCCGAATTGCCGTAATCCCGGATTACCGAAGTTCCGAATTGCTGAAGTTCCAAATCCCGAAGTTCCGAATTTTGGAAGTGCTGAACCGAACCTAATTGCCAAATTTTTATACTTACCCGAATTTCCAAACCGAACCGATTTCTTTGCCCAAGCACAGCCCTATCTCAGACTGTTTCCCTCCTTATTCTTTTTCTGGGGCAAGTAGATGCTTGTTCTATTTACACCTCGGCTGGGTCTCCCATTGATTGGGTGCCTAAGCCATCCAACCCCTCATCTCACCTGCTGATCGTGACACGGGTCTTTCCCGCGCTCGCGCAAGATTTTTTCCCTGGACACTTGTCCCCGTTTGCCTGTTTTGTACTGAACGCACCATTCGTTCTGTTAACGTTTGGGATCATTAAGAGCTTTGCGCACGAAAGCTTGCTATACAAGCATTCATTCATGCATTTCTGTGTTCGCACGCCGAACGCAGCATTCATTTTCGTGTTTGCATATTCGCATACCTAATGCTCTGTGTTCAGCACTTTTGTATGCCCACTGGGTGGTTCGCGTGTTAGCTTACCGTATGCCTATTAACCTCCCGAAAGTTCGGAAGGTGCTCTGTTCTGTTGTATGATTTTCGCGGGCGAACTCTGGTGGTCATTTTGGTTCTCACATCTTATAAGAACCACGCCATCTTAGGGGCTTTCTGCTACCTACCACAGATGCAGTTCTGCACATTCTCCCTGCAATTACTGTTGGCTCCTGAGTGCTTACTCTGGAAATTAAGTGGGACCAGGCTTCAGTTTGTTCCCTTGCACTTGGCATTTGCTCAGTCCAGTTGTGGTTATCCCTTATCCTGGCTTAGGGTAAGCCCCCACTACTGTGCTGCTGAACAGAACCTGTCCATGCAGGCTTCTGATCTCCTGGGTGAGCCCCAGTGATTTACCACAGCCTTCTCCATCAGGCTTTACCGGCTTACCGGCCACTATCATTGATGCAAGTTGCTCTGATGCAGGTCTACATACCACCCCCTTGTTCCTTAGGCCTCTCATACCCTCAGTGCCAATCCCAATTCTGCCCTCACGCTCTGGCATGCTTGGGTGAGCCCATACTAATCTCATTCATAACCATGGAAGAGTCGCAAACTCTAACTGACTTGCAAACCATGATTGCCGCAGCGGTAGCAGCTTCAATGAAGATTTTCTAAAATGTTCCCTACAGAGCATGAGACTGTTAGGTCTATGCCTATTATGTGGCAGACTTTCAAGACTCAGACTCCTCCAGGAAACAGTCTGACGCGCCTAAGCACCACTAGGTGGGCAAAAAAACTAAAGCTAAAAAAGCCAAAGGCAAAGTACTTGCCAAACATACGGCCCGTAGACCTTCAAATGAGGAGGTGGAACAACCACAGGCACTCTCGGTGCTGGACGAGTGACAGGCAGAAACATCCAAACCAGATGATGGCACCTGGGACTCGGTGTTCAAATCTGACCCGGCTTTTGCAGAGGAAACTTGTATGGGTGAGCCCCAGGGTACGAAGGCCCTGTCTAACAGTCGAGAAGCTTGTGAAATTGGGGGGCAAAGAGCTTGGACCCCTGGCACAGGTAAACTGTTCGGGCCTTGCCACCAGCCACTTCTGGCCATAGGGCCCCCGTACAACCCGGACGCAACCATTCTACCTGGAGGTGGGAAATCGCCAAAGACCCCATTACTCCAGTAGCTCGGATTGTGGCTGAGGAAGCTGAGGACGCTCCAGGGCGAGATTCAGCACCGGTATGTCACTAATTTACACTTTAATTATCTACTGTTCAGATCGCATGCTGTATTTCTAATTTTTTCCAGAACTGAGCAGATCTTTCCACGGACACCTGGATCCTACAAACTTTGCAAGGCTATCAAATAGAGTTTGAGGACGTCCCAGTTCAATTTGAACTGCCGTGCCCCCTCCATGTAACAAACGCAGATGCGTGACTTACTCGGAACTACAGGACCCGCGTTGAAAAAATGCCATTTAACCAGCCTCGGACTCCGGCAGTTTCTTCAGCAACATCTTCCTGGTCAAGAAAAAGAACTGAGAATTTTGCCCTGTTATCAATCTAAGGAATTTAAACACCTATGTCATATACAGACACTTCAAAATGGAGGGCATCCACCTTCTTTGGGATTTGCTTCAGGACGACAACTGGTTTACCCGTCTGGACCTGAAAGACACCTACCTGACAATTCCAATTCATAAACAGAGTCGCCCTTTTCTCCATTTCCTTTGGCAAGGCAATTCACTTTCAATTCCCTTGCCTTCCTTTTGAGCTCAGCTCGGACCCTTGTGCTTCACAAAAAAGCTGAAACCCGTGGTAACGCGCCTTCAAGCCCGCAGGATATGCTGTATCATATACTTGGATGACATCCTGATTTTCGACTGAGACAGACGAATACTACAGAATTACACTGTCTACACCTTCTGATTACTGGAATCACTGGGCGTCAAGTTGGCACTGGATCACTCACAAACAGTCCAGATCCTGGGATTCAAAATTGATTCCAGATCTTGTACACTATGTCTTCCAGCTACGAACATAGCCTCCATACGCAAAGAAATCCACAAGGTTCTCCGCATGCCATCCATACCTTTTTGTCTGCTTGCAAGGATAGTTGTCCTTCTATCCTCCTCCATCCAAGCAATATTCCTGGACCCCCTACACTACCGGGACATGCAACGCCTCTATGACGGAATTCAGCATACAATGTTTGTGCATTACTCCAGTGGTGGCTGAACTGTATGCGAGCCATATTTGAAAGTCAACCAGACTTCGTATTAGAATCGTATGCTAGCCAGTTAGGTTGGGAAACTACGGATGGCGAGCTTTTCACGGGAGGTGCTTGGACCTCCGATAAACTCTCCTTGCACATAAATTGCCTGAAACTTCTAGCAGGCTCATTCACACTTCCGAAGTCTGATGAAAGCAAATTCCAACTATTGCATCCTACTTCGGATGGATGGTGCATTATATAAACCACCTCAGGGGGAGATCGTTGACTACTGTCTACTCCGCAACATCACTCTAATAGCGCAACACCTGCCGGGGGGAATCCAACCTCACAGCAGACGGGCATTCACACCACTGGTGTGACATCAGCGACTGGCAACTGGACCCCCGGATCTTCTCTTTACTGGACAACTGGACAAAGAGGTCCTTTCCCCCTCGACTTGTTCACGTCTCACAACAACTGCCAGATGCAGGATTTTGATTTCTTCAGCTGGTTGCTGAACCCGGAGAGCATCACGGTGGATGCTTTCTTGCAGACTTGGCCGAACCACAGGGCTTATGCGTTCCCGCCCTTTGCAATGATAGCCAGGTCGCCTGCAGAGAGTGGCACTGACACTCCTAACACCCTTGTGGCAGGGCCAGCATTGGTTCTCGGAACTTCTGGAATATTCATACGAGGATCCCCTCCTCCTACCAGCCAACCCGACAATTCTCCGGAACCGATGGGACAACCACATCCATTACTCATGGAAGGCTGTCTTCCCCTGATGGCTTGGATGCTTTCCATGCTTCCTGGCATCCTGGAGTTGCAGGATGCTAAGGACCTCTTATGGAACTCCTGGGCACCAAGAATGATGAGATGCTATCTCTCAGCCTGGCAACCTTGGTCCGATTGGTGTTTGAGATGGAATTCCGACCCCTTTACTGCCCCTGTTTCCTCTGTAATAAACTTCCTTTCCTCTCATTTCGCATCTGGGATATCGTATCATTCTATTAACATGGCATGGTCAGCCATATCGGTGGCTCATGTTCCTCTACAGGGGGCCACTGTAGGACAAGATCCTCTCATTTGTCACTTTTTTATATACGGCATGCGACTGCGGTGTCTTCTGGGATTTAAATACGCGCATCTTTGGGACGTCAGTGTTGATCTCCATATCTGACACGATTGGCCCCCTAACAATAGACTATCCCTTCACCAACTCATGGCCTTGGTCTCGTTTTGACAGGTCTCGGACATCTGATCATTCAACACGGATGCGTTTGTATTTTGCCCGCTGGGGGTTACCTTTCAGGTCTTACGTTGTGCCAAATCAGACTCATCCTCAGTTTTTTTCCCTTTTTTTTTTCCTTCAGACCCTCAATTTTGTGTCGTATCGACTCTATGCTGTTACGTAGAAGCTACTATGACATTCCTCCACTTTGTTGGTGGGCACCTCACGCCCCGGCATCATACGAGCCGTGAATTGGACTGGTCAATCTACTTTTAGGACCTATTCCCTTGGTGTCCTTAAATGTACGACACCAGGAAACTAACTCAGATAGTGGCACATGACCTGAAAATCAGGACTGTCTACTGAAATGTTGATGGTTGGGAGGCTGTAGTCTTAGCAATATAAATACTGCTTTTTTTTTTAGGAAAGGCAGTGTTTACATTGCTGCCTAAAACTGCCTCTAGTGGCTGTCAACTTTAGTGGTTGTCAGGGTTTCCTGGTGCGGTTCTGCATTCTTTCCTATAGTGAAGCATTGGATTGGCTGAGATCATCAGGATTGATCTCAAACAGGGGAGAATGGCAGCAGTGACGAGACTGGCACATTTCAGATATATTAAGAGGCCATCCAAAGTGTCTTTCCTTTTTCCCTTTGTGATTACTATGGCTTTTATTGGATTAACATTAAAATACACTTTTTACCACAAGCCAAATTTCAAGACTTTTTTTTCCAAGGCTTTTTGCCATTAACATAGCTGTAAGTGCTATTTCAGATTATTTAATAACACATAGCCCAAAGTCTACCCGAAACTTTGCAAATTCCGTTTCCATTTAAAGTTTGCTGTACTGTGATGTGAGGCAGTTCTGCATGTTTCATTTATAGAAGAGCAGTGCCTGCCTGTCAGCCAGCCTGCCTTGCATGGCGTGATGCAAGTGGGGCCTTTAAGTGTTTATGTAAATTATAGCAATAGGAGTGCTTTAATACATATTAGAGAGTACCTCTGGCAGATGGTATCTTTAAGTATTCTTGTTTTTCATTTATTTTTAAATCTCTACTCCAGATCATCCAGCATCTGCTTCTGAATAACAATTAAAACGCAATTATAAAAAAAAGCCCACTTAATACAGTGTCTCAATGCACTTGAAGACCAATGCAATGTTTGTGATCTTTACTATATGAGTTGAATTGGTTCTATTAGTGTAAAAGTGCTCCTGAGGTTTGGTTCTTGATTATATTTGTTTTTTCATAGTTATTATTCTTTCACACACAAAAAAAAAATAATCATTTTTGGTACCTATTTGGTCATTGGTACCTATTTTCATTTTTTTAATACTTGGAGATCTGATCAGGGGTCAGGAGTACAAAACACAGTAAAATGTCCACACCCTATCTTCTTTAGGTCAATGGCAGCTACCAATGCCTGTTATCTACATGAATTAATAATTATCATATAAAGCATTGAATTTTTAATTTTATGCCACTTACACAACAGCAAAGTAGCAACAGCAGCTTTACTTATATCATGTGCACTTTGCAAAACCAGTATATAATTATTTTGGTTTGAGTTGAGCAAACCAGAGCTCAGGGCTATGGAAAAAAGGATAATACCAATAACTGGAGAGAAGAGACTGAGAAAGAGATATAGGAAAAGGAGATTGATATGTTTCAAAAAGTTATACTTTGCTATATATCCAGACACTACTGGATATATAACAAACACTGCATTCATATCCAGTCCTCCCATCCATCCTGATTTTTGCTGGACAGTCCCGATTTTCATGTCCTGTCTCACAGTCCACTTTTGGGAAACACGAGGGAACTATACCCACCCAGTATAGTGCAAGCTCATCATTAGATGTGCTTGCGCTATGCTCAGGGCATTTAGACACTGTATAGAGCTCTGAAACAGAGCTCCCCTCAAAGCCTCAGTGGGCTGGCCTGAATGTTGGACAGGCAGCCTGGCACTAATGCCCTTTCTGGGCAGGTTCACTGAATTTTGGTGGCACCACCAGTAACGCAATTGTGTTACTGGCATGTCCCCTTTGCCCTTTCTCACCAACGTCCTGATTCACAACGCTGGTGTTGGGAGGTATGCATATATATTCCCTCAGTACAACACTGGATTCAGCAAAAGCTTTCTATTTTTTGTGTCCTATTATTTTTTTAAAGTAGACAACCCAGGGTATTCAATATGGGGTATGCCCAGTCTTTTTTAGTAGCCACTTAGTCACATACACTGGCTAAAGTTAGCATTTATATTTGTTTGTGTGTTTAAAATGCAAAAAACAATTATGAACTCTAACTTTGGCCAGTGTTACTAAAAAAGACTGAAGAAACCCCATTTGCAATGCCTTGGGTTGTCTTCTTTTGCAAATGGTATGAAATCATGGGGGTAATTCTCATTCCTGGGCTACCATATGGCAAATTTTAATGTGAAAAAACGGAAAAGCAGGCTTTATATTTAACCCTGTAACTTTCAAAAACACTATAAAACCTGTACATGAGGGGTACTGTTACACTCGGGAGACTTTGTGGAACACACATATTAGTGTTTTAAAACAGTAAAACATTTCACAACAATGATATCATCAGTGAAAGTGCTGTTTGTGTGTGAAAAATGCAAAAAAAATTCACTTTCACTGACAATATCATTGCTGTGATATGTTTTACTGTTTTGAAACACTAATATTTGTGTCCAGCGAAGTCTCCCGAGTAAAACCGTACCCCCATGTCATGGAAAGTTACATGGTTAAATACAGTGCTAGCAAATTAAATTCTCTGGACTTTCAGCCTGGGTTGGCAGGCAGGTCCCTCAAATTGCAATCAATAAAATTACTTAATTATGTAAAAATATTACATAAATATCCACATAGAATTTAAATATATATACATATTTATATATTTTAAGTCTACTTGTATATTTATGTAATTATGTATTTCATATTATTTTTATTTATATATACATAGATATATATATATATATATTTTTTTTTTTTCATTATTTCATTCTAAGTGCATTTTTATAAATATCAAAATACAGTTAGAATAAAATGACGTGTGTATATATATATATAAAGAGAGAGAGAGAGAGAGAGTGTAAACGTAAGTTTGGCACTCTTCCCATACAACTTATGTAATGAACAAAAATGTACCAAGGTGCAAACACGCGATATATATATGCGGCAAAATATCATAAGGTGCACACATGGATTTGAAAAAATATTACTCGGTTTATTGTGCAAAAAACAGTGTTCAAACCATAGATGTTTCGACCTCTAAAATGTCTTTCTCAAGATCTGATCTTGAGAAAGACCTTTTAGAGGCCGAAACATCGGTCGTTTGAACACTGTTTTTCACACAATAAGCCGAGTAATATTTTTTTCAAATCCAGGAGTGCACCTTATGATTTTTTGCTGCATATATATATATATAATTTTTTAAAACATTATTATTTTTTATTATTTTTACATTTTTACATTTATTTTTATTTACTTATTTATATTTTATAATATATATATATATATATATATATATACATATATGAGAAAATAAGGGTTTATATATATATATGCACACACAATATATATAGTTATTATATATATTATATATACTTGTGTAATTTAATTATACATGTATTTTTATATTAATATATCTATATAATAATATAAAAATACACTTAGTATGACATTTTATATATAAGATATATATATACATATTATATATAGATATAATATATATATATATATCATATATACACATATATATATATATTTTATTTTTTTACACTGATTACTTTTTCAAACTTTTTTAAAATCTTTTTTCACCAGTCAGTTCAGGCAGTCCCCCTGCAGGCAGATGCATGGACGCCTATTGCGGCCATGTGACAACTCTTTCAGAGCGATCACTTAGCCACGGGGGCCTAATTTGCCGAGGGGGGACTGTTTGCTGGCGGGGGAACGGCGGCGATCGGGTAAGTAAAAATTTCCGTTATGACGGTTCAGGACCGTCATCAAGTCTTCAAGGGGATGTTTCTGATGACAGTCCTGAGCTGTCATTGGTCCTGAAGCGGTTAAACCTGGTGGTCAGCACAGGGAAAACACACAGGGAAGAAAAGAAACAGTGTTTCTATTTCTCCTCTTCATTTGCATTGTTTGCCCTTGTTTTGCCTTGTCTGAGCTGTATTGTGAAATAATTTACTAAGTCTTCAATATATATAAAAAAATTGAGTATCTCACGAATAAAAGACTAATACAAGTTATAGGTAATTTTCAATGTTATGCATCGGTGTACATTCTAGAGAATAGATTGCTCACTTATACGTAAACATAGCGGCTCAAGAGTGCAAGTATTTTAAAGACGAAGTAGGCTTTTTTACTTTCAGGGGTTACATTTGGAGTTTTTAACCCTTAGGGATTACATTTATTGTTTGTTTTATGAGTTTTGTTTAAGGTGATTTAGGCCTTGATTTAATACTGTTGAATAAGCTTTTCAAATTATTTTATATTTTTGGATAAACTTTTAAAATGTTTTTATTTTCTTCAAAATGTTAAATCATACAAATACATTATATATATAAAAAAAAAACACATCAAAATATTACAAAAGTGAAATATTTTTAGAACATCAACTAATTCTAAAAGTTGAATTAGTTGCGCTGGTTTGTTGTTAGTGGGAAATCTGGGAATTTAGTGTTACGTTAGTTATGGGTTAAAAGAAAAAAGTTTAGAAAACTTAAAAATGGTTTTATTTTGTTGTTTTAATGTTTTTTATGTTATATAGGTAAAACTCTTCTTTGTGAGATTAAATATTATTTTGAAGTCTAGTGCTGAGGAGCCTTACAGAATGTTGAATGCTGATGTGTCTCAGCAAATGACTGTGATTATTCACAGCAGAAAGCACTAATTACCTTAGCAATGTCCATGACTGGTTAACCCTTGGTTTTAATCCAGATATTCCTTACTTTAAAGTAATTCCTGGTATACAGGAGTCCAGCTATACAAGTGTCCAGCTATAGCCCACTGGAATGTATGCAGCTGTTCCTAGGGGATATTTTAGGTGAGATTTTTTATTGTCAGGAAAGCGACATGGTACACCATCAGTGCACATGAAATAAAACAATTCTGGGCACTCACAATGCTAATGGGGGTAATAGAAAATCCAAATATTCAGATATACTACTCAAAAAAAGTCTGATTTGCATTACCCCAATTTGTTTTTTTCCAAACAATGAAAAGAAACAGATGTTAAATAATATGTGGTTTATACAGCTTAATAATAGGTCATCTGCAGTATGATAACATTGAATATTCGCCGCCGAAATTTCCGACGTCAACACAAATTTTGTTACCTTTTATTTTACCAAAAAGAATATTGGTATTGATGAGACCCTAATGAAGTATAATGGATGGCTGGATTTCAAACAGTTAATATTAACAAAATTGACAAAATACAGTATTAGACCTTACATACATTGTGAAAGTGGCACTGAATACATATACCTCGTCCACATGTATGAGGGAAAGGACAGCTATCATGATCTCCCAGGTTGTCCAGACATTTTAGGGACAAAAGTGAAAAAATTGTTTGGAGCCTTATGAAACCCTTGTACAAAGATTATTATGATTGGATCTAAATCCTAAAAAGGCTGCATTGATTCAAAACTGTGGCCTGTGACAATATAAGAAAGTCAAGTTTCCAAAAGGGACTGGTAAAAAAATGAAAAATAAATAAAACATGGAGAATCAGCTGCTCTCTGCCAAGAACTACAACCAGTGAAATATGCAGACAAAAAGGAGGTGTTCATGCTATCCACCATCCATGCTCAAAAAAGCTAAATCCTGTAGTCAGCCATCATCTTACTGGGCAAAAGGGATGGTAGCCTAGCCCAAAGGGTGGGCACCAATCACCCTACTCCAGAATTAATCAGGCTAGAAGAGACGTCTAACACTATAGAAAAGCATACATATGTAATATGAAGTTAAAGCCCTGTTTATACTGAACAAAATGAGTGTGGGTGCACTTAATATGAAAGAGGTGAATTATGGTTGAACGACATGTAGCGCAAATTCCAGGTTTTGTTTACGTTTTGTTTTGATCACAACTTGTACAATTGGCTCCGTCCTTAAGGGGTTAAAGCCCATTTGACCTTAATTTTTTTTATATAATATGTAGTTAGATAACAACATGAAAAAATACTTGATCAAGTTCAGTCTTTCTCATATTTGTTTCTGCTGTATATCCAATAGAAGGCAAACAAACTAGCTTGAAGCTATTTTCAATTTTGGAAAAAACCTAGGAAAATTTCCTTCTTGAATCCATATTGGCAGTCAGTTCTCTCCATGAAGTTGTTAATACACATATTAAATAGTATATCCTTAAATATTATGATTTTGCAAGAATTCATCCAGTCTCTGTATTGAATTTGTGCAAACTCTGATAAAACCAGATCTTCAGGCAGATATATTACACATCTTTATTGTTCTGACTCTAAAAAAACATTTCCTGTGCCTTAGAGTAAATCTAATTTTTTCCATTCTAAACTGGTGACCTTGTGTCTTATGTATAGTCTTATTTATGAATAGATTTCCCAACAATAAATTTGTATATTATCATATCTACTCTGAGATGCTGTTTTGCTAAACTAAACAGATTCAAATTTTGATAACTAAAAATTTCCATTCCCTTATTATTTTTGTTGCCACCTCTGCACTTTTTCTTGTGCCATAATATCTTTCTTTAGAACATGTGTACATTGGGTATTATTGCGTATTTGTTGTCTACAACATTTTCAAATTCTTTGCATGTGTTGTTATCCCTAACTCACTACCATTTAGGGTGTATGTTGCTTGTGCATTCTTAACCCCAAAGTGCATAATTTTAAATGTATCTACGTTAAATTTTCATCTGTCATTTGAGTGCTCTGTCCTCCAATCTATATAAATCCCTCTGCATTTAAAGTAACATCCTGCATCTACATTGTATTACCTTACCAAGTTTTGTGTTATTTGCAAACATTGGCACATGACTGTCAACTCCTATTTCAAGATAATTTATTAATAGGTTTAATACAAGTCCCAAAACAGACCCATGAGGGACACTTTTTACTATTTGTTTCCAGTTTGAAAAGTTATAATTAATAAAAATTCTCGGAACTCTATCTTTAAGCCAATGTTTTACCCAAGAATAAGAATTTTCATCTAGATCAATTTCTTTAAATTAGAATAATAGCCTAGAGTGTGGAACCATACCAAACACCTTTTGAAAATGCAAGTAGATTGCTTCCATTGCAAAACCCTACTTACTTCTTTGTAGAATGCAATTAAGTAAGTTTGACATGATCTATATTTCATAAAACCATGCTAATTTCTGCTAATGGCATTGTTGTCATCAATGAATTTCTGAATATTATCCTTAATAACCATTCAAATACTTTCCAGTGACAGAAATTATGCTCCAAGTTCTAATATTACAGGCAGAGATTTTGAACCATTTTTAAATATAGGAACCACATCTGCATTTCTGCAGTCCTTCAGTATGATTCTTGAAGAAAAAGAATCCTGAAAGATTAAAAACAGAGTAGATCTCAAGGTTTGCTTATTGTCACACTTGGCTCCTTAACCCCTTAACACCGTTACGGCGTTCTATGCCGTCGCGGCTTTAAAGGGCTTTAAAGCCGTTGCGGCGGCATAGAACGCCGTAACGGCTTAAGCCCCCAGAGGACCGGCGGTACTCACCTCCGCCGCGATCCTATTCTGGAGGGCTGCCGGACCGCCCAGACAGCCCTCCTCCGGTGAATGAGGCCCCCGGGGGCCATGTGATCGCTCTCAGAGAGCGATCACATGGCCCCCCATAGCTGGCTATGGATCTGCCAGCAGGGGGACTGTCTGAAATAGCAGACAGTCCCCCTGCTGGTGGGAAATGAAAAAAAATAAATAAACATGTTATAAAATAAATTCAATATATTTATATATATATAATATATGTATATATACATATTATATATATATAACGTCATACGTTGTGTATTTTAATACTAATATTAGTATATATATTAGTATTAAAATACACTTACAATGACGTTACATATATATAATATGTATATATATTATATATATAGTAGATATATACACATATGTTATATATATATATATATACGTATAATTACAATAATAAATAAATAAAATAATAAAATAAATACATAAAATATTGAAACAAAATTTTATTAAAATTATATATTCATATGTAATTTCATTCTAACTGTATTTTGTTATTAATATACATATATTGGTAACAAAATACACTTAGAATGACATTCTATATATATCTATCTACATATAAAATACAAATAACCGCAAATATATATATATAGATAAATACATATAATTACATAAAAGATTACATTAGTATACACGTAGAATTTAAATACCTATAAATGCATATATATTAAAATTATACGTGTATTTTTAAGTAATCTTTTAATATAATTATGTGATTTGATTAATTAAAATTTGATTGACATGCCTGACAACACAGGGAGAAAGTGCAGAGAATTTAATTCGCAAGCACTATATTTGACCCTGTAACTCTCCAAGACACCATAAAACCTGTACATAGGGGGTACTGTTTTACTCGGGAGACTTCGCTGAACTCAAATATTAGTGTTTCAAACTGGTAAATTGTATTACAACGATGATATTTTAAGTAAAAGTGCAGTTTTTTGCATTTTTTACAAACAAACGGCACTTTTATGGACTATATTATTGTTGTAATATGTTTTACTGTTTTAAAACACTAATATTTGTGTTTAGTGAGGTCTCCCGAGAATAACAATACCCCCCATGTACAGTTTTTATTGTGTTTTGGAAAGTTAGAGAGTCACATATAAGGCTTGCATTTCATTTTTTTTACATTGAAATTTGCCAGATTGGTTATGTTGCCTTTGAGAGCGTATGGTAGCCCAGGAATAAGAATTACCCCCATGATGGCATACCATTTACAAAAGTAGACAACCCAAGGTATTGCAAATGGGGTATGTCCAGTCATTTTTAGTAGCCACTTAGTCACAAACACTGGTCAAATATAATTTTTTGCTTTTTTCACACAAAAACAAATATGAACGCTAACTTTGGCCAGTGTCTGTGACTAAGTGGCTACTAAAAAAGACTAAACATACCCCACGTTCAATACCTTGGGTTTTCTACTTTTTCAAATGGTATTCCATTATGGGGGTAATTCTCATTCCTGGGCTACCACACCGTCTCAAAGGTAGCATTACTAATCTGGCAAATTTCAATTTGAAAATGGAACGTTCTATATTTGACCCTGTAACTTTCCAAAACACCATAAAACCTGTTAATGGGGGGTACTGTTGTACTCATGAGACATCGCTGATTACAAATATGTGCATTCTTTTGCAGTAATACCTAACAGTATTATGACATTAACAGCTAAAATGTCAGACGTAAATTCAAATTTAAAAAAAATCTTATTTTCTCAATTTTTTTAAAATTTTATTCATAACAAATTATGTTCCAAATATGAATAGTTAATGATAAATTAAAGCCCTGTTTCTCCTGAACAAAATGATATATAATAAGTGTGAGGGCACTTAATGTGACAGCGGTGAATTACGGGTGAACAGACATATAGCACAAATTCCAGTTTTTGTTTACGTTTTGTTTTGATCAGAACGTGTACTATTGACTCCGTCCTGAAGGGGTTAAGTACTAGTGTGTGAATACCATCTGCAACTGAGGTTTTGTTTACTTTAACTTTCTTTAGTTGCTGCAGCATCTTGTCTTCCAATCACAATATTTCTACAAGTTTTTTTTGTTTTTTTTGTGTTTTTTTTGCAGCAATCATTTGCATATCTCTTGCTGTAGGTTCCTCCTTGATATATACTGAAGAAAAATAATTATTTAAAAAGTTCTGCTTTTTCCTGATCTTAATATACTAAATATCTCTGATATCAGTGAAGCTACACTTTATATTTTATTTATGTACTTAAAAACATTTGTCGGGTTGGTCTCTTTGGCTATCACTTTTTCACATTCAATTTTAGCCAGTCAAATCTCCTTTTTACAGGCATGATTGGCTTCCTTATATTTTATGTAGGATGCCTCTGATTGACTTTTTTACCCCTTACTTGATTGTTTGACAAAAGATCAACAGTGTTTGTTATAAGCAGATGCAGACAAGAATCATTGCTAGTTGTTGCTTGCACCAATTGTAACATAAAGGTGCTGTTTAATATTGATTATTGAATACTGCATATTGATTTCCCCAGCTGAACTGCTAGTTCCTCTATCTCAATTTATGTTCAAATAATTAAAATCTCCAATAATGAAAGTGTTACCCTAATGTGCAGCTTTTCCAATTTATAGTCTTCCTCATCATTATCAATATTAGGTAGTTTAGAGCATATTCCAACTCTTTTGTCTCATGCAGATATCAATCAAACAGGCTTCTACCTTTTTTGCCTTTTTCCTTGTCCTATATCACTTGCTTAATATTTGTCCTAACTCATGGTTTTCTGTTATTTCTTGACCGGTGTATAGTCGCCATATGGGCAGTCGGACTCCAGGACAACCCTCCCACATACCTAACCCAATAATGCACTGACACTCGGGTATATGGGAAAATTTGTCCACAGCTTTATTAAACAATCTGAATAATAATAACCATATATTCAACATAACATAATAATAGTAATAATTTAACAAATAACATGGGTCATTGCCCCCCATACTCCGCCCTCGCATCCGATTCCTTCTGTTAATATAAAAGGCAATGACCCCCATATAAATAACACATATATATAACATATACCAACATTATTCCAACATACCAACTTAAAGTGCCAACATAAATTTAACCATGGCAGGGGTATACCCGGATACCCCTACCCCACCAGGTTCTGAGCCACCGACAGGACTCGAAACCTACCAACCACCAATGACCACAGTTTTCCATATCTGTCACGTTCATCCTAGGGAGCCTATTCCTTCTCCTTCAGCTCCCTATCCCGCCACAAGCTCAGACCTTGACCCCTTAAGCCGTCTGAGCTCCGCCACCCCGAAGAAATAGCGCCTTGGTTATTCCGTCTTGCCAACCCAGGTTCAGCAGGTCACATCCCACTGCCGAAAGATGAACGCCATCTGAGTGGTAGTACCCCGGCAACCCGCCTTCCAACTCGCTGTGCCGCACTACCACCCCCCCCCAACTTCCTTACGAAGCTTGCCATCAAGCTATTCACCTTCTTTCTACACTTGTCGATGGCCACCGGGTCCCTCGCGTGCCGCCACCGCCTCCTCGGGATAATCTCTGACCATACTAACATTACTCCCGGAAGCAGGTCCCTCAATTTGTTGAGGTCCTGCTTCATCCACTTCACCAACCTCCGTTGCGGTGTTAGGCCCAAGTCATTGCCCCCCGCATGTAGCACCAGCAGGTCTGGCCCTTGCCCGCCTGCCACCATCCGGAACACTTCCCGGCAAACTCCCCCCCAGCAAAAACCCCTATACCCGAACCATTGCACCACCAACTGGTCCCTTGAAAAGCCCAGCTGCTGGCCCTGAGCTCGAGCTGCGGCTCTCCTTTCGGCCCAGAAAACAAAGGAATGGCCCACGATCCATGCAACGTAGCCTGGGGAAGAGAGAAAAAACAGATTGTAACAACACCCCCTTATCGCCCTCCGGGAACCCCCGAAAAAAGGCCCGACATATCATTCTAACAACCCCAACCGCACGTACGACCGGAACCGTACTGACTCCCACCTGCCAATTCGTTTAACTACGTCATCCCCCAGACCCAACCTTGCGGCTTCCGTGGCCACCCCGATGCGAAAGGAATGCGTACCAAAGCTATCCACCCGTAACCCCATTTTTCCCAGGCCCCACCGAAAAACCTTAATAAATTGAAATCGGGAGAGGGAAGACCCATCTGCGTGCACCAGGAGGGATCCCCCAACCGTCGGCCTCCGGACCAAATACTCTGCCACCGAGGCTACCGGGCACAGAACAGAGCCCGGCAGGGCCTGAAGTGTCACATCACGGCCCACCCCCCGTGAATCCGTCTTAGATTCGGCCAGGTGAACCACCAATTTCCCCCCTTGCAGCCGAACCCCGGAGACCTGTAGGCCCCCGGCCGCTACCCGATTGGCACTCACCAACTCGCTAATCCGGAAAGCCCCGAAGAAAGCCAACAGAAACGCTGTCCGAAACAGGGACACCTCAAACTCATCAAAGCAAATTCCAGGCAGCCCACTAACCAGATCCCCCAACACCCGCACCGACACCGGGCGCCTAGTGTCTGGAAACCTGCGCCCCTTCCGATAACCCTTAAGCGCCTGCCTGATGACGAAGGACGAAGGACGTCTTCCTTCCCATGAAGCTTAAACCAGAAAGCCATCGCTGCCATGGACCTGTCAACCACTGCCGGGGAGGCCCCTTTTGCCAGCAATTGACAGGTGTACCACAGAAACGCGTCCCGGAGCGATTCCCCTTCCGGCACGCAATCCGGCCCAGCCCAAGATCGTTCCCACGAACCCCACACCTTACTGTAAGCGGCCCATGTGGCCGGTGCCAGAGAAGCCTTCACAAGTCCCCCAAGCAGGACGCTCCCAGCCGCCAAATTTCGTCCGGGCACGCCTGGCCCGTTTCCTGCGCCTCCGGTGCCACCGTCCGGAATCGGGACCACTGAAAACGAGAGAGAGCGTCAGCCACTTCGTTCAAGTACCCGGGCACATGGCGCGCGCGAAAGACAACATTGCGGGACATGCACATTAGGACGAAGTGCCGCAGCAACCGGACCACCGGTTTCGACGCCGCCGACTGATTATTCACTGCGTGCACTACCGCCATATTGTCAGAGAAAAATACCACCTTCCTGTCCCGCAGCCCTTCCCCCCATAGAGCCATCGCAACCACCAGCGGGAACAATTCCAGGAAGGCCAGGTTCCGCATAAGGGGGCTCTGCCCCCACGCCAGCGGCCACCTCTCCGCGCACCATTTCCCACCAAAGTACGCCCCGAAGCCCACACTACCCGACGCGTCAGTGAACAGCTCCAGTTCTGTCACCGACACCCCTTCCTGCCGAAAGAACACTGTCCCATTAAAGTCCCGCAAGAAGGTATCCCACACGGCAAGGTCGGCCCTCATGGCGGACGATACCCGGATGAAATGGCGTGGGGATTGCACCCCCGCCGTAGCTGCCGACAGGCTGCGGCTAAAAACCCTACCCATCGGGATTACCCGGCAAGCGAAATTCAACATCCCGATCAACGACTGCAGCTGCCGCAGGGTGACTTTCCTCGCCCGCGCTACTGCTGCCACCGACCCTTTCAGCCCTTGCAGCTTTGCCAGCGGCAGCCGACATTCGCCCCGCACTGAGTCAATCTCCAACCCCAGGAAACTAAGGCACACTGCCGGGCCTTCCGTTTTATCCGCTGCCAGCGGGACCCCGAAGCACCCAGCGACCCACTCAATAGTCCGCAGCAAATGCTGGCAAGCAGGAGTGCTTGCCGGCCCCACGCAGAAGAAGTCGTCCAAATAGTGCACCACTGATCCATTCCCTGCCTCCGCCCGTACCACCCATTCGAGGAAAGTGCTGAACTTCTCAAAGTATGAGCACGAGATGGAACAGCCCATGGGGAGGCACAAGTCCACAAAGTATGCCCCTTCAAAGAAACACCCCAGAAGGTGGTGACATGCCGGGTGGACCGGAAGCAGCCGAAATGCTGCCTCAATGTCCACCTTTGCCATCAGCGCCCCGCGCCCGGCCTTCTTAACCAGCTCGACCGCCCGGTCGAATGATGCATATGAGACCGAGCACAACTCTTTGTCGATATCATCATTCACCGACGCTCCCTTGGGGTAGGAGAGGTGGTGGATGAGCCTGAACTTCCCCGGCTCTTTCTTGGGTACCACCCCGAGCGGGGAAACCCTAAGGCCTTCCAACGGCGGTGTCGAGAATGGGCCCGCCATCCTACCCAATAAAACTTCCTTTTCTAATTTCTCCCGCACCACCCCCGGGAACTCCGCCACCGACTTAAGGTTGCGCCGCACCCCAGATCCCCCCCTGTCCCGGAACGGGATAAAAAACCCTTGCCCAAAGCCCGCCCGTAGCAACTCGGCGTCTGCCCTGTTACCGTAGCGGCTTAGCCATGGCTCCATCGCGTCTAGCCTCACCGGGGTTAAGCCCCGGGGCAGAGGAGACCCCTCCTCCCCCCCCAACCGTAGCAGCGACTCCGGTATGTCCTGACTTCCCCTTTTTGAAGCATCGGTTAAGCCCGTGTGTGCCCCCGCAGCCGGAGCACTCGTGCTTAAAACGACAGGTGTTCCCCCATTTGCACTGGCCTTCATTGAAGAGCCAGCATAAGCCCTTTTGCAAGGCGGCCGACGAGGCGGACTGCCCCTTTGCGCCGGCCGTGTGCTGAAAGGGCTGCGCCTTCTGCGCCATCATCAATTTCATCCAGAGGGGCAGGTCCATTTGGTCCCATCTCATACCCGGATTAGCCGCCAAGCGCTGCCGGAACTGCTCATCATACCGCCACCACGCCAGCCCGTCGTAGGTGCGGTATGCCTCCCAAATTCCGTCTAAATAGCAAAACAGGGAGGAGCACGATTCCGGCGATTTCTCACCTAGGACACTGGCCAGGACGCAGAACGCCCTTAGCCAGTTGCCAAAAGATTTCGGTATCTTACGATACCGCTTCTTTTTCTCCTCCTCCTCTTTTTTCTCGTCTTTCTTATCTTCCTCCTTGAGGTCTATAAACTCCTCTAAGGGGAGAAGGGAAAAGATTTCACAGAATTCGCCCTTCCAGATCTTGTCTTTCACCTCCTGTTTGAGGTGCACCCCGAGCGGACCAGCGAACGACACGTATGCGTGCTGTCTGGCCGCATCAGGGACCCC
>OW240917.1:194768623-194810681 GCA_933207985.1 Pelobates cultripes
CTCCCGGTATCTCTGGCTGCTGTTGGAGGGGGAGGCTGGTTGCCCCCACTCCCCAGGACGTTGGTTGCTGTAAGGTGGAGGGATCGACCATCACCTCCTCCTGGAACTCAGGTCGCCGCTGGGGAGAGAGACCAGTTGTCTCCTCTCCCTGTATATAATGCTGCCGCTGGGGACCTGGGCTGACTGCCCAGCATCCCTGTAGGGCTGGCAGAGAGACTTCGGTCCCATCTCCGCTTGCCATCTCTGTGTGTCCCCAGGACGCGTCTATGAGGTCCACTACCTCAGGTACCTCTGGTTGGTGGAGGAGAGGGAGGCCGGTTGCCTCCCCTCCCCAGGACGCTGGTTGCTGTATGGGGGAGGGATCTACCATCACCTCCTCCTGGAACTCAGACTGCTGCTGGGAAGGGAGACCGGTTGTCTCCTCTCCCTGTGAGATACACTGCCGCTGGGGATCTGGGCCGGGTACCCAGCATCCCTGTGGGGCAGGTGGAGAGACCTCGGTTCCATCTCCACCTGCCATCTGTGGGTCTTCCCAGGACCGTTCCATAAGGTTGCTCACCTCTGGGGCTGGTTGGACAGAAGAGGGTAGGGTGTCCAGCTAATCCTCTGGGCTGAGGGACGGTGATTGGGCCAAGTTGAACAGGCGTCGGTAGCTCTGCTCCAGCCCCCACTCCATTGCGACCAGATGACTCAGGTCTGGCCCCAGGTCGTCCGCTCGGGGAAGATCCAGCAGGGTTTCCCTGATGTTGTGGATGTCCCAGAACCAAAACTCTGTGGGGCATCCAAAGTCATCGCCCTCCTCATAGGCCTCCCACAGTAAGCCCGGGCCATTATAATCCTTTCCCTCGGGCAGATAGTGGTTAGTCATCGAGGGGTTGCGCTGGGTGGCGTACCACTTTAATGCCCGGTAAGCTGCATCTAGCCACAACTCCTTCCAACTTAAATCCCAGAGTTTCAACAACCATTCATCCAAGGGTTGCTCCCCTAGGAAAGGGGAGCGCAGGGCCTCGAGTACCTGGAACCGCTGCTCGTCACTGGGAAGGCTCTCTCCCCGCCGCCGTTGTACCTTTTCCAGGGCATCGTGCCACATCTCCGTACAAGTGACATCTCTCCAGTCCAGTATGCACTCCTCTGATACAGGCCCGTCCTGTTGGGCCAAGTGCTGCTGCAACCTCCAGCGAAACTCCTCTTCCATGTTGCTGTGGATAGGGACGCTGCCGGTAGCTAGCTCTATCCCTTGAGTTCCTCTGAAGCCAGGGTCGCTGCACAAGTGCTAGCGTTGCCCTCAATTATAAATCCGTAACTCCACACGTTACCGCTGTCTCCGAGCTGCTGGTCCTCGCACTAGGACGCCATCCCACCGCTGCCACCAAATGTGACGGAACGCTGGCACTCCGACTGAGTACCTCCACCAATCGATGCTCCTAGTGCTCGCTGAGGACTCCAAGCACTCCAACCGACACCATCAGCACTGCAGACCCCACTTCCAGCGATGCAACTGCGCCGGGGTCTCTGCTGCTTCCACCCACCCTGGACCCAAGGCCAGGATCCAGCTTCCAGTGGGTGAACCTCTCTTTCCCCAGAGAGCAGGAACAGGAACAAATGAAGCTATTGCAAGAGCTTCCTCTGGGGAGTAAGTGATTATAGCAATCCCCAGAGTGTAGGTATCCCTTCCCCCAAACATGAGCCAAGGCTTAATGCTGGAACAAGACTGATTTACTGGCACACAGAACTCGCAATTTATGCAACACAAAACTCCTCCTCTGGGCCAGGCTAGATAATTGAGTTTCTACAATCCACAAAGCTCAATTATCTGCTGGCCAGATATTATACAGTTTCATAAAACACACAGGGACCCCAAAACATGCAATAACTCCATAAAAAGTATATCCTTGGAACCGGGGGATCTGGGTGAACCACATATCCAAAATTCACCCAGATCCGTTCAGTACTTTGGAAGATACAGTTTAATGCAGATTCCACAGAACATATACAGGCTAAATGAAAAACAATCACTGTATAATGTGTCCTCTGCTGTATAGTCCAAAACCACTGCACGATGTCTCTGTGCACCAAATACTGGCGAGATGGCACCGTGTTGAAAAGTCCAAACAGTGTCTGTGAGTTAAAATGGCCGCCATCCATTGTTCTCACCATGTGCTTCTGATACAGGAAATGGTGGCCACCCAGTAACTCCACAGTATGTCCCCAGATGGTTCTTAAGGGGCCAGCAGCAGCACAACACAAATCCATTATGCCCAAATCATGTCTTTAAAGGGCAATACATCCCAGGGGCCATAGTCACAGGGCAAGAGGCGGGCAAGCAGTCCTCTCCAGGCACAAGTGGCGAAGGGCACTTCGTCACACATGTCTTGCATGGAAAAAACGTATTATTAAAGTTTATTTCTCCTTGAAAGTATACAAGTTGCATATCTATTTATTAAGGAATGAACATGGAAAATTTTTCAAACAATAATATTCTGCAAATCTCACTAGGGATTCACCTGCTTCAAACGTAATTCATTTTACATGACCGGTGTATAGTCGCCATATGGGCAGTCGGACTCCAGGACAACCCTCCCACATACCTAACCCAATAATGCACTGACACTCGGGTATATGGGAAAATTTGTCCACAGCTTTATTAAACAATCTGAATAATAATAACCATATATTCAACATAACATAATAATAGTAATAATTTAACAAATAACATGGGTCATTGCCCCCCATACTCCGCCCTCGCATCCGATTCCTTCTGTTAATATAAAAGGCAATGACCCCCATATAAATAACACATATATATAACATATACCAACATTATTCCAACATACCAACTTAAAGTGCCAACATAAATTTAACCATGGCAGGGGTATACCCGGATACCCCTACCCCACCAGGTTCTGAGCCACCGACAGGACTCGAAACCTACCAACCACCAATGACCACAGTTTTCCATATCTGTCACGTTCATCCTAGGGAGCCTATTCCTTCTCCTTCAGCTCCCTATCCCGCCGCTGTGAAAAAACGGGATATCCCCTAACCATAAACAATATCTATAGGGAGGGTGGGCGGGACAAACTTAGCCAGGTAGGAAATTAGAAGTGAGCTCACTTAAAATGGCTGCCTATTTAAATAGCCCAGCCTACTTACCCATAACTCCATACTTCCTTCCCTCCTCCTATGCCCGCCTCCTAACCCCTGTCAAGGCCCTTTTTTCGCTTAGCTGTGCTTTGGCTGCATGGGGCTACATGACCGGTGTATAGTCGCCATATGGGCAGTCGGACTCCAGGACAACCCTCCCACATACCTAACCCAATAATGCACTGACACTTGGGTATATGGGAAAATTTGTCCACAGCTTTATTAAACAATCTGAATAATAATAACCATATATTCAACATAACATAATAATAGTAATAATTTAACAAATAACATGGGTCATTGCCCCCCATACTCCGCCCTCGCATCCGATTCCTTCTGTTAATATAAAAGGCAATGACCCCCATATAAATAACACATATATATAACATATACCAACATTATTCCAACATACCAACTTAAAGTGCCAACATAAATTTAACCATGGCAGGGGTATACCCGGATACCCCTACCCCACCAGGTTCTGAGCCACCGACAGGACTCGAAACCTACCAACCACCAATGACCACAGTTTTCCATATCTGTCACGTTCATCCTAGGGAGCCTATTCCTTCTCCTTCAGCTCCCTATCCCGCCACAAGCTCAGACCTTGACCCCTTAAGCCGTCTGAGCTCCGCCACCCCGAAGAAATAGCGCCTTGGTTATTCCGTCTTGCCAACCCAGGTTCAGCAGGTCCCATCCCACTGCCGAAAGATGAACGCCATCTGAGCGGTAGTACCCCGGCAACCCGCCTTCCAACTCGCTGTGCCGCACTACCACCCCCCCCAACTTCCTTACGAAGCTTGCCATCAAGCTATTCACCTTCTTTCTACACTTGTCGATGGCCACCGGGTCCCTTGCGTGCCGCCACCGCCTCCTCGGGATAATCTCTGACCATACTAACATTACTCCCGGAAGCAGGTCCCTCAATTTGTTGAGGTCCTGCTTCATCCACTTCACCAACCTCCGCTGCGGTGTTAGGCCCAAGTCATTGCCCCCCGCATGTAGCACCAGCAGGTCTGGCCCCCGTCCGCCCGCCTGCCACCATCCGGAACACTTCCCGGCAAACTCCCCCCCAGCAAAAACCCCTATACCCGAACCATTGCACCACCAACTGGTCCCTTGAAAAGCCCAGCTGCTGGCCCTGAGCTCGAGCTGCGGCTCTCCTTTCGGCCCAGAAAACAAAGGAATGGCCCACAATCCATGCAACGTAGCCTGGGGAAGAGAGAAAACAGATTGTAACAACACCCCCTTATCGCCCTCCGGGAACCCCCGAAAAAAGGCCCGACATATCATTCTAACAACCCCAACCGCACGTACGACCGGAACCGTACTGACTCCCACCTGCCAATTCGTTTAACTACGTCATCCCCCAGACCCAACCTTGCGGCTTCCGTGGCCGCCCCGATGCGAAAGGAATGCGTACCAAAGCTATCCACCCGTAACCCCATTTTTCCCAGGCCCCACCGAAAAACCTTAATAAATTGAAATCGGGAGAGGGAAGACCCATCTGCGTGCACCAGGAGGGATCCCCCAACCGTCGGCCTCCGGACCAAATACTCTGCCACCGAGGCTACCGGGCACAGAACAGAGCCCGGCAGGGCCCGAAGTGTCACATCACGGCCCACCCCCCGTGAATCCGTCTTAGATTCGGCCAGGTGAACCACCAATTTCCCCCCTTGCAGCCGAACCCCGGAGACCTGTAGGCCCCCGGCCGCTACCCGATTGGCACTCACCAACTCGCTAATCCGGAAAGCCCCGAAGAAAGCCAACAGAAACGCTGTCCGAAACAGGGACACCTCAAACTCATCAAAGCAAATTCCAGGCAGCCCACTAACCAGATCCCCCAACACCCGCACCGACACCGGGCGCCTAGTGTCTGGAAACCTGCGCCCCTTCCGATAACCCTTAAGCGCCTGCCTGATGACGAAGGACTTGGTAACGTCCTCCTTCCCATGAAGCTTAAACCAGAAAGCCATCGCTGCCATGGACCTGTCAACCACTGCCGGGGAGGCCCCTTTTGCCAGCAATTGACAGGTGTACCACAGAAACGCGTCCCGGAGTGATTCCCCTTCCGGCACGCAATCCGGCCCAGCCCAAGATCGTTCCCACGAACCCCACACCTTACTGTAAGCGGCCCATGTGGCCGGTGCCAGAGAAGCCTTCACAAGTCCCCCAAGCAGGACGCTCCCAGCCGCCAAATTTCGTCCGGGCACGCCTGGCCCGTTTCCTGCGCCTCCGGTGCCACCGTCCGGAATCGGGACCACTGAAAACGAGAGAGAGCGTCAGCCACTTCGTTCAAGTACCCGGGCACATGGCGCGCGCGAAAGACAACATTGCGGGACATGCACATTAGGACGAAGTGCCGCAGCAACCGGACCACCGGTTTCGACGCCGCCGACTGATTATTCACTGCGTGCACTACCGCCATATTGTCAGAGAAAAATACCACCTTCCTGTCCCGCAGCCCTTCCCCCCATAGAGCCATCGCAACCACCAGCGGGAACAATTCCAGGAAGGCCAGGTTCCGCATAAGGGGGCTCTGCCCCCACGCCAGCGGCCACCTCTCCGCGCACCATTTCCCACCAAAGTACGCCCCGAAGCCCACACTACCCGACGCGTCAGTGAACAGCTCCAGTTCTGTCACCGACACCCCTTCCTGCCGAAAGAACACTGTCCCATTAAAGTCTCGCAAGAAGGTATCCCACACGGCAAGGTCGGCCCTCATGGCGGACGATACCCGGATGAAATGGCGTGGGGATTGCACCCCCGCCGTAGCTGCCGACAGGCTGCGGCTAAAAACCCTACCCATCGGGATTACCCGGCAAGTGAAATTCAACATCCCGATCAACGACTGCAGCTGCCGCAGGGTGACTTTCCTCGCCCGCGCTACTGCTGTCACCGACCCTTTCAGCCCTTGCAGCTTTGCCAGCGGCAGCCGACATTCGCCCCGCACTGAGTCAATCTCCAACCCCAGGAAACTAAGGCACACTGCCGGGCCTTCCGTTTTATCCGCTGCCAGCGGGACCCCGAAGCACCCAGCGACCCACTCAATAGTCCGCAGCAAATGCTGGCAAGCAGGAGTGCTTGCCGGCCCCACGCAGAAGAAGTCGTCCAAATAGTGCACCACTGATCCATTCCCTGCCTCCGCCCGTACCACCCATTCGAGGAAAGTGCTGAACTTCTCAAAGTATGAGCACGAGATGGAACAGCCCATGGGGAGGCACAAGTCCACAAAGTATGCCCCTTCAAAGAAACACCCCAGAAGGTGGTGACATGCCGGGTGGACCGGAAGCAGCCGAAATGCTGCCTCAATGTCCACCTTTGCCATCAGCGCCCCGCGCCCGGCCTTCTTAACCAGCTCGACCGCCCGGTCAAATGATGCATATGAGACCGAGCACAACTCTTTGTCGATATCATCATTCACCGACGCTCCCTTGGGGTAGGAGAGGTGGTGGATGAGCCTGAACTTCCCCGGCTCTTTCTTGGGTACCACCCCGAGCGGGGAAACCCTAAGGCCTTCCAACGGCGGTGCCGAGAACGGGCCCGCCATCCTACCCAATAAAACTTCCTTTTCTAATTTCTCCCGCACCACCCCCGGGAACTCCGCCACCGACTTAAGGTTGCGCCGCACCCCAGATCCCCCCCTGTCCCGGAACGGGATAAAAAACCCTTGCCCAAAGCCCGCCCGTAGCAACTCGGCGTCTGCCCTGTTACCGTAGCGGCTTAGCCATGGCTCCATCGCGTCTAGCCTCACCGGGGTTAAGCCCCGGGGCAGAGGAGACCCCTCCTCCCCCCCCAACCGTAGCAGCGACTCCGGTATGTCCTGACTTCCCCTTTTTGAAGCATCGGTTAAGCCCGTGTGTGCCCCCGCAGCCGGAGCACTCGTGCTTAAAACGACAGGTGTTCCCCCATTTGCACTGGCCTTCATTGAAGAGCCAGCATAAGCCCTTTTGCAAGGCGGCCGACGAGGCGGACTGCCCCTTTGCGCCGGCCGTGTGCTGAAAGGGCTGCGCCTTCTGCGCCATCATCAATTTCATCCAGAGGGGCAGGTCCATTTGGTCCCATCTCATACCCGGATTAGCCGCCAAGCGCTGCCGGAACTGCTCATCATACCGCCACCACGCCAGCCCGCCGTAGGTGCGGTATGCCTCCCAAATTCTGTCTAAATAGCAAAACAGGGAGGAGCACGATTCCGGCGATTTCTCACCTAGGACACTGGCCAGGACGCAGAACGCCCTTAGCCAGTTGCCAAAAGATTTCGGTATCTTACGATACCGCTTCTTTTTCTCCTCCTCCTCTTTTTTCTCGTCTTTCTTATCTTCCTCCTTGAGGTCTATAAACTCCTCTAAGGGGAGAAGGGAAAAGATTTCACAGAATTCGCCCTTCCAGATCTTGTCTTTCACCTCCTGTTTGAGGTGCACCCCGAGCGGACCAGCGAACGACACGTATGCGTGCTGTCTGGCCGCATCAGGGACCCCCCCACCAGTCAACTCCGCCCGCTCACTCGCTGCGTCCGCCCTGCTGCCAGCCGCTCCCGAATCCCCGCTCGAACTCGGTTCTGCGGAGATAACACCCGTGGCCCCTGTCCCTGTGCCCACACCTGACCTACACCGCCCCCCGTGTCACCCCCCGCTCCCAGCGAGTGGAGAAGTGTTTGTAGTGTGTGAATCAATGTACTGGATTGCAACGATGCACAGGACTCACCGGCCAAGCCCCCCAGTCTCCGAGCGCTGGGGGCTGCGTTGTCCACTGTAATCCGTCCGGGAGGAGCGACCTCCGTTAACGCCCCGCCGACCGGGGAGCCAACCCGGTGCCCAGCTAACACAGAAGATGACCGGCTCCGAGACCTGTAACGAGGAGAAGATGTCCTGGGTAGGGTGTAACGATAGCCTGTCACCCTCTCACCCCGACCCGGGGAGCGCCTGCCCTTCACCAAAGCCTCCCTCCGTGTGGTGCCCGTAGTCCGTGCTCCAGAGGCCTGGATGGCCCCGCCCCGTGGGCTACGACTCCTTCCCCCCCAGCGTTCGGTCCGCCCCCGCCGACCATGCCTGGGGGCCCTGACCCTGCTCCTGTCTGACCCCTCAGAGGTGGAACTGTCCTGTCTTGACCTACCCCTAGCTCCCCCGGCTCCCTGATCCCTAACTGGGGATGGGCTAATGCTGCTAGACCCCGAGCTAGACCCCCCCCTCCTGCCACTGCGCCCCAGCACCTGCCTGTCCACCCGGGCCAACCCCCCACCCCCACCTTGACGGGCTCCCCGGCCTTCAACACCCCCTTTATCCAGCCTAGCCACTGCCTGATCAGCTAACCCCCCTGCTCCCAGGGGCCCCGACTGCCCCACAGGCCCAGGCCCACCCCTAATCCCAGAGGGAGACCCCCTGTCTAATCTTGTAGAACTGAGGGACCCCTTAGGTGCCCCTGACCTCTTCCCCCTCACTACCCGCCCCTTCTCCAGTACCACTGAACTACCCTGGGCACCGCCCACGACCCCCCTCCTTTCCCCTTGTAACCCTAGAGTGGCCGGCCTAGTACCCCCCATCCCTCCATCTCCACTACCCCCAGGCAACTCCTTCCCAGCACCCAGCACGCCAAGAGAGCCCCTGGCGGGGCCCCCTGCACTTGCCTGTCTGTCCTGGGGCCTGCCGGACGGCTTCACGGTTCGGCCCCGCCTGTTGCATCCGCTGACCTCCTGGTCGTCCTCCTGGGCTGCGGCCCCACGTGGTCCATCACTTCAGGGGGCCCGGCCGGTGCCGCGGCCCCCGCTCCTGGCGCGGCCCCCTCCGACCTGGGAGCCGGACCGCCGCCGTCACGGGCAGCTTGTCCCCAAGGCCACGGTAGCGCGCTGGGAGGCGGGGCCTCGACCGCGCTGCTACCGGGCCTGCTGCGGCCTCCTCCCGCCGCCATGCGCCCGCTGGGTCCAGCTTCACCGGGCCCCACGCCCGGGCTCAGCCTCCGTGGCGGCCTCCTGGCCCGCACTGGATGATCCTGCGCGCCCTCCTGGGCCGCCATTCCCGCCAGGGCCGGTCCGAGTTGGGCCCGCAACCAATCCGCTCCATGACCCCGCGCTGCTGACCGGATCCCCTCCAGCAGCCTCTCCACTTCGTCCATGGCCCTGCAGAAATGACAAGAAAGAAAAAAGGCCCTACCTAACCCAATCTGCACACACAGAAGTGCACACAAACTCAGTCAGGTAGGAAATTAGAAGTGAGCTCACTTAAAATGGCTGCCTATTTAAATAGCCCAGCCTACTTACCCATAACTCCATACTTCCTTCCCTCCTCCTATGCCCGCCTCCTAACCCCTGTCAAGGCCCTTTTTTCGCTTAGCTGTGCTTTGGCTGCATGGGGCTACAATCCTTGCCAAACTATTTATAACAATTTAAGTTAACTGTCCCGTCATTTGTCTCAACTCACCATGTTTCTGTTATTCCCATTAAGTTATATTGTTTATATTATTGCCTCTGGTCCCCCCCATTTTGTTATCTAGGCTCCTTGAATTAGCACGCATACATTTAACATTGTCATGAGCCATTTGCACTGCATGTTAATATTTGACATACCTCCTCTTTTCGTATCTCATCCTGCTCCCTATCTTCTCTTCTTGTTCTGAACTAAGGCGGTTGAACACACACAAAGCAAACATTTCACTCAGTATCACTGAGTACAAAACAAACGAATGGAAGTTTTGCCGCTGTGCGATTTAGATTATATGACATGTATTTTTACAATTAAGTATTTTTTGATGTGCTGCACTCACAGAAATGAGTGAATTATTCACTGGTTTAGAATGTATTCAATCTTTTTTACATTTTGGGCACAGTGACCAAATGTTTCAATGCCCTAGACATTCCATGGACTAAAACAGGTGCAACTGTCAACTTTGGTAAAGGCTTTTTACTTGATATGTCCAAGATATTTTCTTACATGCTGTCTTCTCTTCATTTTATCTTGATCATTGACTTTTATCAGTTCACGTTTGTTTGTGTATATTCGGATATGTGATCAATTTCTGTGATTCCCGTGTTATGTTCGCCATGCGTACCATCTGTTGTATTCATTTACACTTTGTTTTCATTAAACCTTCATTTATGTTTCAACATACCAGTAGGTTTTTTGTTTTTTAAATGCGTGTTTGCTTAAAATGTGTACACACGAACATCTGGTCGCGTAAACCTAATTTCATCTACTGCCTATGGTACAATATCCAAAAGCCCAGTCCTTTGAAGTCTGCAAATTCTCTTTATTTTTTACAATTAATTGTACAGTTTTGTGTGGTTTACAGTGGAGCATTTGTTTAGTATAATTTGCTTTCTTAACTCAGCTAGTTAAATCCTGGGTTTCCCACAGTGGGTCAAGCACACAGTTAAAATCACCACAAATGTTGGTCCTTCTTTAAAAACATCTAACTTTTTAAAACATTTCACAAAAAATTGTGTGTTGGGTGCATATATGTTAGCTACGGTGATCTGTTGATTAATGAGAATTCCCCTATCCGTATACTCTTTATTTGAGCTTTTAACCCCTTACTTGATTGTTTGACAAAAGATTAACATTGTTAGTTATATGCAGATGCAGACAAGCATCCTTTCTAGTTCTTGCGTGCACCAATTGTAACATGAAGGTGTTGTTTAGTATTGATTATTAAATACTGCATTTTGATTTCCCCAGCTGAACTGTGCGTTCTAGACCTGTCTCTATGAAATAGGATAGGAACCCCTTTAGATTTTGAGTTGGAATACATGTGATAGATCTTTGGGTATTTATTGGATTTCAAATTTGGTGGGTTTCTCCTACAAAAATGTCATGATAGTAGGGGAGAGGAGCACAGACTCTGTGGAGTTCCACTGACTATGCACAGAAGGCATACAAACATCCCTGCTAAACGATCTAAGTGAGATCTTAAAGGACCACTATAGTGCCAGGAAAACATACTCGTTTTCCTGGCACTATAGTGCCCTGAGGGTGCCCCCACCCTCAGGGACCCCCTCCCGCCCGGCTCTGGAAGGGGAAAGGGGTAAAAACGTACCTTTTTCCAGCGCTGGGCGGGGAGCTCTCCTCCTTCTCTCCTCCTCCTCCTCCATTCCTCCTCCTGGGCTGAATGCGCACGCGCGGCAAGAGCTGCGCGCGCATTCAGCCCGTCGCATAGGAAAGCATTTACAATGCTTTCCTATGGACGCTGGCGTGCTCTCACTGTGAAAAATCACAGTGAGAAGCACGCAAGCGCCTCTAGTGGCTGTCAATGAGACAGCCACTAGAGGATTAGGGGGAAGGCTTAACCCATTCATAATTATAGCAGTTTCTCTGAAACTGCTATAATTATGAAAAAATGGGTTAACCCTAGAAGGACCTGGCACCCAGACCACTTCATTAAGCTGAAGTGGTCTGGGTGCCTAGAGTGGTCCTTTAAGCAACCTGTAGATGTTGTCAGAAGTTGGGTATCACTTTAACTGTGTGGCGTCCCTGCACTGATTAATTTCATGTACAAAGCAAGAAGAAGAAAGCTATATAACAAGAGAGAGTTCCCAAATGGGGAGGGAAGAAGAAGTTTGCTAAGTACACAGCAGTTAACCATAAGGTTAAAGGGAAACTATAGTGCCAGGAAAGCAAACTCATTTTATAAAAACTGCAATAATTACCACTACAGGGTTAAAGGTGATGGGTGTTTGCACCCAGACCACTTCAATGAGCTGAAGTGGTCTGGGTGCCTACAGTGTCCCTTTAACCCCTTAAGGACCACACTTCTGGAATAAAAGGGAATCATGACATGTCAGACGCCATGTGTCCTTAAGGGGCTAATTATACTGTAACACTGATGACACATGAGGGTAGAAAAGCAACATCTGCTAAACTAAAACAAGTTACCCTTGCACTGCAATCTAAGGAGGGAGGGGGGTTAAAGTTGTAAGTGAACAGCATGTAAAGAGACCCTAGGGCCCTAAAAATAATCATATCAGAAATTAAAAAAAAAATTGTGATGTACATAGAGTGTACAAGGAGTTGAACTGAAAAAAAAGTTAAGGGATTATTAAGATAAATAAAATAAAATGTGCATTAGTATCCATACTAAATAATCATATCAGAAATTACAAAAAAAATTGTGATGTACATAGAGTGTACAAGGAGTTGAACTGAAAAAAAAGTTAAGGGATTATTAAGATAAATAAAATAAAATGTGCATTAGTATCCATACAGAACATAAAATATTCCATTATGAGGGTGTAATTTAGAGAGGTAAACCTTGCATTAAAAACTGTGGTTTGTGTACCGGTATGTGCCATCAAGTGGCTAAACTTTTGTTTTTGTTTGGTGTTTGTGAAAATCAACTTGTTAAGTGGCTGCAATAATAGAACGTTATCTGAAACGGCTACATTGAGGGAAAAAAGTATTTGATCCACTGTTGATTTTAAATGTTTGCCCACTGACAAAGAAATTATCAGTCTATAATTTTAATATTAGGAAACATTAACCCCTTAAGGACCGAGGACGGTTCAGGACCGTCATCGGCATTTTTGCCTTGAGGACCGATGACGGTCCTGAACCGTCCAAATGGTCTGAGCTACTTACCTGATCGCCGTCGTTCCCCCGGCGGCGATCAGCGTGGCTCCGGTTGTGGGGAGACTGCCTGCAGCCCAGACAGTCTCCCCACGGCAGATTAGGACCCCTGTGGCCATGTGATCGCTTAACACAGCGATCACATGGTCACAATAGGTGTCCATGTGTCTGCCTGCAGGGGGACTGTCTGTGCTGACAGGCAGTCTCCCTGCTAGTGTAAAAATAAAAAAATAAAGTTAGTGTTAATAAAAAAAATAAAAAAAAATTATATATGTGTATATATGATATATAGACATATATTATATCTATATAATATATGTCTATATATCATATATATAATGCCATACTAAGTGTATTTTTATATTAATATGTACTTATATTAATATAAAAATACACTTATAATTAAATTACACACGTATATATATAATATATATAATAACTATATATATTGTATATATATATTATTATAAAATATAAATAATAAGTAATTTAAATTTAATTTTTTTTTAAATAATAATAAAAAAAAAAAAAATTATATAGCTATATGAAATTTTATTCTAACTGTATTTTAAAATTAATATATATATATTTATATCAAAATACACTTAGAATGAATTTGTATATATATCTATGTATATAAAAATAAATAAAAATAATAAGAAATATACATACGTCCATATACAAAATTACATAAATAATTATATAAATATACACGTAGACTTCAAATATATAAATATGCATATATATTTAAATTCTACGTGCGTATTTATGTAATATTTTTACATAATTCAGTAATTTTATTGATTGCAATTTGAGGGACCTGCCTGCCAACCCAGGCCGAAATTCCAGAGAATTTAATTTGCTAGCACTGTATTTTACCCTGTAACGTTCTACGACACCCTAAAACCTGTACATGGGGGGTACTGTTTTACTCGGGAGACTTCGCTGAACACAAATATTAGTGATTCAAAACAGTAAAACATATCACAGCGATGATATTGTCAGTGAAAGTGACTTTTTTTGCATTTTTCACACACAAACAGCACTTTTACTGATGATATAATTGTTGTGATACGTTTTCCAGTTTTTAAACACTAATATTTGTGTTCAGCAAAGTCTCCCGAGTAAAACAGTACCCCCCATGTACAGGTTTTATAGCATTTTTGAAAGTTACAAGGTCAAATATATGGGTCAAATATTTTTACATTGAAAATGGCCAGGTTGGTTACGTTGCCTTTGAGAGCGTATGGTAGCCCAGGAATGAGAATTACCCCCATGATGGCATACCATTTGCAAAAGAAGACAACCCAAGGTATTGCAAATGGGGTATGTCCAGTCTTTTTTAGTAACCACTTGGTCACAAACACTGGCCAAAATTAGCGTTCAATTTAGTTTTTTTACTTTTTTCACACACAAACAAATATGAATGCTTACTTTGGCCAGTGTTTTCGACTAAGTGGCTACTAAAAAAGACTGGACATACCCCATATTGAATACCCTGGGTTGTCTACTTTAAAAAAAATATGTACATGTGGGGTGTTATTCAGAGATTTATGACAGATAATAGTGTTACAATGTCACTATTGATAAATTTTAAAAATGTATGTTTTGAAACCGCAATATCCTACTTGTACCTATAGCCCTATAACATGCAAAAAAAAGCAAAAAAGCACGTAAACACTAGGTATTTTTAAACTCAGGACAAAATTTTGAATCTATTTAGCAGTTTTTTTCATTCGCTTTTGTAGATGAGTAAAAGATTTTTCAAGTAAAAGTCAAAAAACATGTATTTTTTTCAATTTTTCATCAGATTTTTGTATTTTTTTTAAATTAAAATACATGAGATTATATAAATAATGGTATGTAAAGAAAGCCCCTTTTGTCCTGAAAAAACAATATATAATTTGTATGGGAACAGTAAATGAGAGAGCGGAAAATTACAGCCAAACACAAACACCACAAAAGTGTAAAAATATGCCTGGTCGCAAATGTACAACATCGCAAAAACAGTCCAGTCCTTAAGGGGTTAAACAAATAAAGTAAAATAAATAGAAATAAAACAAAAGCAGATGCCGTGTTGTTTATGATATGGAGTATAGAAGAGTTCCGGTGGACAGGTCGGTTGTGTCCCCAAACCAGTAAGGGAAAGTTCCTTCCACCATTGAAGGTTTTAATGTTAGGCCAGTCACTAGTGGAGTCCCATTCAGGAAGCATCGGATGAGGTGTCTGGTATTGCCTTAGAAGTTGAAGGTGCAGGGGTCCAATCAGCAGCCATCTTCTGTGTGGAACCAGATGAAGTTGGCAATACATCATGAGCTTGGAGTTTCCAAGCCTTTTTTCACCTCTGCTAGAGTACCAAACTCCAAACCAGCAGCTTAGTCGGGTATCCCCAACAGTAGGAGATTGTATGGGCTTGGAGGCACCTCATCGCCTCAAAGAATTACCTTATGCACGACAGCGTGGATACAGAGAGGTCAGCATATGGTGAGCATATCTGGAACGGTGTGGGAAATGCTTTTAGTTTTCTGGTGGCCCCCATCAAGGTCTCTCTAGCTTGGTAAAAATGCAGACGTACAATTGTGTCTTTTGGCAGCCTATGCGCTATGTCCACCTGCCAGTCCCCATCTGGCAAAAAAGGTAAGTAAACAAAGCCTGAATCCACACATCGTTCAACAGGCCCTGCCATCAAAATCAGCTATCATTGTGTAGTCTGCATCAGTTGTGGTAAAGTGATCAATAAGCTCATTGAGAGCAACACATAGCTCATCTATGCAGCTTTCAAGATGCACAGTCCAATCACCCAGATTTTGTAACTTTCATGTGGAGATCCGAAATTCATCCAAAAATCTATCTGTAGGTTGGAGCGATTGGAGCACCAAATGCAGCTTTCGTGCCAACTTGTCTGAGAGCTGTGCTATGGACTGAAAATCAGAGACATTATCTGAGATGAGGTGGTCTCCATTGCGTCTTCTTCTCGCCATTTCCATGCCATGCTCTTCCCTGGATTGGCAGTAGTTCTGCCCTCTCCAGAGACTCCATGGGACTTGTGTGGAGACAAGGGTAGGAAGGGTACCTGTGAAGGTGCTTGTTAATGTTGTTGTCAGCTTTGGATGTTGCTGGATTGTCTTGCAAGGCCTCTAGTGAGCAGAGCTCAGCTCACATGCATCCGATTGCCATGATTAATCCATGCCCTTGCAACCGCCACTTTCAAGCTAACTACTAATAAATATATCTGAACTATTTTCTGTACCCTTCTGGAATTATTTCCTTGGAGCAACTAAGCAACAGACAAGCTTTTTTGGGCTGTGTTCTTTCCATTTATGTAGGGGCCCCCGGCCGCCCTAAATTGTTTGAAAAACAGCCGCTGCAGGGCCGGTCCTGGGCACCAGGAGGAGGGGGGTTCCGCGCGGAACTGGCCGATGGCCTGTCACAAGGGTGCACCGGTAGCAATGCAGAGTAGGCACCTACTTGTCCCAGATGGCAGGTGCCTACTCTGCAGGCATATACCGGCCGCGTGAGGCAAGCGGCGGCGAGGAACCACTGCCTCTGCTGATGATCTTCCTGCTCCCTCGGGCGCCCTCTCTGACATCATTCCGGCCCTGCATCACTAAACTGTGCGAGGGAGCAGAGAGGAGCAAGAAGAGCATCGAAGACACTGGACCCCGGTGAGAGGGCCCAGAGGACTCCTAAAGGTTGGAGCAACAAGAAATAAAATTAATTTGTGAGTGTGTGTCTGAAAGTAAGTGTGTGTGTCTGGAAGTGTGTGTGTGTGTGTGTGTGTGTTTGTGTGTGTGTGTGTGTGTGTCTGGAAGTGAGTGTGCATGTGTCTGTCAGTGAGTGTGTATCTGCCAGTAAGTGAGTGTGTCTGTCAATAAGTGTGTGTGTGAGTGTGTGTGTCTAGAAGTGTGAGTGTGTGTGTCTGGAAGTGTGAGTGTGTGTGTCTGGAAGTGAGTGTGTTCTGTCAGTAAGTATCTGTGTGTGTGTGTGTGTGTGTGTGTGTGTCTGGAAGTGAGTCTGTGTCTGTCACTAAGTGTGTGTGATACAAAATATTGGGAATACAGCTTAATATCTGGCAAAAAATATAAACAGAACATAGTGCAACACTATAAAGAAATTGAAAAGCAGTGCCCCTGCCATACTAATGCACTCACAGACTCCAAATGGTAAAAGCGCTTTGTATATAAATCAGGACTCTCCAGGAACCACAGGTCCCTACAGGGTATACAAAATCAGGAATTCGATGGGTAGGTATAAACAAAATTTATTTCATGAAAATGAATAAAAGTAGTAAAAACTCCCAGTCCTATACGTTTCGTTTCCACAAATAGAAACTTCCTCAGGGACTGATAATTACAATAAAAACAAATTCATGACAATACAATAAAAATACAGCCTCTTAAGTAAGTGTGTGTGTGTCTGTGTTTGGAAGTGTGTGTGTGTCTGGAATTGAGTGAGTGTGTGTGTCTGTCAGGGCCGTCTTTCCGCATGGGCACGCTGGGCAGTTGCCCGTGGGCCCCACAGGCATGGGGGCCCTACTGCGCTGCCCAGCATGCCCGGCCGACAGGGGAGATCCTTTGATCTGTGTATGTATCCTTTGATCTCCCCTGCCGGCCAGAGATCCTGTTTTCTGGCCATGGGCCGGTGAGGGAGCTCTCCCTTCGATCGGGGAGAGAGGTAGCTAGGACCCAGGGCTGCAGAAGAGGCCAACCTGTAAAGCAGATAGCTCCTCCCGCAAGCAGGCTGTGTGGAGTTTTGCCGCGCCTTACCATGGCAATGCTCCACACAGCAGTCTGCGCACAGGAGGACAGGAGACAGCCTGCAGCCAGACAAGCTGCAGGCTGTACAGAATTCAAAACTGAACCACCAGGGCTGGCTGTGTCCCAGCCTCTTTCACCAAAGGGACATATAGATTTTATTTAATGTATAGTAGTATTAAAAAAAATATATATATTTGCTACCTGCACCTCTCAAACACACACACAGCACCCAACACACATATAGCACTCCACACACACGCAGCACCCCACTCACATAGCACTCCACACACACACACAGCACCCCACACTCACATAGCACTCCACTCACACACAGCACCCCACACAAACACATACACTGCACCCCTCACTGCAGTGTGTGTGTATTCAGCAGTCTGTGTGTGTGTTCAGCAGTCTGTGTGTGTGTGTTCAGCGAACTGTGTATGTATTCAGCCGTTTGTGTGTATGTTTGTGTGTGTTTGTATTCAGCGGACTGTGTGTATGTATTCAGCACTCTCTATGTGTACTTAGCAGTCTGTCTGTGTGTACTCAGCAGTCTGTCTGTGTGTGTCTATTCATCAGTTTGTGTGTTTGTGTGTCTATTCATCAGTCTGTATGCGTGTATTCAGCAGTCGTCGTGTGTATGTATTCAGCAGTCGGTGTGTGACTGTATTCTGCAGTCTGTTTGTATTTATTGTATGTATGCATTGCATTTGTTGGAGGTACTTATAAATATAATCTTCGTTGTATCTATAATTTATGTTTTTATTCCAGTAAGTTGTGTAGGCAGGGCCCCAGTGCACTGCTTTGCCCGGTGGCCCATACTGTTGTTAAGATTGAAAGGATATGAAGTAGTTAACTTTTCTTGTTCATATGTATTTTATGCTTAGATAAGGTTTATAATCATTAGTGCTGACTGTAAGGATATGAAATAGTGGAACTCTTTTTGCTTTATATGCTTTAAAATAATGTTTGAAATAATTATGCTGACTTTGGCAGATGTATTTTGTACCAAGGTCTTCCTTCTAGAGGATGTGCGACCTCGCCCGACCTCAGGATGTTCCTGTTCTGTCTTTATTCAAATGCTTATCTTCTACTGCCACACAAGTATGTACTATTAACTATAAGGAAGCGATAAATCTCGCTGCTTGCATGACAAACTGTGTATAAATGCTAGCCCTGAAAATATACTCATTGAGAACTTGTTAAGCACTCTTTTGTGTCTGTCTTTATTGCTAACAAGAACTCCCATCAATTGATGTGGTGACCGGAGATCCGAGAACTGAGGGTGTCCAGAGAAGTAATTTAACCTTTCAAAGATTGTACTGGTGTCTGTCAGTAAGTGTGTGTGTCAGCGAGTGTGTCTGTCAAGTAAGTGTTTGTCAGTGAATGTGTGTGTCTGCCTGTCAGTGTGTGTGTGTGTATGTGTCTGCCTTTCAGTGAGTGTTTGTCTCTCGGGGTTTGTGTGTGTGTGTTATTGAGAGTGAGTGTCTGTGTGTCTGTCAGCAGGGCCAGCCTTTGAGGTGTGCAAGATGTGGGGTCACATAGGGCGCCATGACAACAGAGGCGCCCGGCGGCCAACACAGCTCACAGGTTTGGGACACCAGCATATTTAATTTAAACGATTCCCTGGTGGTCCATTGGAGCGCACCAGCAGTAGGTGCAGTCAGATCATATCCTCTCCCTTGTGGTTCTGGCGCTCAGTTAGTGAGTCAGAGCACAGGCTCAGAGATTCTCAGCCTGCGCTCTAACAACATTGAAAGTCGGAGCCGCAAAGGAGTGGGTATGGCAAAGAGCTACTGATTAGCATAACATCAATATCCGTTATAAAACAAGGAAAAGGTGGGCATGGATGGTGAGCTGATTCGGGGGTGCAATGGGCCACTTGACTGGATTTGCCCCCCAGGCTTGAGGCTGCAAGCCCTCCCCTGCATTTATGACATGAGTGTGATTTAGTCACGGAGTGAAATGTATGTTAAAACAAAAATAAATCCATGCATATATTTTTTTCTATAGTTATCATGCCATAATTTGTAATAGTATTCAAGTATAAAGACTAAAGGGAAAGTCTATGTGGTAGCTTTCACAACTCTACAAGAACCATTAACCTAAAGTTAAAGGGATACTACAGACACAAAACAATTATTGCTTAATGAAGCAGTTGAGTAATAGATCATGCCCCTGCAGTTTCACTGCTCAATTCTCTGCCATTTAAGAGTTAAATCACTCTGTTTATACAGCCCCATGGCACACTTCCCTGTGTGTGACTTGCACAGCCTTCCTAAAATGGCCTGCACAGAGAATTCTAATGTTTAGACTTCCTTTATTGCACATTCTGTTTAATTTAGAATGCCATATCTCCTGCTCTGTTAATAGCCTTCTAGACTTTGCAGGAGCCTCATGTCTGTGATTAAAGTAAAGTTAAGTTAATGTAAAGTTCAATTTACAGAGCAGGACATTAAAACCTTTGTATCTTAGCATCTGATTGAAAATGAAACCATTTTTTCATGCAGGCTGTGTAAGTCACAGCCAGGGTAGGTGTGGCTAAACCGAAACAAAACTGATTTAACTCCAAAATGGCAGAAAATCGAGCAATGGAACTGCAGGGGCAGGATTGGTTCACCAAAACTGATGTATTAAACTAAAGTTGTTTTCATGCCTGTAGTACCCCTTTTGGTATATATCCTTTATGTCTAATATTGGGGGATATGCTGGCTGTATATAAACTTAACTGTTACACTAATCTTAATCCTAGCGCTAACTAATCCTAACTCTAACCCTAATATCAAGCTTTTAACAATGCTGTTTAGATGGATTTATTTAGCTGAGATCTTTGCATTGTGCAGTCGCAACATGAGAAGGTTTATAGCTCTCTCAGTTGCTAATCATATCATGGCAGACTGTCACAACATGATGTAATACTCTCTGACAGCATGATCACACACATAATGCACAACCAATAGTGCATTTCATTCTACAGTGGCTGCAGAGGACATTTAGAGAGAACCATGTTGGGTCTTTTCAGAACCCTCAGATCTCCCTCTCTCTGAGGTAATCCTCAGTGATGTCATTAATCATGTCACGATCATGTGGAAGTACAGACACAGCATTTTAAAGGGTCATGTGTAGCGCTCACTTTGACAACCATGAAGGAATAATTCCATCAGGTGGTGGCAAGGAGTTAAATAATAATTGAGGTGAAATCATAATATGAGCCTAGCAACAATAACATAGACCAATATATTGACCCTATAAAACACACCTGCAACATACCATTCGTCCACCCGGTACCAAACACACATTTACACATCCCGTCTCTTATGAATGCAATAGTCTGCTTTAAAGAGAAAAAACATTGTGTCTTACTATGCCACAAACTACCTCCAAAACATATAATCTCATCTGAAGCAAAAAAAAAACCACAACATGCAATCACAGGCCAAAGCTTCCGTTTGGCCATATTCCTTACCATTTGCCACACTGCCGTGTGAGTGGATTTGGCTTGTGGTTTAAAATTATTGTTTGTGATCTGGTAACAATGGATGGATTGTTAAAGGCAAGGGACCCTTTTAACCCCTTAAGGACCAAACTACTGGAATAAAAGGGAATCATGACATGTCACACATGTCATGTGTCCTTAAGGGGTTAATAAATGTATTATTGCCCAGTGAAATACTATAAGATACTCCAGCACAGGAGAGGTGGGCAAACCCAGCTCTGTGGAATGGATGTATTATACACTGCCAATGCCATTGATATATGCCTGGGTAACAAAATAATAGTGTGATGTTACATAACTCGTGAACACTATACTGATGGTTTCCATGTGAACCTTCTGAAAATGAATTTCAAACTCTAGGCTAAGATAGCTGAATTAGAAATGTTCTCAAAGTCAACACTGTTTTTAGTTTTGCTATTTTAACATTACATTTGAAATTCACTTTACATTTTAGAAATTCTCACTTTAGTGAAAAACCCTGTATATGTTACTTCATATAATTACCTTGTACGTTGCTGTTTTGTATGTGTATTTCTGTGTATTGCGCACTAAAAAGGAATTATAATTTTTTTGTACGTGTTTGTACCTTATGTCGTCTACGTCTGTGTTGGTGCTTGATAAACTTTGTAATATTCATTCATGGGTTATTTACTAAACTGATAATTCTTTGGCTTAGCTATGTTTTTCTTTTTATTTAGCTATTTTGTCATATAATTTGCAAATCCTTGGCCATTTCCCACCGAATCCCAGTTTAGTGAATAATTCAATCCTGTGTCTGTCTAAAAGTGCACAATTTCTGGTTGGCCGCAGTAAGACGACTACAGTATCTGAGCAGAATGGTTGCAGTTCCTTTTTACATAGGTTTATGAATATTTTTTAGTCTGGCAGTGGATAGAAGGGGATTGAATCTGGTGAACAGCTGGGCCCCATCACTTCTCATTGCAGGTCTGGGAGAGATGTGGCTGACAGAGTGATGCACAGAGGCTGTCTTTGTTAATGACTTCCCCATTCTCCATCATTATCCCCATCATTAGGAAATTAGGAGGACAGAAGGTATTTACTGTAAACCTGCCACCTCCCAAGGAGAGATAAATAGAAACTGATAAATGGGATCTTCTGGAGCTGTTCGTCTATTAACCTTCTGCTTCCCAGTTCAGGCATATGCATGCCATCCAGCCATTAATATCCTGTAATTGGCATTGCAGTGGGCATACCTTTTCTAATAGTAGTAATAATAATGGGGAAACAGAGTGTGCGTTCGAGGCTGCAACCTAAAAAATCATTTTGGAAATTCCTTTTTAGATTAAGGGAAAATTGTGAGTCTGGTCACGTCTCCAGGAAGTCTATAATTTGCTACAACACGATGAATACCCTGCATGTATTATTTGTTAAAGTTAATACACATAGAGCTCTTATTGAACTCACTGATGTGTAGCAACACGGCAAACAGCGTATTAACCCAGTCATGTGGCTGAGCAATTCATTGTTTATACAAATCGTGCGTTCTGTTGCTATAAGCACTACACATTTGAAGGCACCATTGGCTGCAATAGCATAGCCCTTATCCTCAACTTAAATATTTATTTAAAGCCAAATCCCTTTCAAAGTCTTCCTCCTTCTGCAGAAAGCTACTGCAGAGAAGAATTACAGTGTCCTTACAGCGGTCACAATATTTAAAGGTTGCAGCTTATATAAATCTGTAAAAAAGGTTTCTGGAGATAAATATGCTTTGGATTCTGGCACATAATACGCAGTTGCCTAAACCATGATATTCTGCAGTATATCTTGTTTAGAAATTTTTGTCAATCAAGAAGTACACATTTAGGTTTACTTACACATAAAGGAAATCCGATCTAACAGCTGTCTTTATATTATGTGAATACATTTTGCCTCTCTTGTTCTGGTATTAAGTTAACTTAAAGGTACAATATAAGCACCAAAGCAACTTTAGCTTAATGAAGCAGTTTTGGTGTATAGATTATTAAAGTTGAGCGGACACCTGGATGTTCCGGTCCGGAGGGTTCGGCCGAAGTTTGAAAAAAAGTCCTGGTTCGTGATCGAACTTGACCCCGAACTTGACCCTGAACCCGAACCCCATTGAAGTCAATGAGGACCCGAACTTTTGGCCACAAAAATGCCTCTAAAAAAGTCATGGAAAGCGCTAGAGGGCTGCAAAAGGAAGTAAAATGGGTGTAATAGTAGGACAGGTACCCTGCAAACAAATGTGGATAGGGAAATCACTTAAAATAACATAAATTATGTAAACATTAAATATACGGGGGCGTGGCTTGACCGCTGAGAGAGAAGGCTGCTTAGGCTGAGTGCTCTCGCCCCGGACGATCCGAAACGCAAAGCAAAGTGCTATCTACCCCAGTAAAAGTACCTGCGGATACGCCGACCTAGGAGGGAAGGTAAGGACAATGGCCTCGAACAAAAAACTCGGTAAAAAAACGAAAGATGGAGCCCCAACGGTCGCGGACTTGCTAACGACTGCACGGCAGCAAGTGGCCAAAGATGGTGGCGGACACACACGCACAGTCTCCCCGGGCTCCCCACACGACAGGGAACGAGATCACCTGCCACAGCAATCGGCAAACGCTGAAATACTGCAATCACTGGCTGAGGTGAAGAAATACCTTGCAGGGGAAATCGAACGCTCTGCAAAAGAAGTGAAAGCAGAGATCCAATCAGTAGGCCAGCGCACTGAGACCCTCGAATGGAGAATGGACCACGTGGTGGCGGCCCACAATGAAGCCGCCACAGCCACAAACAACTTACTCACAAGCGTTGCGGAATTGGAAGCTGAAATTGAAGACGCTTCTAATAGGTCAAGAAGAAATAACCTGCGAATAAAAGGCCTCACTGAAAAAGTAAAATAAACAGAGTTGCAACAAGTGCTGACAAAACTGTTTAGAGATCAACTACCTGATATACCTGAACACCTGTGGACAATCGACAGGGCCCACAGGGCACTAAGAGCAAAAGGCCCTCGGGACGGACCACCAAGAGATGTGATCATGCGGTGGCACTTTTTCTCCACCAAAGAAGCTATCATCAAAAGCGTACAACACCACAATTACACTTTTGACGGATCCACGCTACATCTATACCAAGATATAGCACCTGCCACGTTAGCTAGGAGACGTGAATGGAAGCCCATTGCTGATTTAATCAGAGCCAAAGGCCTAAATTTTGCATGGGGACACCCCTTTAAAATGCTGCTATTCACCGGACCGAGACCAGCGGTGTTCCTGCCCACAACAGACCCCAGGGCCTTCCTGCAGGATATAGGCATAGAGGTACCTGCAGATTTTCGAACCCCCCTAGAGGCACCCAAGCACTGGGCCACCTGCCTAGGGATGGAGCGGATCCTGCCGGGGCCACCCCCTGAGGGGCCAGAAGGACATTCCCCCGACCATACGGTAACAAAAGGAAACAAACCATTAAAAGGAGTCACACTACCACGTTCCACAGCAAAAAGGACAGAAAGCCCAAAGGGAAAAGTAAACAATAAGACAGAAAGGCAATAAACACGAAGTTACAAGCAAAGACATACAAAAAAAGAAAACGATAAAAAACAACAATAAAAACTTTAAAAAAAAAAAAAGGCAAAAAACAGAAAAACTAGAATAAAAAAAGAAAAGAAGAAACCACAGAACCGGGGACGACGAGACCTAACAGAAATAAAGGAGACCTCACCGTACACAGACGGATGGACACCGGCAAACCAGGACTGACAAAGCAACCTTTCTGACCACTACATAAGCTCACCTAGCATCGGATACAAGGTCGTTGCTGGCACTTTGAAAAAGAACTGGCCTGCTTCCTTTACCCTTTTCCCCCAAATGCAAACACGGACAGAAAAATGAACAATACCAAAGAGACCCCAAAGTTTATACCCCCCACATGTTATGATATATATAATTACACAAAACGCTTCTAGGGGAGGGTGTTAATCATGTAACTAGGTGACTAGGAGAGTTGGGAACCACTGAGAGAAGGAGAGGGCCATACCCGACAAGGCCTCTGTGGATACGGGTCAATATAGGGGCCATGATGGGAGACAGGAGACAGGTCTACCCCCCACCCCCCGCCCACAAACTTGATCCGCAGGGCAGATACCCTGCCATCCCCCAGACGGGATACCAAACCACGAAGACTCAACCGACCCGACCCCTACCCCACTTCTACCCCCCCGATGGCTACACTTGTGGCTCTCAACCAGAGTCCTCGGACAACGGACTGAACAGTTCACACATAGAACACAAATTAAGAAGAGACGGACGTCCGGGCCTCCCACATGGTATAGACACAAACTTCCCTAATGAGCTATATGTAGAATGTTAGTGTTAATGAAAATGTTACTACAGAAGTTAAAAGACGATTACTAATGAGGGAAATAAAAAGACACAAGGCTGACATAGCTTTTATACAAGAATCACACATCCTGCGCTCAGCCAGGATTCAACTGGCTGCTCATCTTTACACCAGGTCATACTCCAGGGCTTTAGTAAAGAAAAATGGAGTGCCCTTTTGTCCTACAAAATATGCAAACAGATACCGCGGGAAGGTACATCATTCTCACAGGGGCTATATACACTACCACGTACCATCTAATAAACATATACGCTCCCAACCAACCAGACCCGGAATTCTGGGATCAACTACACGACACAATACAAACACTGTCACATGGAATAGTGATACTGGGAGGCGACCTAAACTCGACACCCAGCCCAGCAGTTGATCGTAGCACACCGATGGGGAACCAAAGGCCCCAAAGAGTAGGGGGTCAAGACAAAATATTAGCCAGATTCATACAAAAGACAAAACTGCTAGACCCCTGGAGGCTACAACATCCAGGGGGGAGGGACTATACATTCTATTCGACGGTACACTCAACATATTCCCAGATCGACCAGTTCCTGGTCAACCAAATAGGGATCCCGTGGATCCTATCGGCAAGATTATAACATGGTCGGATCATGCCGACATAGAGCTCATGCTGAGACTCCCGGAACCGAAACCCCCATGGAAATGGAGGTTAAACAGCACACTTATAAAAGACCCAGAGGTGACAAAAACTATACAAGATGAACTAACAGCCTACTTTGCCATGAACGACACGCCAGAGGTAACACAATCCACGGTTTGGGCTGCCCATAAGGCAGTAATTAGGGGTACCCTTATTAAAATAGCGACCAGACGCAAAAAATTAAAGGAAGAGACCCTATTTTAACTACAAAAAGCACTGAGGAAAGCTGAAGCCAGACATAAACAGAACCCCACGACAAAGGGACTCCAAAATCTCAGAGAGATACGCCACAAAATTAGGGCCACAGTGGTGGAGAAGCTAGGTAGGGACCTAATCCGTAAAAAATGCCTCTATTATGAACGCTCCAATAAGATGGATACCTTACTGGCCAGGGCACTTAATCCGAAACCACAATATCGAACCATAACAGCGGTACGCGACCCACAAGGAAAAATAACCCATAATCCTACGGAGATCAATAAGATCTTCACGAAGTTCCTCTCCAATATATATAATCATTCTCCAGAGCTGAATACCAGCAACGGGAACTACACACAGGCGGTCGCAGACTAAGTCGCAAAATCCAACTTACCGCAGGCAAGCCCCGAGGTCTTACATGCCATAGGAATGCCCATAGTGGAAGAGGAGGTGGACAGGCCGATCACCGCCCTAAAAGGTCACAAAGCCCCAGGGCCGAACAGCTATAAAATCTTAAGGGACACACTGATCCCAAGGCTAGTTAAAGTAGTGGATGGGAGAAACGGAAACGCTCACGGCAGACATCTCACTCATTCCTAAACCAGGTAGGGACCCAACAGAAGTGGCGAACTACGGGCCCATCTCACTGATTAACTTCGACATGAAAATATTCGCGAAAATACTGGCGACACGGCTGAATCCCCTCTTAACGACCCTGATCCATCCAGATCAGGTTGGCTTCGTACCAACTAGCAATTATATGAGAACACTAGGAGGGGAGCGGACATTATTTGGTGGGCAGTGAGGACGCCTTCTCCGGTCCTCTCTCTGGATGCGGAGAAGGCGTTCGATGTTTGTCCTAGCGCTGGAGCCACTACTACATAAAATACGGGAGGATGAAAACATAACGGGGATACGAGCGGAAGTAGAGGAAAATAAAGTCTCCGCATATGTGGGCGACGTACTAGTCACAATTACTAAACCCCTACAATCTCTGCCCCGTCTCCTGTCCCTCCTGGAGGAGTACGGACACATAGCGGGTTATAAAATTAACCTGGAAAAATAGATGGCAATGCCAATAGGAATGGACCTAGAGGAAATAAACAGTATAAAAACCATATATCCCCTCAAATTCACACAATCCAGTATAAAGTACCTAGGGATTACACTCACGGCCGACCCTGATAACTTATATAAGGCGAACTATACGCCCAGTATCCAATCACTTTGTCGAGACCTGGAAAAATGGCACGATAAAACAATCTCATGGATAGGCAGACTACATGCCATCAAAATGACGCTTCTCCCCCGAGTGCTGTTTTTCCTCCAGGCCCTACCGATTAAGGTGACCAAACAAGACCTTACTCCTCTATAGAGGAATATAGATAACTTCATATGGGCACAAAAACACTACAGAATAGCCAAGCAAGTGTTGTATAGAACAAAATCTAGAGGCGGACTGGGTCTCCCAAACCTATATCAATACTATCTAGCGGCGCAGCTAGCCCAAATCGTAGTATAGCACACACAGGAAGGCTCCCACCGGTGGGTCGACCTGGAAACAAAACTAATGAGCACAGACCTACCACAATTTTGGATATGGGTACCCAAACAAGACAGACCGCCCTTACGAACCACGTGCCCTGCGATTCTAAATTCTATACGAATTTGGGATCAGACGGCCACTAAATACGCCCTAAAACATACACCCTCACCACTTACTCCGTATTTACGGAATAAAGCATTCGAACTTGGGCTGAGCGCACAAGACTTCCAGGGAATAGAGAGCACTGGGATGCAGAGATATTGCCACATGTACGATAATGGGGATTTTAAAACGTATGACACCTTAAAAACCCTAGCACCCCTGACCACAAAAGACGTATTCCGACACATACAACTGCGAGACTTTGCTAAAAACCACAAAGTTAGAAGGGCTGCACAACAGCAGATGACGTTTTATGAGAGACTATGCAACGCGGAAGCCGCGCAAAAGGGCCTAATAACTGCAATATACGCACAACTTAGCGCACCAGGCAAAGACGCTAAGGCCCCAAGATATATAAAACAATGGAGAAGGACTTGGGCGGGGAATTAGAGGATTGGGTGGGCATCTGCGAAGCGACTGCTAAAACATCAATATGCGTGATACAGCAAGAACAATCGTATAAAATGCTAATGAGATGGTACACCCCTTGCCCCCCCCCTCACCCTCCCCCTCCCACCCCTCTGCATAGACCGTTTACTAACACAACAAGGAGACGGTGCTCAGGACTATCACACCATAATATACACACTATGAAAATACCCCAATAGGTGGTGATGAGATGGGGGGCACCAAAAACACGACACTGGCATAAAAGCCTATATAGCAGAATCACGACCGCCTAACCTAGGACCCAATTCCATGGGGGGCCAGTGACCTACACAAACATACACGCACCCTGGGTCATGTACTATACGAGAGTAACTCAAAAGCAACCGATGGCACCAATAATCCAACCTGCCCAGAATACTTACATTCCGCTCCTGGTAGATAAATAGAACGCCACGAGGACAAAGGGTCCGCTCGGTTCTATTTTATTTTATTTTATTTTATCTTACTTGATTTTACGTGACATTGTGTTATTATGATGTGTTTTACGTGTTTAACTGGATAAGATACGTCTATAAATGATGAAAACTCGACGAGGAGCGTCAAACCGCTACCGATAACCAAACTGTGACACCACTTCTCTATTGTAACATGCAAAGTGTACAGTTATTGTTTGTTAGCCTCTGTTCGAGACAATGTATAATGTGATGCTGCTCTAAGTGTCGAGACAAAAAATAAAATAAAAATACAACTAAGTCATAAAATAGCACTAGGTGGAATCTTTAATTTTAGCTTTGGAAGAACATAAATCAAAATCTAAAGCATGGCTGTCAGGAGGATCACCAGAATTATCCATTTGAGAGAGGGTTGGAGTGCAGGGTATTCTCTTTCATTGTTCAAACTGAGCTCAACTCCTGATGCATGGAGAAAAGGCCTTCACAAGCCTCTGCTATTGTGTACATAGTTTATACTACGTGACCCATAGGTTGAGGAGGCAGTGACCGTGGCAGTGTAGGTGGAAGCGGCGATGGAGGAGGAGGAGGTAGCCAACACTGTTTTGTTTTTTTTTTAAATTGGGGTAGCCCCCAAAATATTGGGACATATAAAAAAAGAAAACAAAGAATAAGTGCACTTGAGTATAACAATGGCTGGGTGAGGCTGGTATAAATGTCTATTCTGCACAAGGTACAGACAAGTCTGGTGGGATCCATGCCTGGTTCATTTTAATAAACGTGAGCTTGTCCACATTGGCTGTGGACAGGCGGCTGCACTTGTCTGTGATAACGCCCCCTGCCATGCTAAACACATGTTCAGACAATACACTGGCTGCAGGGCAAGCCAGCACCTCCAAGGCATAAAGGGCAAGCTCAGGCCATGTGCCCAATTTGGAGACCCAGAAGTTGAATGGGACAGACCCACCAGTCAGTACGTGTAGGCGTGTGCACACATACTGTTCCACCATGTTGCTGAAATGCTGCCTCCTGCTAAGACGTTCCATATCAGATGGTGGTACGGGTTGTTGTGGCGTGCTGACAAAGCTTTTCCACATTTCGGCCATGCTAACCCTGCCTTCTGAGGTGCTGGCGGTGCCCCAGCTGTGTTGGCGACCTCTTCCTCCTCTTCTGCCTTCGCCTTGTGCTTCCACTGAGCCCCTGGTGTCAGATGGGAATGCCCTCAGCAGCACGTCTACCAGCGTACGCTTGTAGTCGCGCATCTTCTGATCACGCTCCAGTGAGGGAATTAAGGACGGCACGTTTTCCTTGTAACGGGGATCCAGCAGGGTGGCCACCCAGTAATCAGCACAAGTTAGAATGTGGGCAACTTGGCAGTCGTTGCGCAGGCACTGCAGCATGTAGTCGCTCATGTGTGCCAGGCTGCCCAGAGGCTATGACAAGCTGTCCTCTGTGGGAGGTGTATCGTCTGTGTCCTCCGTATCCCCCCAGCCACGCTCCAGTGATGCCCACGAGCTGCGGTGGGTGCCACCCTGTTGTGAACACGGTTCCTCCTCTTCATCCTCATCCACATAATCCTCCTCCTCATCCTCCAGAACTGTGCCCTGGCTGGACAATTGTGTACCTGGCCTATGCTGGTGCAGGAACCCACCCTCCAAGCCACTTGTGAATGACTGGCCTGATAACCATGGAAATGACCCCTCCTCCTCCTTCTCTTCCTCCTGTGCCACATCCTCTTCCATCATCGCCCGCAGCGTTTTTTCAAGGAGACCTAGAAGCAGGATAGTAAGGCTGAGAACAGCGTCATCGGCACTGGCCATGTTGGTGGAGTACTTGAAACACTGCAATGTGGCACACAGGTCTCGCATGGAGGCCCACTCATTGGTGGTGAAGTGGTGCTGTTCCGCAGAGCGACTGACCCATGCGTGCTGCATCTGAAACTCCACTATCGCCTGCTGCTGCTCGCACAGTCTCTCCAGCAGGTGCAAGGTGGAGTTCCACATTGTGGGCACGTCGCATATGAGGCGGTGAGCGGGAAGGCCGAAGTTACGCTGCAGCACAAACAGGCGAGCAGCGGCAGGGTGAGAACGCTGAAAGCGCGCACTGACGGCCCGCACTTTCTGCAGCAGCTCTGATATATCTGGGTAGTTTTTCAGGAATTTCTGCACCACCAAATTCAGCACATGCGCCAGGCAAGGGATGTGCATCAAACCAGCTAGGCCCAGAGCTGCTACGAGATTTCGCCCATTATCGCACACCACCAGGCCGGGCTTGAGGCTCAGTGGCAACAACCACTCATCGGTCTGTTGTTCCATGCCCGTCCACAGCTCCTGCGCGGTGTAGGGTTTTTCCCCCAAACATATGAGTTTTAAAACAGCCTGCTGTCATTTCCCCCTGGCCGTGCTGAAGTTGGTGGTGAAGGTGTTACGCTGCCCGGATGAGGTGGTGGTGGAGGAGGAGGAAGCTAAGTAGGAGGAGGAGGCAACAGGAGGCAAAGAGAAATGCCCTGCAATCCTCAGTGGCGGAAGGACATGCGCCAAACTGCTATCCGCCTCAGGCCCAGCCACCACTACATTTGCCCAGTGTGCAGTTAGGGAGATATATCATCCCTGCCCATGCTTACTGGTCCATGTATCTGTGGTTATGTGGACTTTGCCACAGATGGAGTTGCGCAGTGTACACCTGATTTTGGCCGCCAGTTGGTTGTGCAGGGAAGGGATGGCTCACCTGGAAAAGTGGGACAGCCTGGAAAAGTGGGACAGCCACCGCCATCAGGTTTTTAAAACTGTCCCATACAAATAGAATAGGGGATAATCTGCTAATTACAAATAAAATTAAAAAAAACATAGCGTTTAACTTTGTGGGAGTTAGTGGCAATGTGCAATCACAATTGGTCACTCACAAATTTTCAGATGTAAAATCAGCCTTGAATGGTATCTTTTCCTTCAGTATCCACTGTATTTTTTCCTCCTCACACTTCCATCAGTAGATTGGCATCTGTGACTCAAAAGAAAAAATATATATACAAAAAAAATGTAGTGCACAGAATGTAGTAAAAAAAGATTTTAATAACTTACATATAAGTATCAAACAATTTGCATGTCACCATAGGGGCGTCCTACGCGTTTTGTCCTGTAATTGGACTTCCTCAGGGACTTGGTGAAACAATAACAGCAAAAATAAAAAACTTTCCCCTCCCACAGTTCTTTTATATCCCCCATAAAGTTAATTATTGGATAATTCCCGGACGGTGTTCTGTTTCTGCCTGGGCGGCATTTTCTGCGTGTTTGAAACACAGTGTCGTCATTACGTGCGCCGCATGCCTTCAATCTTGCGTTCCATGAACCCGGAAGTAAATTGCGATCGTCCGTTTTTCACCATTTCAGTTGCTCCGAGAATATATGGGTGGATAGATGAACGGGGGGGAGAACACTATTAAGAAAACTCTCTGGATGGCACAACATAAACAAAAATTATAATAATTATAATATAATCTATAGGTGCAAAAAAGTGTGCACATGTCCATTAACCACTTATCTTTCATTCGATTAAAAAATAAATAAAATGTATATGTATGAACATATAAAAATATAAACATATAAAAAAATATAACACATATAAAGAAATCTTTATTTATATAAAAAATACATATCTACACAATGGACATATGTACACTAATCTGCACCCTTACAATTCATATAAAAAATAAAAAAGTATATATAAAAAATGTGTATATATATGTATGAACAACAGGATAGCTTAACATCTATCCTATTACAATACATCGGTGACTAGGTAAAAACAAAAAGTGAAACCCATTTTATTGCACCTTTACTCCTATCTCTTTACTAAAATAAATATATATAATGAAAAAAGTATATATATGTAAATGAAATAAATAGGTAAAAATAAATAAAATAAAAATAAAAATTAAATAAAAATAAAAATTAAATAAAAATAAAAATAATAATAAAAATTAAAATTAAAATAAAAAAATAAATAAAAATGAAAAAAATAAAAAAATAAAAAAATAAAAATAAAAATAAATATAAATGTAAAATAAAAATACTTGAAAATAAAATATAATTTTTAAGTATATCCATTAATTTAAGAATGAAGTATAATTTAATTTAATATAATATAATATAAAATAAAATAAATACTTTTAAAACTGACTTTTAAAACTGTCTGTCTCCACCAGACGGAATGACAGCATTTCAAAGGCCACTCCTCAACCCTGCCCTCTTTGCCGGTCTGCACACTGCAGAAAGCCACAGTAGTTGGCACCTGTGTTTCGTCATCATCAGAGACGTGCTGCGGTGGTCCTTGCATGTCCACATCCACACACATAAGTGGTTGTGCATCAATGCACTCAATCTCTTCCACTTCTGAGGCAGGGCTAGGTGGATGGCCCACGGAAACCCCTGCCAGCAGAGTCATCAAAAAGCATAAGAGACTGCTGCATGACTTGTGGCTCAGACTCCTTTGCTGACTTGCAAGGGGGTGAGGTGAAAGACAGATGGCCATGGGCTGCAGGTGCCAACTCTGAGCTTTCAGCAGGGGGCCGGGTGGGAGACAATGTGCAGGAACTGGAGGCACTGTCAGTCACCCAATCTACTATCGCCTGTACTTGTTCTGGCCTCACCATTCTTAATGCGTCATTCGGGCCTACCAAATAACGCTGAAGGTTTTGTTGCCTACTCGCACCTGACGAAGGTGTTTCACTTGTGCGTGTAGCTGGCACAGATCGACCACGTCCTCTCCTTGCAACAGGAGCTCCACCAACACCAGCAGCACCATGACCAGGGCCATGTCCTTTATTTGACGCTCTACTCATTCTTTGCGTTCACCAACCAAACTAACAGATGGTTTATGTCAGGCGACAATGTAACCGCCAATAGTCAGCAATTTTTTAATTATTTTTTTTAGTTTATTAGACTGCAGGAAATGCACCGCAGGCCGCAAATATACTATTTAGCAGTTTAGCACCCAGAAAATAAGAATTTTTACAACTGCGCAGTAAGTGCACTATTTGACGCTTCTATTTGACTCTCAGATATGACGTGCAGGCCGCAAATGTACTATTTAGCAGTTTAGCACAAAAACAATTAGAATGTTTACAACTGCGCTGTAAGCGCAGTATTTGATGCTTCTATTTGACTCTCAGTTTAGCACCAAAACAATTATAATGTTTACAACTGCACAGTAAGCGCACTATTTGACGTTTCTATTTGACTCTCAGATATGAAGTGCAGGCCGCAAATGTACTATTTAGCAGTTTATCAGCAAAACAATTAGAATGTTTACAATTGCGCTGTAACCGCAGTATTTGACGCTTCTCTTTGACTCTCAGATATGAAGTGCAGGTCGAAAATGTACTATTTACCAGTTTAGCACCAAAACAATTCGAATTTTTACAACTGCACAGTAAGTGCACTATTTGACGCTTCTATTTGACTCTCAGATATGAAGAGCAAGCCCTAAAATGTACTATTTAGCAGTTTAGCAGCAAAACAATTAGAATGTTTACAATTGCGCTGTAACAGCAGTATTTGACGGTTCTATTTGACTCTCAGATATGAAGTGCACGCCCAAAATGTACTATTTAGCAGATTAGCACCCAGAAAATAAGAATTTTTACAAGTGCGCTGTAAGCGCACTATTAGACGCTTCTATTTGACTCTCAGATATGAAGTGCACCCCCAAAATGTACTATTTAGCAGTTTAGCACCAAAACAATTAGAATGTTTACAATTGCGCTTTAACTGCAGTATTTGACGCTTCTATTTGACTCTCAGATATGAAGAGCAGGCCCTAAAAAGTAATATTTAGCAGTTTAGCAGCAAAACAATTAGAATGTTTACAATTGCGCTGTAACCGCAGTATTTGACACTTCTATTTGACTCTCAGATATGAAGTGCAGGCCGCAAATGTACTATTTAGCAGTTTAGCAGCAAAACAATTAGAATGTTTACAATTGCGCTGTAACCGCAGTATTTGACGCTTCTATTTGACTCTCAGATATTAAGAGCAGGCCCTAAAATGTAGTATTTAGCAGTTTAGCAGCAAAACAATTAGAATGTTTACAATTGCGCTGTAACAGCAGTATTTGAAGCTTCTATTTGACTCTCAGATATGAAGTGCACCCCACTAATATGCTAGTTTGCAGAATTCTTTCCTAAGCTGTCCCTCACAGCGGCAGCATCCTCTCCCTACACTAATAAGACCTCATGTGCTTGCGGCGCTACGAGACTCCAGCTTATATACAGTATATACAGTAATTGACTCAATTATCTCCCAGGCAGAGGGGAGGGATTGTATGCCATGTGTGGGAGTGCCTTATATTGTAACTCTGTTATTATTGATGTGTAAGTTTGTGTCCCGGTCCCCAACAAGGTCCATGTGGGTGTCACCCTTGCATAGGGACTTGCATAAAAGGCCAGTGTGGGCATCATTAAATCAGTTCACTTAACCCTCAACATGCACCCTTGTCTCGTGATTGTAGGGAACCACTATACAGCTATAACCACTAGCTCTTATAAGAGCTCTACAGCTATATCGGATTCATGGTCTGCTGGGATATCAACTGGAGAACACTGCATTGCTGCTCAAGACTAGGGGAAAAGGACATCTCTGGTGGCATATACCCCTCCTCACTCGTGGTGTCCGTTGCAACCATTAAGGGAGGTGGGGGGGGGGTGGAGGAGAGACCACTATGAGGGGGTGAGGAGAGACCACTATGGGAGGGAGGGTGTGGAGGAGAGACCACTATGGGAGGGAGGGGGGTGGAGGAGAGACCACTAAAGGAGGTGGGGGGGTGGAGGAGAGACCACTATGGGGGGGGGGGGAGAGAGACCACTTAGGGTGGGTGGAGAGGAGAGACCACTAAGGGAGGTGGGTGGGTGAAGGAGAGAGCACTATGGTGGGGGTAGGTGAGGATAGACCACTATGGAAGGGAGTGGGTGTGGAGGAGAGACCACTATGGGAGGGGGTGAGGAGAGACCACTAGGGGGGGGCGACCACTAGGGGATGGGGTGAGAAGAGATCACTAATGGTGGGAAAAGAGGAGAGACCACTAAGGGTGGGAGGGAAAGGATAGACCATTAATGGAAGGGTGGTGAGAGGAGAGACCACTTAGGGACAGGGGAGGAGAGACGCTAAGGGGCAGGGGAGAGCTCTAAGAGATGGAACGGAGAGCTCTAAAGGACGTGGGTAGGCGAGAGCACTAAGGGACGGGGGACGCACCAAGGGACAGGGGGGGAGAGCACTATGGAAAAGGGAGCAGGGAGAACTCTGGGGGGAGGGGCATGAGAGAGGAGAGACCAACAAGGGACAGGATGTGGGGGAAGAGACCAATAACAGGGCAGAGCTCTAAGGGATGGGAGGGGAGAGCTCTAAGGGACAGGGGAGAGCTCTAAGGGATTGGTGGCAGGGGAGAGATCTAAGTGACAGTGGGGCAGAGGAGGGCAATAAGGGACAGTGGGGCAGGATACAGCAGTAAGGGACAGAAGGGGAGAGCACTAAGGGAAAGGGGGCAGGGAGATCACTAAGGGACAGGGAAGATCATTAAGGGACAGATACATACATACACATACATACATACACACAGACATACATACAGACTGATATACATACACATACACACAGACAGGCATACATACATACAGACCCGGCGCCACCATTAGGCGAACTAGACATTTGCCTAGGGCGCCGGCCTACTGGGGGAGCCACCGGGATATTTCCTGGTGGGCTACCCCTGTCTTGGGTTGCAGCGCTGGGCGAGTGGCTCTACAACCGCCCCCCCGCATCAGTGCTGGGCCGCTCCTCCAGGCGCTCGAAGGTGGGGGCTCCCAGAGGAGCCCTGTCACAGTATGGCAGAGCAGGCACCTTCTTACCTTGATGACAGGTGCTTGCTCTGCCATCAAATGCCGGTGAGAGGGGGACGGAGCAGGAAGGCGGCGAGGGACGCTCTTCTTCCAGCCTCCCACTCCTCCTTCATGCGCTTTCTGTGATGCCAGGAGCCAAAATATGAAGTTAATCCGGCCCCGGCATACTAAACGGCAGGTGGGAGGAGTGAGAAGCTGCCCCACACTGGACCCTAGGGAGGTGAGTGTTGAGTGAGTTCTTGTCAGTGAGTGTGTGTGTGTCTGCCAGTTAGTGAGTGTATGTCTGTCAGTGCGTGTCTGAGTGAGTGTCTGTCTGTCAGTGAGTGTGTGTGTCTGTCAGTGAGTGTCTGTGTGTCAGTGAGTGAGTGTATGTCTGTCAGTGAGTGTCTGAGTGAGTGTCTGTCTGTCAGTGAGTGTGTGTGTCTGTCAGTGAGTGTCTGTGTGTCAGTGAGTGAGTGTATGTCTGTCAGTGAGTGTTTGTGTGTGTGTGTCAGTGAGTGAATGTCGGTCAGTGAGTTTCTGTGTGTGTGTGTCAGTGAGTGAGTGTACGTCTGTCAGTGTATGTGAGTGAGTGTATGTCTGTCAGTGAGTTTTTGTGTGTGTGTGTAAGCGAGTGAATGTATGTGTGTCAGCATGTGTGTGTCTGTCAGTGAGTGTGTGTCAATGAGTGAATGTATGTGTGTCAGCGTGTGTGTGCCTGTCAGTGACTGTCTGTCAGTGAATGGCATGAAGGGGCGGCAAAATGGATATTTGCCTAGGGCGGCAGAAATCCTTGTACCAGCCCTGCATACAGACTGACATACAGACATACTGACATACATACCTAGCTAATTTTGCTTACCTATTTTTGCAGGAGGGTGGCTGTGCCTGATGGGAGTCGGCTTGGCACCCGCAGCCTGTCTCTCTTCCATCCCACATGGAGGGAGCTGGGAGAAAGTGACCGGCTGTCATTTCCTCCCAGTACTACTTGCAGCTGCGTTTTTTTTTTTTTTTAAGGGGCTGACTGGGCCCATCGGGTGGCCCTGGTTCCTTGGGCCGGGTTCAAGACCCTGTTGGGCCGGATCCGGCCCGCGGGCATAGTTTGAGGACCCCTGCTTTAGATCCTCTACAATAACACATAACACATCCCCTACACACTCCACCCCCTGTGAGCGAACTCATGGGTAGAACATGTAGGTGGACTTATGGGTGGGTTTTATGGGCATACTTACTGTCAGGCCCTGGGGCCCAGACCTTGAGCTGTGTAACGGGCCCAAAAAAATGGAGCTGCTTCCTGTTTTCCCAGAACTTTGATTTTTGTAATCCCAGTTACAAACAGCCTCCAGAGAGCCTGTTCTACACCAGACCAGTGGAGCCAGACTTTAGCCAGAGCCCTCATTTGATTGTAGGCAATCTAGTATATTATTAGTGGCACTAATCTCTAATTGACCTCAAATTAAAGGGACACTGCAGCTTAACAAAGTGGTTCTGGTGTCTAAAGCCTGTCCCTGCAGGCTTTTTAATGGGTGAGGCATTGTGATGTCACATTTTGGGGGGCTGCAAATTTTTCTTTTGCCTAGGGTGGCAAAAATCTTTGCACCAGCCCTGTGTTGCACAGAGGGAACTGAATATGGGACATTAGGAGGGATGCAGGGGAACAAAACGTGTGTGGACTGTCTAGCTATAATATAGTTCACATAATGCTAACTTTGTGCACTTTGCAAACTTGCTAGTCCTATCTCTCTGACAACCTCACATCCTTTTGTCATTATGTAGCAGTGTGCTATGTCCCCTTTCTTCTACATCCAATTCTACCTGCTAATAAGAGGGGATGGAGAGGAGTGGACAGTTGAGTACTGATGAGACAGAGGAGATGAGAGTGGTGGGGCTTGTAAGATGGCCAATTAGACTGAGTTGAGATATTTACATAGGGTATGTGTATGCTTAAAAATTTATTTTTCTTGTTTTACTTATGTTGTATTGTTAAATTTAAAAAGTTTACACTCTTCATGTACACTCTTGACTCTGTATCTGTTCCTTGACAAATGTCATGTTGCTGATACTGTGCTTGACATGTATGTTGTATTTTACATTCACAATAAAATATGTTTTACAAAAAAAATGAATTCTTCAAGTGTCCCTCCAACACCTCCACCAAATGCAAGACACGTAGGAGGGATAACTGTTGTCGTGATTTCTATGAGAAAGATTTGGTCATTGGACCCCTCGTAATCTGTAATCTATCAGAAACATTCTGTTATAGTATAGTATAGCTAGATAATATTATCTTTATCTTTGATAGTCACATAGTTATATAGTTGAAAAGAGGCATGTATCTATTTAGTTCAGCCTTTCTTACATCTGTTTTTACTGTAGATCCAAAAGAAGGCCAAAAAAACCCAAACAGTTTTGCAACAAACTAGAAAAAAAATCATTCATGACCCCAGAATGGCAGTCAAATCTCTCCTTGGATCAAGAAGCCAATTAAAATCATGTCCCTGAATATTATGTTTTTGCAAGTATTTATTTTTAACTGTTTAAACATCTGTATAGACTGAAAAAAACACCTCTTCAGGCAGAGAATGCCACATGCTTATTCTTACTATAAAAAAACCTAAACTAAATTTCTTTGTTCTAAATGTGTGACCACATGTCCTGTTTATGAATAGATTTCCAGAAAATGGAAATTTCCATTCCCATTTTGAAAAAACCCTAGTGGCGAAACGCGTAAATGGGTTTATTATTTGTGTATTTTATATAATTAAAAGGTTTTTTGGTTACTATCTGTGCCAACTATCTTTTTATACACATTTTCTATTTTAACCTGGCATTCATCAATTTCATTGCGTGCTTACAAGTTTATCCGAGGTTGGGATCATACCACCAACGCTGTTACCATAGTGCAGTTGGTCTGCACTATACAGGGAGTGCATAATTATTAGGCAAGTTGTATTTTTGAGGATTAATTTTATTATTGAACAACAACCATGTTCTCAATGAACCCAAAAAACTCATTAATATCAAAGCTGAATATTTTTGGAAGTAGTTTTTAGTTTGTTTTTAGTTATAGCTATGTTAGGGGGATATCTGTGTGTGCAGGTGACTATTACTGTGCATAATTATTAGGCAACTTAACAAAAAACAAATATATACCCATTTCAATTATTTATTATTACCAGTGAAACCAATATAACATCTCAACATTCACAAATATACATTTCTGACATTCAAAAACAAAACAAAAACAAATCAGTGACCAATATAGCCACCTTTCTTTGCAAGGACACTCAAAAGCCTGCCATCCATGGATTCTGTCAGTGTTTTGATCTGTTCACCATCTGTCAGGCTCCCGCGGGCGGCTGCGAGGGGAGGCTGCACTCCGCTCGCAGTACTCACCCTCCAGCCGTCCGCGGTCCCCTCCGCCGTTCCCTCCACGTCCCCCAGCGGCAGCATGCATGACGCTGCACGCTGGGAGACCGCCCAGGTTTATACACGCCGGGGTCAGTCACCTGACCCGGCGTTAAAGGCACAATGCCTCAATCACAGTGGGAGGTCTAAATATCTCCCACGTGTGATTGTTAATTCTGATTGGAAATTATCCAATCAGAATTAACCTGATGGTTTAAATACTTACCTTTCCTGTTCCTCCCTGCCCTGTTGTGGTCTTTGCTTGCTAGTATTGCTACTTACCTTTTGCTTCTGGTTACGTACTCTCTGGCTTGTTTAACTGACTCTGTGACTTTCTCCTACCCTTTGACCTCGGCTCGTTTCACGTTATTCTGTCTTCTGGTTCCCCTTACTCGGCTTGTTTTCTGACTATTCTGTGTGTGCTTAGCCCGGCCACTCTAAGGTCCGGTACGGCACCTTTTGTGTGTGTGTGTGCCAGCGTGTTGGGTTCCCCGAATCGTGACATTACAACAGGGCCATAATGAAACCTGCTGACATACCACAGCTCCTAGTTAATCAAGAGGCTAGAATGGATGGCTTGGACCACCGTATGGATCAGTTTGCTCAAGCTTTGCAAACCATACTGGCTCGTACTGCACACTTGCAACCTGCCGTTCAGGAGGCTGCTGCTGCTGTGCCCGAACCCATTCCCACTCCAGTACCTGTTCCCACTCATGTAGTTCACATGACGCCGCCACAGCGCTACAGTGGTGACCCAGCATTGTGTCGTGGTTTCCTCAACCAAATTGACATCCATTTGGTGATGAATCCACGTTCCTATCCCACTGACAGATCTAAAATTGCCTTTTTGATAAACCACTTGTCCGGGAGAGCTTTAGCATGGGCCAACCCCATTTGGGAAAATATGTCTCCTATGTCATTTGCAGCCGGTAGGGTTGCTTCTGCTGGCGAGGCTCTGCTTAGGGTCCGACAGGGTAACAGATCTGTAGCAGATTACACTATCGAATTCCGTACTCTAGCAGCTGAAGTGGTTTGGAATAATGACGCCCTCGTAACAGCCTTTCAGGAGGGTCTGGCCGCTTATATACTGGATGAAATAGCATCCAGGGAATTACCTGCTCTTCTAGATGATGTTATAGACTATGTGATTCTTATAGATAACCGTATTAGAGAGAGGCGTAGCCAAAGACGGTTGGATACACGGGTGTTACCTGCTCTGCCCAGTACTTCCCTGCTAGCGTTACCCGCTCCTGTGCAACCATCCCCTGAACCCATGCAGTTGGGTGCTACGGGGTTAACTGAGGCTGAAAGAGCGTACCGTAGAAGGGAGGGGTTATGCCTTTATTGTGGGAAGAGGGGGCATCACTGTAAAGCCTGCCCTAAAGTACAGGGAAACTGCAGCACCTAAGGCCTAGAGAGGGGTCGGCCTCGGGTGTTATGATCTTGTCCCCTCATAAGTCTATCTCTAGACCGTTTATTACGGTTTCTCTCTTGGTCAATAAAACCACTATAACAACCAAAGCCCTGATCGATTCGGGTGCGGCAGACAACCTTATGGATGAGACCTTTGCCAAAACCGCAGCCCTGAATTTGATCCAAAAGGAGACACCCTTGGCCGTTGAGGCCATAGATGGTAGACCACTGGAGAAACCTCTGGTGACCCATGAGACCCAGGAAATAGTTATGTCTGTGGGTGTTTTGCACAAGGAGAAGTTAACCTTCCAAATAATTGACTCCCCAACAGCCTCCATCGTTCTAGGTTTTCCCTGGTTAGTTAAACACAACCCTGTTCTTGATTGGGGTTGTTTAGACATACTCTCCTGGGTGGAATCTTGTCAGCGAGACTGTATGGCTCATGTACGTCCTGTCTGTTTACTTAACGTGCCCACGGCTAAACCACTCTCGGTTTCTGTTCCCTCTGTTTATGCAGACCTTGCCTTGGTTTTTGAAAAGAGGGAGGCAGATAAGCTACCTCCACATCGTGAGTATGATTGTGCCATAAACCTCTTACCGGGCACTATGCTTCCTAGGGGAAAGGTCTACCCTCTTTCTGAAAA
>OW240917.1:194810781-194833575 GCA_933207985.1 Pelobates cultripes
AACCACAGCCTCCCAGACACTGTTCAGAGAGGTGTACTGTTTTCCCTCCTTGTAAATCTCACATTTGATGATGGACCACAGGTTCTCAATGGGGTTCAGATCAGGTGAACAAGGAGGCCATGTCATTAGATTTTCTTCTTTTATACCCTTTCTTGCCAGCCACGCTGTGGAGTACTTGGACGCGTGTGATGGAGCATTGTCCTGCCTGAAAATCATGTTTTTCTTGAAGGATGCAGACTTCTTCCTGTACCACTGCTTGAAGAAGGTGTCTTCCAGGAACTGGCAGTAGGACTGGGAGTGAGCTTGACTCCATCCTCAACCCGAAAAGGCCCCACAAGCTCATCTTTGATGATACCAGCCCAAACCAGTACTCCACCTCCACCTTGCTGGCGCCTGAGTCGGACTGGAGCTCTCTGCCCTTTACCAATCCAGCCACGGGCCCATCCATCTGGCCCATCAAGACTCACTCTCATTTCATCAGTCCATAAAACCTTAGAAAAATCAGTCTTGAGATATTTCTTGGCCCAGTCTTGACGTTTCAGCTTGTGTGTCTTGTTCAGTGGTGGTCGTCTTTCAGCCTTTCTTACCTTGGCCATGTCTCTGAGTATTGCACACCTTGTGCTTTTGGGCACTCCAGTGATGTTGCAGCTCTGAAATATGGCCAAACTGGTGGCAAGTGGCATCGTGGCAGCTGCACGCTTGACTTTTCTCAGTTCATGGGCAGTTATTTTGCGCCTTGGTTTTTCCACACGCTTCTTGCGACCCTGTTGACTATTTTGAATGAAACGCTTGATTGTTCGATGATCACGCTTCAGAAGCTTTGCAATTTTAAGAGTGCTGCATCCCTCTGCAAGATATCTCACTATTTTTGACTTTTCTGAGCCTGTCAAGTCCTTCTTTTGACCCATTTTGCCAAAGGAAAGGAAGTTGCCTAATAATTATGCACACCTGATATAGGGTGTTGATGTCATTAGACCACACCCCTTCTCATTACAGAGATGCACATCACCTAATATGCTTAATTGGTAGTAGGCTTTCGAGCCTATACAGTTTGGAGTAAGACAACATGCATAAAGAGGATGATGTGGTCAAAATACTCATTTGCCTAATAATTCTGCACTCCCTGTACTTGTAAGTACATTTTAATTTTTTTATATAATAACTGTATACCCTGTTAAACAGTGAGCACTATCAGCTGTTTTTATATATCCCTTTCATGAGAGTTGGACACCATCCCCTCCAGAAGACAAACACCCATATATCCCATAAGCGGGGATCATTCCACTGTATGCCTGTTATACCTGAGCTGGCTATAGCTCTTTTAAATGTGAGTCGAATATATATATCTTTTTCTCACATATATTGACCCTTACACTCTATACGATTGGTCTCTTATCTTGTGTCTTCCATATCAGGAGAACAATTGGACTACTATAAACAGAGAGGACACCCCATCACCAAAAGCACCTTAAAAGACATTTATTGCCACAGTGCAACCTCTAACCATTTTGGACTATTTTATATGTATTACTAACTATTTTGTTTGCACTTTATATATGTCTTATCTATATGCTTTTTACTATCTGTAGTCCACATTGATATACTTTGGCGCAACCCAAGGTATTGCAAATGGGGTATGTTCAGTCTTTTTTAGTAGCCACTTGGTCACAAGCACTGGCCAAAGTTAGCGTTCATAATTGTTTTTTTCATTTCTAACACACAAACAAATATAAATGCTAACTTTGGCCAGCGTTTGTGACTAAGTGGCTACTAAAAATACTGGACATACCCCATATTGAATACCCTGTGTTGTCTACTTTTCAAAAATATATGGTTTGATGGGGATAAATTACATTGGCCGGCTTCAAAAATGTCCCAAATAGGACATGGGTGCATGATGACCAGCTGTGAAAATTCCAAGTTGGAAAACTGAAATGCGCACCCTCCAAATAAGGTATTTTAGCCCCCAGAGAACCCAACACACCTATTCATGGCTGGTATCACTGTACTCAGGAGATTGTTGTTGAACACATACTGGGGTATTCTTTGGCAGTAACCCTTAAAGTTTGCCATACATGTATTCTAAAATTGCTATGTGTGTCAAAAATCACCAATTATTATGGTTTTTTTAAATTTGGCAAAGATTGGTGGTAAAATGGTTACAAGTGCTACTTGTACTTCTAGCCCTATAACTATCCAAAAAAGCTAAGAAAATGTTAACATTGGGTATTTCGAAACTATTTAGCACGGGTCATTTTTGGCGGTTGTAGATGCGTAACAGATGTTGGGGGTCAAAGTTAGAAAAAGTGGGTTTAAAAAAAAATAATGGTATCTTTAGAAAGACCATTTAATGGCGAGAAAAACAGTATATAATATGTGTGGGTACAGTAAAGGAGTAAGAGGTAAATTATAGCTAAACACAAACACCGCAGAAATGTAAAAAGAGCTCTGGTCCTTAATGGTAAGAAAAGTGAAAAACGGTCTGGTTACTAAGGGGTTAAAGCAAAATTCTTTATTTGTACATTTCAAATGTTAAAACATTAAAAAGGCTGCAAAGGTAAATAAAGGGTTAGGAGAGGATTTACAGGAAAGGCCTATCCAGCACATTAAAAAAAAAATAAAAAAAAATAAAAACTAAGGACCTTGTGTTTACATTTGTATAACACAATCAATTATTACATATACTTGGAATGCATATTAATACTCATTTGGAAGAGACAATTCTCCATGGTTTTGTCTATATTTAATATGTTTGCTTTCTCTGGCAATTTTAAATATTCACATAAAACTGTTAATTATATTTATGATAATTGAGAAAAATGTTTTGGGAATAAAAATGGGAATGATTTGTAATAATTAAAGCAATCAGGGAAAGATATTTAGTTTGATTGCATTTACCCTGTAATTTGAGTGCAAACAGAGAGCTCATTTGTTTTGTATATTAACTCTTGCTACTCTAATTTCTTGAACAAGACTTTAAGTTGATTCATTGGAAAAATGAACTGAGTTGGACTTGAAGAATCTCATAGATCAAAGATTTACAGTAAACGTTGGATAATTTGATTAATTGGATTAAAAACAATATTCTGTCAAATTGACAGAATGAAAAAGGCAGACAGAGACATTTGCGAACATAACAAATTATTCTCTCATTCTTCACGTAGGGATGTTAAATGGTGACAAGCTAATTCCTGGTTCTGGGGTTGTCTTTGTGCATCTAGATGATGGAGATTTCTTTACTATAAACATACTGATAGCTAGCGCATTCCCACATGGCCCACATTTATCATTTACATAAGCCTGACTTTCTCCAGAGTCCATGCCCATCCATCTATCACCCAATCACTGAAGTCTGAATTGTATGAATGAATGAGTATGGTAAGAGTCCGATCCCTTTATTTATTATGCAGACTTGAGGTGTTCTGGATATATCGAGTCACCAGAAAGCTCCTAGACATAAATTATTATGATATTTATATAGCGCCATCAAATTCCCCAGTGCTTTACAATGGGTGGACGAACAGACATGTAGTTGTAACCAGACAAGTTGGACGCACAGGAACAGAGGGGTTGAAGGCCCTGCTCAATGAGCTTACATGCTAGAGGGAGTGAGGTAAAATGATACAAAAAGGTAAGGATAGTATTAGACGAGTGACAGTAAAATAATAATGATAAATGTAAAACACAGGTTAGCGTGCACATTTATGTAGTATTCTTACTCTAGTCTTTACATAGTTGTATTTATTAATGTGAACCCACAACAATATATGTAGTACAGTTTAAAAAGACAGATTTTTAAAATTTCAAATTATATTTAATCTCTTTATATTTGTATTTATATAATTTGTACACTTGACCTGTGCTACAAAATATTAGCAGTAATACAAAAAATAATTTTTTTATATATATATATATATATATATATATATTTGTGGTCGTGGCAATATAGCCGTATATGGAAACATAGCATATGATAACATATCAATATTGGAATTAGTCGGTTGTGGTGTGCCGAAACCGACAGAGGAGTAGGCCTGTAAAAGTGGGCCCACCTTAGAGGGTGTTTATAATAGAGGGAGTGGTGGGTGGGTTGACTCGCCAGACCATTACGGTAATGTGGGAGTGGATTGGCAGCCCTTTTAAAGGGAAACCAAGCCCCTCCCACAACTACAGGCCAAGCCTTTTAATTTGTGGTCGTGGCAATATAGCCGTATATGGAAACATAGCATATGATAACATATCAATATTGGAATTAGTCGGTTGTGGTGTGCCGAAACCGACAGAGGAGTAGGCCTGTAAAAGTGGGCAAAAATAAATTATCATAAGACGTAATACGTTGACCAAAACTTTATTTAGATAAATCACAGAAAGCTAGTCTTAATTCTTTAACAGGATTGGGTATGTAAAGAGTATAAGCGGAAGATTTCCAGCGTCCCATTGTTTTGATGATGTGCGGAGGAATGTGGTTAGCAGAAGCTGTAGATGCTGCTCCTATTCGGAAAGAATGACCCGAAAATTGACTAGGGTTCAAGCCGAGTCTAGTCAACAGCAGTCTTACATAGAGCATAAACTTTACTGTAGTTAGAACGTTACCGTGCAGTTCTAGCAAAGGTTGTAATGGTTGTTTGTGGAGTGATAAAAGATAATTGTCAAAATTTTGTACAGGGCACCATTTGTTATGAGTAGGGTATAAGGGGATTGTAACGGTATGACCTATGGCACTGGTTTTTGAGTGTTTTAGCGTGAGTAGGTAATGGTCGTTTTGTTTCGCTAAGTCCATAATTCTTAGGTAATCAGGGGACGTGATAGTCCTAGTTGTGAATTCGTTGGGACGGAGGAATCCATAAAAAGCAAGATATATGGCTGATTTTATTACCGTGTTTGTCCTGGGCTCAAAAGGAGAGGAATCTAACAAGTTTACTAGTGCATGAAATATGTGGTTATCAATAGGTAGTCGTTTCTCGGGGATATGTGTATCTAATTTCTTAATGCCTCTAAGAACTGTCTTGATTTGATATGAGGACAGGAAACTCGTGGTGTTGGGTTGTTGAATTAGCATGTGGTGTTGAATTCCCGTAAGGTATAGTTTTATAGTGTTAAATGATAGTTTAAGGTTGATGTGGCAAAAAGAAGTGAAACCCAATATTGTTTCTATCGTGAACATATCGTGAATGTGAAATTCAGTGATGAATTTTTTGAATATGTGAAAAGCTCTGTCGTAAGTGTTTCTAGTGTTTACAGAGAGTGCCATGTGAGAAATGTGACGTGCGTGATTTAACAAAACTTTTAATCCATTATCATGTCTGTGAAAAGTGGGACTGGAGTTGCCCGTCTGGAGGCGGTAGGTAGTGTCGTGAAGAATTCCTGAAAACGAAATCGAGACAAGTGATCAGCACTGATGTTTGTGCACCCTGGAACGTGAATACATGTTAGAAAGAATTGACAAGTGGCTGCTATCCATGTGAGTCGCCTCAATAGCCTCATAATTACCAGGGATGAAGACCGGCCTTTATTGACAATATGGCAAGTAGCCATATTATCAGAATAGCACCACACCGTGTGACCGGACCACTGGCGGCCCCAGGTAACGGTCGCAGCCACGATGGGGTATAATTCGAATAAAGCTGAGGTCTCTGTGAATTTTGTGAGTGATTTGACCTCAGTTGGCCATGGCCCCACGAGCCATATGTCACCCCATATGGCTGCAAACCCCGTGTTTGCTGCAGCGTCTGTCCATATTGTGGGTGAAGTGTCTGAGTGAGATGGTATAAACATGGCACGCCCATTCCAAGAAGTGAGGAAAATCCTCCACATGCTCAAATCGGATGTTGCAAGTTTGTCTAGTGAAATGTAAGATGTGTCTGAGGTGAATTGTGGAAATAGTGATAGCAAATGTGAAATAAATGATCTCCCCTGGGGAATGATTCTCATTGCAAAATTAAGCGATCCCAGCAATGATTGTAGGTCTTTCTTAGTGCAATGACCTTGCTGTAGGTAGTGGTCAATACTTGCCAGGATACGCTCAATTTTCTCCTGAGGGAGGCTGGCCTGCATGTGTACTGTGTCTAGTTGTATTCCTAAAAAATTGCATCTGGGTGGCGGGCCCCAGGGTCTTGTGTGGGGAGACTGGAACAGAAAGTGACTCAAATAATGCCAACATGTGTTTTAAACTTGTGGGTGGACTTGTGTTCTCAATTGTGAGGAAGTCGTCTAAATAGTGAATCACAGAGGGACATTGGTAAACATTTAGCAACAACCAACATAAAGCCTCTGCAAATGTGTCGAAAATACGCGGGCTGCTCTTAGAGCCAAAAGTGAGACGAGTGAAGAAATAGTATAACCCTTCCCATTTAATGCCGTGAAGGTGCCAAAGTGTAGGGTGCATAGGCAGTAGTTTGAAGGCATTTACTACATCCGTTTTGCTTAACCATGCCCCTGTGCCAGCTTTAATGATAGCCCGATGGCATGGTCGATAGTGGCGTAATGTAGTGAAAACTCTTCAGATGGTATCAGTGAATTTAGGCTAGGGACCGTGGAGGAATGTGGTGCGGATAAATCAATGATCAGCCTGGGTTTAAGTGAGTTTTTCCCCCGTGACAATCCCAATGGGATTGGTTCTCCAAGAATTGAAGGGTGGTGAAAGGAATGGACCCAGCAAAAAACCTTGTTTCACCTCGGTTGTGATAAGTTTAAGTACCAGCTGTGGGTCATCCCGTGTGGAAAGTAAGTTGTCACATTCCAGTGTGCCTGTGGGCAAATGTATCAACCCTGTGTGAAATCCTTCTGCTAATCCTGTTATGAGATAGTCGCTGAAGTGTCGTGATGGGTGTAGACGTAGCAAATCGGTGAATAAGCTGAGGTTCACGCATGTGAGATAGGGTTTTGGGAAAGCTTTATTTGGGCACATTGTCTTGGAATGAGCCCTGAAACAATGTAAACAAACATGCATTAGTCTACAGGAACTAAAACCACAATTGCCGGCATTAAAATTGTTACATACTTGGGATTTCCCTAAGAAGACAATATCTCTTCCTAGTTTGTCTTTCAAACCTTTGTTTGATCTTGGGGGGTAAGTTGCTGCTTGGTTTTGTTCTACCTCAGCTGTATTAGGGCAGAAATTTGTGCTGTGGGTTGCTGATGAGCATACTGCACAAGTTGGGGGCCTGAGGCCTGCAAAGTGCCTACAGAATAGCTCAGTGTCCAACTTGCTCCAATTGATGTTTAAGTTGAACTGAGCCAGAGCTGCTGCCACTTTTGCAGAGAAGGAACGGTGGTAATCGTAAAACGCTGTACCACCGTATTTGTGTCCCAGATCCACCAACTTGTGCATGTACGTATCCAGCTCGGCTCTTTTCCCTGGGTATACAGTGCAATATACATCCCTATAGATGCCAAACCCTAATACAAATTCTGGGATGTTCAATTTTTTGTTTAGGCGAGGGTCTCTAGCTCTAAGGACTACGGAAACATCCCCACAAGCAAAGGTCCTGTTCTCAAGGACATCCTGGGAGGCAATGAGCAATGAAGCTAGGTTAACGTCCTTGCCTTCCAGAATGTCTTTTTTAAGGTGAGCTGGGACCATATGTGAAGGATCAATGGATTCTATGTCAGCCGTAGCTGCCAGGGTATTACCGGGTAAGGTATTAGCAAGAGGCTGAGTGGTGACCGTTGCATTTGTGGACTGAGTAACACTACCGGCCTCCAATTTGTCCAGCCTGTCGCTGATTGTCCCTATGGATGTCATAAGGGACGTCATCATAGCATGAAATGCTGGTATTTGCGATCCGCTAGTGCCTTCCCCTGCATCGGAGTTGTCAGTGGTAGTGTATAATAGCCTATACAACTCCGCCTTCCTAGCTGTAGCCGGGAAAGGGATGCAGCGTCTTCTTAGTTCAGCTGTAAGACGTGGGATGGTCCATGATCTAAGGGATGCAGGGCTATTCACATCTGTACCCGGAACAGGGGTGGCAGGCCTAGCGGGTGTGCTAGGTAGTGACAGTTCTTCAGGGATATCAGGTGTTAGTGACATAACTGAAATTATAAATATAAACAGTTAGTCGTATGAAATGTATTGTGGGTGGGTACTGGTGGGCTAGCTAAGTACCAAGCGGTGAAACAATTAAACTTCTTTTGAGAGTGACAGATGAGACCCTGCTAGTTGCCAAGCGGCTTGAGAGGCACTATCTATGCGTGGGCCCGAGGGGAAGATTGAGGCCACCGAACGTTGTGGCGGGGTGTAGGCCTCTCGGTGTCATTTAAAGCATAAAAAAGATTGGGAGTGACAGGTGAGGCCCTCTCTGTATATTAATGCGAGGCGGCTAGCTATGATTTGGCCCGAGGGACGTATTACCTCCGAGTGTGAGGTTAGGGATGTTGGCCTCGCGGGACCACTAGCCTATGGATTAAGACCAGAAATATTTTAACTAATTGGGCCACCTAACCTAGGACCAGTACCCCTCAATTTTTTTAGGGTATATTGGGTTCTGGCGTAGTACCTGATAGTGAGTCAGGCTGATCTCTCAATGACGTAACTGTGATATTTGTCGGGTAGTTTGACCTGTAGGTATAAGATGATAAGTAAATATCTGGAAAGTGGGGTGGTAGTTAGGCCAGATCGTGGACCAGAACCTACCCGATAACTGCGGAGGAGATATAATCAAAAGAAACCGGCTCCTTGCTTGTAAAAGCTACCGTTCCAATGATTAAACCTAGGAGAGTAAATTATAACATTTTACCTAAAATCATATGTTTATATGGTCATTTATATGAATCATATGACAATGTTACCAACCTATAAAGTATAATTGATACCGATCACTGGGTCCCCAAATTTTAATATGAATTCTGGTAAGGTAACCTGTTGGAAGATGTCAGAAATCAGGATTGAATTAAGTGTAGCATAATTTAATACATTTTAATTTGTATTTTTTTTTTTTTTTTGTATTTATTTTGGTGCTATATCATTATTGACCTGTAGGGGGCGAGATTCCACCTAAGAAGTGGATGCAGGATCTTGTATAATTAGTGAGAAATGCACGAATTTGAGTCGAATGTGATGATAGTATATAATGACTATTTTGTATAGTAGAAATCCTAAGTATCTAGCCGAATGTAGCGTTCGTATGAAATTTAAAACATGAATTACATAGCTTAGCGGCGAAGTGTATTTAGGCGAAAATAACCGAATGCGTTTGAATGCGAATGGGGCTCCGCCGTGTAAGCCGTAAATGTGAAGCGGTTTGCTTTACGGCGGGCCCACTTACGTTTTTTTGGCGGCAGCAGTACCGGGGAAGCTGTGCAGTCGGCGGTGACGGCGGGAAAAAGCGCCCTGGAGAGCCCGGAACCACTCAGGAGGGCACCGGACCAGGAGACCACGAGGAAACAGGTAAGAGGAATCCAAAATGGCGGTCTGAACCGGAAGTAACGTTTCAGACTCGCCAGACCATTACGGTAATGTGGGAGTGGATTGGCAGCCCTTTTAAAGGGAAACCAAGCCCCTCCCACAACTACAGGCCAAGCCTTTTAATATATGTATATAGATATATATACATATATATATATATATAAATATATATATATACACACATACTCTGTGCTATCCCAATATACAATATAAATAGTTGAGAGAGAATCATTAAAAATGAACATACTTACAGTCTCAATGATGTATTGTCTTCATCCCACCAAGGTAGAACATATACAACAATATGGAATCCTTGCACTCCAGCAAAAGGCAATATTATTTAAAAAAGTATCAACAGATAATGTACGAACATTTAACATGCAGAACAGACTCCATCCCCAAAAAGCTGGACACTTCCTGCATTTTCCCTGGATGCTGATAATTGTTGAGAAAGGTTCCATGGGAGACAGAAAACGCGCCTAGATTATTTTGGTATGTGGTCTGTCCTGAATGTCCCCTCCTCTTTACCAATGTAATGAATGGGGCAAAAAATGAAATTCAGTAAACAGTATCATTTGATCGAGGATTATGAAATAAACATGGCAAGAAAATGAATCCATTTAAGAGAATATCACAAAAAAGTTATTTTGCTAGCAATACTCTAACAATACTAATTTACTTTCCTCTTTTAGACTAACATTTGAAGGGCCATTATTTTCTATTGGAGGGACACAATACATGTATGTAGGGCCAGACTGGGAATAAAAAGCAGGTACTAGAAAAATGTTATTTCGGTCCTATAATGCATTGCACAGATATGCAGATGGCAAGAAAAACTTAATGGACAACTGTCACCTGGAAACTAAATTTTTTAATCTAATAATCATTTTATTAAGTTTTGAAAGGAAATATATACACTTTTTAAATTAAGTATATGTAAAAAAAAAAAAAAGAGTGACAAAATCTCATCCATATGTTTAATATATTACATGATCCTTAAGCCATATACATGCACCTTGGACCAGACAGTGCTTGAAACCTGACAGTTAGTCTCTTTGGTCTTCCTGGCTTCTAAATAGGGAGTGAATAAGGGAAGATCACCGAGACTAACACTTTTCAATATTGCATGCTAATATTTAATTACCTCCATTTAAAGAGAATTGCATGCATGATTCTTTGGAGGTATGCAATATATATAGTGTCAGCACTTAGTAGATGTGTCCCTGTGAGATAATCTCAGGGATATCGAGAAAACAATTCTATACAGTTAGAGATCCTAATATATAGTCCATAAGTCTCATATAAAACATGAAATATGTAATAGCGATAACAAATGATGGAAAAGATAAAAGTCACAGAGGGGAATAGGCAGGATCTGTATCCATATCACTGGTATACTGGATGTACCTTAAAAATTAAGTAAACAAAAAATAGTGTAACACTGTATGTTTAATGCCCCCCAAATCAGAAACTCTTACAGGATATAAGTGTGGTACTTATTAGTGAAGGACCACTTTCTCAGCTTGGTAAGCAGTATCTTAGTCCATGTATACCGTAGGAGAACCAGATCCTCCAGAGGAGATAGCGTCTGCTGCATGCACTGAAGCAGACTGTCCACAATCTGAACTAGGAGGAACACTGGAGGTAAGTCCCACTGGATACTGAAGTCTCGTTCGTAATACCAAGTGCTGAGGGTAACGTCCGGCACCTTCAACGCGTTTTGCCCTTCTCATGAGGCTTTCTCAAGATAGGTGCCGTGGCCGCTGCCTTGCAGTTTTATACTCTGCTTCTTTGGAGGTATATCTTCTGGTAATGTGGCTGAAAATAGTAATTTTATTATAAAGGTCCTTAAAGCGCACTTATTTATACAGCAGGTTTCTTGTGAGCCCCTGCTACTACATACATACACACACTACATTCACTGTACAAACACACTGCATTCACTATACACACACACACTACATACACTATACACACACTGCATTCACCACATAAACACATGCACAGTATCGACTACACACACACAAGCACACTGCATCCACTACATACATAGTATTCTTACTATACACACACTACATTCGCTACACACACAAACACACTGCATCCACTACACACACACAATCTGCATCAATCCATTATACACACATACAAACACACAAACTGCATCCCTTTCACACGCATACACTGCAGGGGCCTTGAGCTGTGTAAGAGACCTCACAATTTCTAATGGTAGCCCTGAACATATTTATGTATACGTATTGAGATTGTTATATGTTTAAAGGGATCCTATAGGGAGACCTAATGAGCATGCGCGGCAATAGCGCCCTCGCATTAGGATTTCCCCATAGAAAAGCATTAATCCTATGGGGAAAATCTGAGGCTGGAGGTTATCACCCCTTAGTGACCAGACCATTTTTCAATTTTCTTACCGTTAAGGACCAGGACTCTTTTCACATTTCTGCGGTGTTTGTGTTCAGCTGTAATTTTCCTCTTACTCTTTCACTGTACCCACGCATATTATATATAATTTTTCTCACCATTAAATGGTCTTTCTAAATATTTTCATCATATCATATAATTTACTATTAAACAAATATAAAATATGATGAAAAAATGTAAAAAAAGACACTTTTTCAAACTTTGACCCCCAAAATCTGTTACGCATCTACAACCACCAAAAAACACCCATGCTAAATATTTTCTACATTTTGTCCTGAGTTTAGAAATACCCAATGTTAACACGTTCTTAGCTTTTTAAAAAAAAAAGTTATAGAGCTATAAGTACAAGTAGCATTTTGCTATTTCCAAGCCATTTTCTTTTTCTAAATTAACATAAGTTACATTGTAACACTGATATCTGTCAGGAATCCCTGAATAACTGTTCACATGTATATATATTTTTTTAAAAGAAGACAACCTATTAACCTATTAAACTTGGGGTATTTTGATTCTTTTCTTTTTACCACCAATCTATGTCAAATTAAAAAAAAATGATAATTGGTGATTTTTTGGACACACATAGCAATTTAAGAATACATGTACGGAGAAATTTAAGGGTTACTGCCAAAGAACACCCCAATATGTGTTCAGCAATATCTTCTGAGTACAGTGATATCCCCCCTGTATCGGGTTCTATGGGGGCTAAAAGACCTGATTTGGAGGGTGCACATTCCAGTTTTCCAACTTGGAATTTTCTCAGCTGGTCATCATGCATCCATGTCCTATTTGGGACATTTGTGAAGCCAGCCAATGTAATTTACCCTCATCAAACCATATATTTTTGAAACGTAGACACCGTAAGGTATTTCAAATGGTGGTATTTTAACACTTTTCATGCACTAATTCTACCACCAGTCTTTGTCAAACTTTTGGGTAGTCATTTTTTTTTTTTTAACTATTTTTCTCTCACATTGTACTTTAGGCATGGATTCTCAGTTCCTGTTATGTATTACTGACAAAGAGCACCCCAATATGTGTTCAGCAACATCTCCGGAGTACAACAGTGCCCCCAATGTACAGGTTTTATGGGTTTTTGCAAACTTACAGGATTCAAATGTAGGGCTTTCCCCTTTTCCATGTTTGCACATTGAAATTTGCCAGATTGGTTTGCTGGGCCTATGTTGCCTTTGAGACCGTATAGCATTCCAGTAATGAAAATTAACCCCATCATGGCATACCATTTGTAAAAGTAGACAACCCACGGTATTCAAAAAGGGGTATGTTCAGTCTTTTATAGTAGCCACTTAGCCACAAATGCTTGCCAAAGTTAGCGTTCATATTTGTTTTTTGCATTGTTTTTACACAAAAACTGCACTTTTACTAATGATTTCATTGTCGTGATGGGTTTTACTGTTTTAAACACACATATTTGTGTTCATTAAAGTCTCTCGAGTATAACAATACCCCCCATGTACAGGTTTTATGGTGTTTTGAAAAGTTACAGGGTCAATATAGGGCTTACCCAATTCAGTTTGCCAGATTGGTTTGCTGGGTCTGTGTTGCCTTTTGATACCATATGGTAGCCCAGGAATGTGAAATAACCCCATCATAGCATACCATCAAATGTAGATAACCCAGGATATTCCAAATGGGGTATTTCCAGTCTTTTGTAGTAGCCACTTAGTCACAAACGCTGGCCAAAATTATAGTTTTTTTTATTTGTTCTTTATAAATGTTTTTTTTTTTATTTATATTATATCAGTAACAAACACACATAGACACAAGAACTCACTGACAAAGTGACACAAGCACTCACTGCTACAAGCATTCACTGACGTAACCACTAACACTAACTCAAACAATGTGGTTTTAAGGCACACATCTATGTAATTAAAAAGTAGCTTACAGGGGCATATGTTTGACATCTCCTACAGGACTAGAAATGCTGGCATCAATCCCCACCTGTTTTCAGTCTAAGCTGCTTACTGAATGAGTGAGTACAGGTGGGCTGTAACAGCACAAAAAGGTTAAGGCAGCACCTGATAATCTCCATTCTAGAAGGCCATTGCATGTATGATATCATGTGTTAGTTGTTAGACTTGCGCACGGTGAGAACATGTGATTGACCCGAATCAATTTTTCCAAAAATATAATTTTTGGAGGAAGGACAATTCTTTGGCCATATGGCAGAATTTCGGTATTAAAAAACTGATTCGGGAAACGAATCAGGCAAACCAAAAGGGTGCAAAAATGGATCAGTGTACTGCAGAGTATATAAATATTATATTGGGGCCATTTGGTTCTCAAATCAAGAGAGAAACAGTAACCAATAGAAAGAAAAACAATAAGTAAAAATCTATATTTACCTATGGTAATATCAATATTTAATGAAAAACCCCTTGCCAGCAATCATCTATTTTTTTGGCACCACGGCAGAATTCAGAATCGCAAATCAAAATGCACATGCTCGGCCAATGCACTTTTCAGTTGGTTCATTATTCGGCTAACATTTTGTCTCGTAGTTCGGGAATTTGACCATTTGACCAATCACTTGATCAGCCCAAATTTTTACAAATTGCAGTTCGGATCCAAATTAATCTCTAAGTTTATTAGTTGTCTCTAATTGAAGTGAAGGAGAACAAGATACATGTTGTTGCAAGTTTCACTGAAAAAAAGTCATGTCAGATAGCCAAAGACACGAGCATAGGTAGAAAGAAAAAAGAGCGTTTTCTACACTTTTACTGAATTTGTACAGATTAACTGTTTCTTTGAATAATGTACTTATTTCAAGATTCTCTACAATATGCATGTTACTAAGTCAAATTAGCCTAGACCATCCCTTCATTAAAAACATGTTTTCTTGAGAGACTTATGTACATTATCTTAATGTATAGTATATCAACAATCATTTATTATCTAAGGTTATGATGTGCTTGTTTGTATGCGTGCGATGTTTACCATAACTCAATGGGGAAAAAAACACCCTTGAGTTATATTAAATATCAATCATCTGCAGGGATAACCTTCTGAAACAATCACAGCTTCCTATGTTGATCTGGGCAACTGAAAAATGAAAGTTTCCCTTAAAACGGGAAATGTTTCATCTGTGCAAGTCCAACATGTCCATCAATATTCGCATATTAGCAGTTGCTTGCTGTCAGATTACCCAGCGACTGATAAGATCTAATTTAAATGGTCTACCCTCTATTTGTCTCTATCCCTTTGTACTTTATAAATACATTCTTGATTGCTATTTCACGTAAAGGCAGGATTTGCTTGATTTTCTGTTTGGTAATAAATATATATTCAAACCAGTTCGAAGATGAAAAATGCAAACGAGATGACGTGATTATGACCTCTAACAATGGTAATTTAAGTATTAATTTCCATCCGCCCAAGCGACTGTCAGCATCTATCAATTACAGCATTAAGCCAGCAAGCAGCTGCAGCTGCAAGGACCGGAATTACTGTTTAAGCGACTGTCATTCACCTGTAATTTTACAGTCATAATTAGCAAGCTGGGGAGGTTGTCAGCGACACATGCCAGTACACACTCTGGTACAAGTATCTTAGCATTGTGTGTGACGGGGGGTGGGGCATTTGTTATTAATTGCTATAAAAGTTTCAGTACATTTCTAAAAACTACTGTTTTTTAACATACACTACAAAAGGTGACTACGAGTAACCTTTCATACGATGAATTTCGGAAAACTTAATTTTTTAATATTATGCAGAACTCTTTAATAAATCTGATTTTTGTTGTTTTTACTGAGATCAATATTGCTCCAAAATAATGTGATAAGTTATTTTTCCCAGGTTAACTTTAGTGAATTAGGGGTTCTTTAAAATCATGCGAAGAATCGCAATTGCATTAAATGAAAGTTGGAGGTTACCTGAATTACAATCTTGTGTATTGGTTTATTGATAAATAATAACACTAGATTTGTGATAGTGTTTTTTTTTTCTCATGGCTTCTCCAACGAAGTCTAAAGTTGTCCAATGTTAATGTGCATTTATTAAAGTGCTCCAATTACCTATCCCTTCTCAACAGGAGCTTGAAGATGATCTTTTGGATCCAAAAGTGATTTAGAAGTGATGTGTTATACCAAAAGTGATTTAGAAGTGATGTGTTATATATGTATTTTGATCCACATGTATAACACAAAAATCTAGAATTCTGAGAGTGGGTCAGAGGGGAGTTGTAATTGCCGATATACATCCATGACTAGTAATACTAATATACTAATCAGCCACAACATTAAAACTACTGACAGATGAAGTGAATAACATTAATCATATGGTTACAATGGCACCCGTCAAGGTATAGGACAGGGTTAGGCAACCTCCAGCATTCCAGATTTTGTGAACAACACTAAAACCACCTACCGTGGAGGTCCTCCTTGTGCTTCCAAAACAGGTGGTATCTGGCACCAAGAAATTAGCAGCAGATTCTTTAAGTCCTGCAAGATGCTAGGTGAGGCCTCCATGGATCAGATTTGTTGTTCCAGCACATCTGACAGACAGGAAAGTATTTGCCGCGAGGCAAAAAACATCGCCCCAAATGCCCAGGCAAATAACGTGTTTGCCTCGTTTTATGGGAGCCCAAGAGGTGGCCGGCTGGCCACCTTTGGGCTCCCCCGAGGCAGGCAGGCTGGCGGGCAGCCAGCGAGGGAGCACTTTCCCCTGAGCTCTCTGCTCAGCTCCTTCGCGTGACCCGCAATAATGCCGGGAGCCGGAATATGACATCATATCCCGGCTCCCGGCATCACTCTGCGGCGCGCGAGGGACCTGAGCAGAGAGCTCAGGAGAAAGTGCTCCCTCACCCGCCACCTGCCTGCCTGCACGTCCGGCTGCCTTCCTACCCAGCAGCCCCACTGGACCACAGGTAAGAAATCCGCCCAGCTATCCCAAACATAGGGAGACTGGGTGGATTTAAATTTAAAAAAAATAATAATAATTGTGAGTGTGTGTTAGTGAATGTGTGTATCAGTGAATGTGAGTGAGTGAGTGAGTGTGTGTGTCTGTCAGTGAGTGTGTGTTTCAGTGAATGTGAGTGAGTGAGTGTGTGTGTCTGTCAGTGAGTGTGTGTGTTTCAGTGAATGTGTGTGTGTGTGTCTGTCTGTCAGTGAGTGTGTGTGTTTCAGTAAATGTGTGTGTCAGTGAATTTGAGTGAGTGCATGCGTCTGTCAGTCAGTGCATGCGTCTGTCAGTCAGTGTGTATGTGTCGGTCAGTCAGTGCGTGCGTCTGTCAGTCAGTGCGTGCGTCTGTCAGTGAGTGTGTGTCCGAGTAAGTGTATGTCTGTCTATCAGTGTGTCAAATCAGTGAGTGTGTGTATGCCATTGTTTGTCAGTGTATATGAGAGTGTGTGTCTGTCAATGAGTGTATGCATCTATCAGTGTGTGTGTGTGCGCATCTGTCAATGAGTGTGCGTCTGTCAGTCAAAGTGCGGCCTTGACAGGAAGGGGTGGGGAAAATGTAACTTGGGGAGGCACAAAACCTAAACACACCACTGCTGACAGATGATCAATCGATTGAGATCAGGGAAATTTTGAGGCTAAACCTTTTCCATTGCTTCATGATCCAGTTTTCACACTTATGTCCCCATTGATGGCGTAACATTTGTTGTTTCAGCACATCCCACAGATGCAATTTTTCATAAGGTGGTACCTGGTTCCTAGTAGATTGTCCCAAATATACAGGACCTCTAGCCCTTTGTATTGGCACTGTGGTACAGATCAGGGCACCTTCATTCTCATATTCTGGGATTGCCAAGCCTTTTCACCCTTCTGGGCCAATATATATACAATACTTAAGGGCTTTACCACATTTATCTTCCTCCCTAATCTATAGTCTATTAGAGATATGTTCCAAGATACAGTGCAGGGTGTTCAAAAGCATTTGATAATACACATACTCTTGGCCATTATGATGTGCATTGTGGGGCCCTGGAAATCATGGAAACCCCTGGATTGGCACAAACTCTTGTATGACAGTATATCTCACAGAGGTTCGGGTTCTTCCCATAAATTTGAAAATATTTGTGGTCCTTTAGTTGTTTTAACATTTCTAATTTACTTAGCTACTTCATGGTACTGAAGAAAAATTTAAACATGAAAACAAAAAGTGTAGCTATCATTATATAAACCAAAAGAAAGTTCCTGCTGATATGTAATTGTGCTATGTCATGTATTTATTTATTTTTCTGCATTAAACTATACATTTCTAAATATTGTAATACAAACCATTGACCATGACCATTTTTAAACTCCTCTGAATATAACTCATGATTTCTACTTCTTTTAATCCAATTTAATTGAAACTATACTAGAACATGCACTACACGATGATAATAGGGGTGACGAATTCCTGTATACATGGAAATATGTGAATCCAGTTTGTATTATACTTAAAAAAAAAACATGTCACAGCTTTTGCACACTTTCTCAGAGGATTATGGGTACACCCATTGTAATGGATATTAGTAACACACATAGTAAACGCACAGGTACATAAACTGTGTGATATTGAGATTATCAGTTGGTATGAACCATATCTAACCTGTTGTTATGTGCACAATGGTACACTCAGGAAGTGGCTCTTGCATTGTGGGAGTGTGGGTGACCATTCTTAATAAAGTTTACAGTTAGGAAGACATGCTCCTTATATAAACAAGATAAAACATGATATCAGAATAAGGAGCCCCCTGCTTCCATGTGAACTGACATGCAAGGAGTCAGAATCTAAGGAATCCATAAGACATCTTTGCAGCAAATAGAATGAGAGTGGGCCAAAGCTCTGTCAGAGTGACTACAGAAGCTTCTCGTGGACTGAGTAAGTGCATTATTACATGTAACATTGCCTGTGATTACAAACAGAGGAGCACTACAGTCTTATACATTCATATTGCATAATTCACAGCATTCAACAAATCGACAGTCAGTAACATAAAGATGGAAAAGTTAAATCCTCCACCAAAATTAAAAATTACTGGTAATATGGAAGATTTATGGCTGAGGTTTAAGAATTCTTAGAATCTGTATTGATCACAAAGAACTGAATAAAAGCATCTTAAAGGACCACTCTAGGCACCCAGACCACTTCAGCTTAATGAAGTGGTCTGGGTGCCAGGTCCAGCTAGGGTTAACCCATTTTTTCATAAACATAGCAGTTTCAGAGAAACTGCTATGTTTATGAATGGGTTAAGCCTTCCCCCTAATCCTCTAGTGGCTGTCTCATTGACGGCCACTAGAGGCGCTTGCGTGCTTCTCACTGTGATTTTCACAGTGAGAGCACGCCAGCGTCCATAGGAAAGCATTGTAAATGCTTTCCTATGAGATCGGCTGAATGCGCGCGCAGCTCTTGCCGCGCGTGCGCATTCAGCCGGCGGGGCGTAACGGAGGAGAGGAGGCAGAGAGCTCTCCGCCCAGCGCTGGAAAAAGGTAAGTTTTTACCCCTTTCCCCCTTCCAGAGCCGGGCGGGAGGGGGTCCCTGAGGGTGGGGGTACCCTCAGGGCACTATAGTGCCAGGAAAACGAGTATGTTTTCCTGGCACTATAGTGGTCCTTTAAGAGAATACTTCCACTTACCAACAAAACCAGAATTGCTTGGGGGGTTAAGTGGAACAACAATATTCAGCAAACTGGATGCATCATCAAATTCCACTGGAGGAGGAAAGCATGAAATTCAACTTTCAAAACTCCTTATGGGAGGTACTGCTACAAACGACCGCCCTTCGGTTTGTGTTCAACACTAGAAGTGTTTCATAGTACAATACAGCAACTTCTTGTTATTATAAGAGAAAAGGTAGAGAGAGAGTGTCAGGTTGCTTTAAGAATATGGGGGGTGACCCCTAGCAATTGAAACAAAAAAGAAGAAAAAATACCAGAAAGCCCCAAGGAAACAACGATCCAAAAGGTACACCTATGGTTATCTGGTATCACTGTGAAGCAACCCCTAATCCAATAAAATATAACTTTTAATACTGATACATTATAAAAAAAGCACAATGGCTACAACGTGAAAGATATATACTGTCTAAAGTTGGTATAACTAGTAGGAAGAGAAAGGAGGCTTGATGTAAATAAACATTAAGATACAGAAAAGTCACAGTATCTAATTAGTAGCACAAATGTTGCTGGAGCAGAGAGGGTAAAGAGTAAGCTAAAATAAATAGCCCACTTCACTCCCTGCTACTGTCTTCCAATCCCACTATAACGAGCCCCCCAAATCTCCTATACTAGTCTGCTTGCCAACTCTGAATAACTAATAAAACGTCTAAATCTCTATGAAGTATAAAGGAAAACATGAGTGGAGGGTGGCTAGTTCTGAGCTAAATAATAGTCACAGCTGCAGCATCGTCCCTGTATCTCCACCACCCTTCACACTAACAAGTCTACTACACTACAGCAACTTCTAGAACGAATACCGGGCACAACTTTATTCACTGATGATATTCTGATCTGGGGTAAAACCAAGCAAGAACATAATGAAAGACTGAAGATGGTCTTAGACGTTGCTAATCAGAATAATTTGAAGTTCAATAAGACTAAGAATTAGTGTCAACTCGGAAAAACTTCAATTTAACATTTGGGAGAACAACTCACTGGAGATGGTGTTTTACCAGACATGAAAAAGATTAAGGCAATTACTGAAATGCCACAGCCAGAAAATAAGAAGGATATACAACGCTTACAAGGAATGGTGAATTACCTTGGCAAGTTCATACCTAACTTACCAGACAAAACTGCATTAATGCGCCAACTACTCTGAAAAAACTATGCCTGGGAATGGTGAGAGAATCACCAGAAAGAATGGAAGTTATTGAAGGAAATGCTTACTACTGCACCAACTCAATGATCCAAACGCAAAAAACAAAGTTGTTAACTGATGCTTCACAGAATGGATTGGGGGCAGTTCTATTTCAAAATCAAGGCTCGGGATTGATGACTGTGCCTTATGCATCAAGGGCATTGACGGATACAGAAAAATCAAATGCACAAATTGAAAAAGAAACACTGGAACTAGTTTCCGGATGTGAAAAATGTCATGTTTATTTGTATGGAAGAGTATTCTCAGCAGAAACTGATCAAAAACCTTTGATTCACATCTACCAAAAGGGCTTGATAGTTGCACCTCCAAAAATTCAGCGCTTGTTGCTGGGACTTCAAAGGTATGATTTTTACCTTGGACTTTATACATGGCAAAGAGTTGGTGGTAGTTGATGCTACTTACCCTTTAACATAGAGGACTTACAGTTGCAGAAAGAGGTGACTACCTGTCAATCTGATCTTGAAGCCAGCCCCGTTTAGTCATGCAATGCGGGCAGCAATTGTACAGGCTACAGAAAAGGATGCTCTTCTAAGTCAAGTGAAGAAAGCACTTTCTAGTGGCAAATCTAAGACACTAATGCCATCACTGTATAAACCATACATTTCTGAACGTTCTTTGATAAAAGGGGTGCTTTTTAAAGGACAGAAGATTATTGTACCAGCGGGTTTGCAAAGTCAAATACTGAAAAGACTACATGAAGGTCATTCAGGTATAAAAAAGACCAAAAGACGAGCTAGAGACATTTTGTACTGGCCAAACATGAATGAAAACACTGATGACATGAATGAGAATGATCACTCAATGCCGGACTTGCTAAAAATTCACACCTTACCTAAAGAGCCTAAAGAGTTACCTAAAGAGCCTATACTGGATGCAGACTTTCCTTTGGCACCCTGGGAAAAGTTAGGAATGGACTTGTTTGTTTTAAAAAATCAGCATTATATCTTAGTCATGGACTACTTCTCTAATCAGGGCTGCCATCAGAAATGTTGGGGCCCCTGACACAGCTCAAGGTCTGGGCCCCCCTGTGCCTGCACCTGAGTCCGCCCAAAGTGCTGCCCCCCCCCGAATCCGCCCACAGGGATGCAGTGTCTGCAGGGCCGGTGAAAGGATTTTTGCCACCCTAGGCAAAAGTAAAGTCTGCCGCCCCCCCATGTGACATCACAATGCCCCACCCATATGATCTGCCATGTTAACTAACACCAGTGCTGCAGTGCCGCCGTGTTTACATTAAAAGGCCTGCAGGGACAGGCTAGACACCAGAACCACTACATTAAGCTGCAGTGGTTCTGGGGACTATAGTGTCCCTTTAATGTGAGGTAAATTAGAGATTAGTGCCACGAATAATATATTAGATTGCCTACTTACAACCAGATGAGGATGATGATGGGCTCTAGCTGCCGTCTGGCTCCACTGGTCTGGTGTACAACAGGCGCTCTGGAGGCGATTTGTAACTGTGGTCACAAAAATCAATGTTCTGGGAGAACGGGAAGCAGCTCCATTTGTTTGAGGGCCCTTTACACAGCTCAAGGTCTGGGTCCCAGGGTCCACCTTCATGTTCCACCAATGATTTTGTTCACAGGTAGTGGAGTGTGTCTGTGGGGGATGCCCTGATGTGTGAAAGGAATGCATTGTGTGAATCTGTGTTTGTATGTGTAAGGGCTGTGTTTGTATGTGTAAGATGAGTTTGTGTATGTATGGGATGCATTGCTTGTGTACGTGTGTCTGTGTGTAATGCATTGTGTGTTTTTCTGTGTGCAAGGGGTGCATTATGTGTGATGGATGCCAATCTCTCCCCCTCCCCCCCGTCAATTTCCTTCTCCCCCCCTCTCCCTCCAATTTCCTTCTTCTCCCCCTCCCTCTCCAATTTACTTCTTCCCCCTCCAATTTCCTTCTTTTCCCCCCTTCAATTTCCTTCTTCTCCCCCTCCCTCTCATTTTCTTCTCCCCCTCTCCAATTTCCTTCCTTCTCCCCTCCAATTTCTTTCCTCTCCCCCGTCCCTCAAATTTCCTTCTTCTCCCCCCGTCCCTCAAATTTCCCTCCTCTCCCCCGTCCCTCAAATTTCCTTCCTCTCTTCCTCCCTCAAATTTCCTTCCTCTCCCCCCTCCCTCAAATTTAATTCC
>OW240917.1:194833675-194845464 GCA_933207985.1 Pelobates cultripes
ATGTTAGCCGAATAATGAACCAACTGAAAAGTGCATTGGCCGAGCATGTGCATTTTGATTTGCGATTCTGAATTCTGCCGTGGTGCCAAAAAAATAGATGATTGCTGGCAAGGGGTTTTTCATTAAATATTGATATTACCATAGGTAAATATAGATTTTTACTTATTGTTTTTCTTTCTATTGATTACTGTTTCTCTCTTGATTTGAGAACCAAATGGCCCCAATATAATATTTATATACTCTGCAGTACACTGATCCATTTTTGCACCCTTTTGGTTTGTCTGATTCGTTTCCCGAATCAGTTTTTTAATACCGAAATTCTGCCATATGGCCAAAGAATTGTCCTTCCTCCAAAAATTATATTTTTGGAAAAATTGATTCGGGTCAATCACATGTTCTCACCGTGCGCAAGTCTAACAACTAACACATGATATCATACATGCAATGGCCTTCTAGAATGGAGATTATCAGGTGCTGCCTTAACCTTTTTGTGCTGTTACAGCCCACCTGTACTCACTCATTCAGTAAGCAGCTTAGACTGAAAACAGGTGGGGATTGATGCCAGCATTTCTAGTCCTGTAGGAGATGTCAAACATACGCCCCTGTAAGCTACTTTTTAATTACATAGATGTGTGCCTTAAAACCACATTGTTTGAGTTAGTGTTAGTGGTTACGTCAGTGAGTGCTTGTAGCAGTGAGTGCTTGTGTCACTTTGTCAGTGAGTTCTTGTGTCTATGTGTGTTTGTTACTGATATAATATAAATTAAAAAAAAAAACATTTATAAAGAACAAATAAAAAAATATATAATTTTGGCCAGCGTTTGTGACTAAGTGGCTACTACAAAAGACTGGAAATACCCCATTTGGAATATCCTGGGTTATCTACATTTGATGGTATGCTATGATGGGGTTATTTCACATTCCTGGGCTACCATATGGTATCAAAAGGCAACACAGACCCAGCAAACCAATCTGGCAAACTGAATTGGGTAAGCCCTATATTGACCCTGTAACTTTTCAAAACACCATAAAACCTGTACATGGGGGGTATTGTTATACTCGAGAGACTTTAATGAACACAAATATGTGTGTTTAAAACAGTAAAACCCATCACGACAATGAAATCATTAGTAAAAGTGCAGTTTTTGTGTAAAAACAATGCAAAAAACAAATATGAACGCTAACTTTGGCAAGCATTTGTGGCTAAGTGGCTACTATAAAAGACTGAACATACCCCTTTTTGAATACCGTGGGTTGTCTACTTTTACAAATGGTATACCATGATGTGGTTAATTTTCATTAATGGAATGCTATACGGTCTCAAAGGCAACATAGGCCCAGCAAACCAATCTGGCAAATTTCAATGTGCAAACATGGAAAAGGGGAAAGCCCTACATTTGAACCCTGTAAGTTTGCAAAAACCCATAAAACCTGTACATTGGGGGCACTGTTGTACTCCGGAGATGTTGCTGAACACATATTGGGGTGCTCTTTGTCAGTAATACATAACAGGAACTGAGAATCCATGCCTAAAGTACAATGTGAGAGAAAAATAGTTAAAAAAAAAAAAAAATGACTACCCAAAAGTTTGACAAAGACTGGTGGTAGAATTAGTGCATGAAAAGTGTCAAAATACCACCATTTGAAATACCTTACGGTGTCTACGTTTCAAAAATATATGGTTTGATGAGGGTAAATTACATTGGCTGGCTTCACAAATGTCCCAAATAGGACATGGATGCATGATGACCAGCTGAGAAAATTCCAAGTTGGAAAACTGGAATGTGCACCCTCCAAATCAGGTCCTTTAGCCCCCATAGAACCCGATACAGGGGGGGATATCACTGTACTCAGAAGATATTGCTGAACACATATTGGGGTGTTCTTTGGCAGTAACCCTTAAATTTCTCCGTACATGTATTCTTAAATTGCTATGTGTGTCCAAAAAATCACCAATTATCATTTTTTTTTTAATTTGACATAGATTGGTGGTAAAATGGTTGCATGAAAAGAATCAAAATACCCCAAGTTTAATAGGTTAATAGGTTGTCTTCTTTTAAAAAAAAATATATACATGTGAACAGTTATTCAGGGATTCCTGACAGATATCAGTGTTACAATGTAATTTATGTTAATTTAGAAAAAAAAAATGGCTTGGAAATAGCAAAATGCTACTTGTACTTATAGCTCTATAACTTTTTTTTTAAAAAGCTAAGAACATGTTAACATTGGGTATTTCTAAACTCAGGACAAAATGTAGAAAATATTTAGCATGGGTGTTTTTTGGTGGTTGTAGATGCGTAACAGATTTTGGGGGTCAAAGTTTGAAAAAGTGTCTTTTTTTACATTTTTTCATCATATTTTATATTTGTTTTATAGTAAATTATATGATATGATGAAAATATTTAGAAAGACCATTTAATGGTGAGAAAAATGATATATAATATGCGTGGGTACAGTGAAAGAGTAAGAGGAAAATTACAGCTGAACACAAACACCGCAGAAATGTGAAAAGAGTCCTGGTCCTTAACGGTAAGAAAATTGAAAAATGGTCTGGTCACTAAGGGGTGATAACCTCCAGCCTCAGATTTTCCCCATAGGATTAATGCTTTTCTATGGGGAAATCCTAATGCGAGGGCGCTATTGCCGCGCATGCTCATTAGGTCTCCCTATAGGATCCCTTTAAACATATAACAATCTCAATACGTATACATAAATATGTTCAGGGCTACCATTAGAAATTGTGAGGTCTCTTACACAGCTCAAGGCCCCTGCAGTGTACGCGTGTGAAAGGGATGCAGTTTGTGTGTTTGTATGTGTGTATAATGGATTGATGCAGATTGTGTGTGTGTAGTGGATGCAGTGTGTTTGTGTGTGTAGCGAATGCAGTGTGTGTATAGTAAGAATACTATGCATGTAGTGGATGCAGTGTGCTTGTGTGTGTGTAGTCGATACTGTGCATGTGTTTATGTGGTGAATGCAGTGTGTGTATAGTGTATGTAGTGTGTGTGTGTATAGTGAATGCAGTGTGTTTGTACAGTGAATGTAGTGTGTGTATGTATGTAGTAGCAGGGGCTCACAAGAAACCTGCTGTATAAATAAGTGCGCTTTAAGGACCTTTATAATAAAATTACTATTTTCAGCCACATTACCAGAAGATATACCTCCAAAGAAGCAGAGTATAAAACTGCAAGGCAGCGGCCACGGCACCTATCTTGAGAAAGCCTCATGAGAAGGGCAAAACGCGTTGAAGGTGCCGGACGTTACCCTCAGCACTTGGTATTACGAACGAGACTTCAGTATCCAGTGGGACTTACCTCCAGTGTTCCTCCTAGTTCAGATTGTGGACAGTCTGCTTCAGTGCATGCAGCAGACGCTATCTCCTCTGGAGGATCTGGTTCTCCTACGGTATACATGGACTAAGATACTGCTTACCAAGCTGAGAAAGTGGTCCTTCACTAATAAGTACCACACTTATATCCTGTAAGAGTTTCTGATTTGGGGGGCATTAAACATACAGTGTTACACTATTTTTTGTTTACTTAATTTTTAAGGTACATCCAGTATACCAGTGATATGGATACAGATCCTGCCTATTCCCCTCTGTGACTTTTATCTTTTCCATCATTTGTTATCGCTATTACATATTTCATGTTTTATATGAGACTTATGGACTATATATTAGGATCTCTAACTGTATAGAATTGTTTTCTCGATATCCCTGAGATTATCTCACAGGGACACATCTACTAAGTGCTGACACTATATATATTGCATACCTCCAAAGAATCATGCATGCAATTCTCTTTAAATGGAGGTAATTAAATATTAGCATGCAATATTGAAAAGTGTTAGTCTCGGTGATCTTCCCTTATTCACTCCCTATTTAGAAGCCAGGAAGACCAAAGAGACTAACTGTCAGGTTTCAAGCACTGTCTGGTCCAAGGTGCATGTATATGGCTTAAGGATCATGTAATATATTAAACATATGGATGAGATTTTGTCACTCTTTTTTTTTTTTTTACATATACTTAATTTAAAAAGTGTATATATTTCCTTTCAAAACTTAATAAAATGATTATTAGATTAAAAAATTTAGTTTCCAGGTGACAGTTGTCCATTAAGTTTTTCTTGCCATCTGCATATCTGTGCAATGCATTATAGGACCGAAATAAAATTTTTCTAGGACCTGCTTTTTATTCCCAGTCTGGCCCTACATACATGTATTGTGTCCCTCCAATAGAAAATAATGGCCCTTCAAATGTTAGTCTAAAAGAGGAAAGTAAATTAGTATTGTTAGAGTATTGCTAGCAAAATAACTTTTTTGTGATATTCTCTTAAATGGATTCATTTTCTTGCCATGTTTAATTCATAATCCTCGATCAAATGATACTGTTTACTGAATTTCATTTTTTGCCCCATTCATTACATTGGTAAAGAGGAGGGGACATTCAGGACAGACCACATACCAAAATAATCTAGGCGCGTTTTCTGTCTCCCATGGAACCTTTCTCAACAATTATCAGCATCCAGGGAAAATGCAGGAAGTGTCCAGCTTTTTGGGGATGGAGTCTGTTCTGCATGTTAAATGTTCGTACATTATCTGTTGATACTTTTTTTAATAATATTGCCTTTTGCTGGAGTGCAAGGATTCCATATTGTTGTATATGTTCTACCTTGGTGGGATGAAGACAATACATCATTGAGACTGTAAGTATGTTCATTTTTAATGATTCTCTCTCAACTATTTATATTGTATATTGGGATAGCACAGAGTATGTGTGTATATATATATATTTATATATATATATATATATATCTATATATATATATATATATATATATATAATTTTTTTATTTTTTGTATTACTGCTAATATTTTGTAGCACAGGTCAAGTGTACAAATTATATAAATACAAATATAAAGAGATTAAATATAATTTGAAATTTTAAAAATCAGTCTTTTTAAACTGTACTACATATATTGTTGTGGGTTCACATTAATAAATACAACTATGTAAAGACTAGAGTAAGAATACTACATAAAAGTGCACGCTAACCTGTGTTTTACATTTATCATTATTATTTTACTGTCACTCGTCTAATACTATCCTTACCTTTTTGTGTCATTTTACCTCACTCCCTCTAGCATGTAAGCTCATTGAGCAGGGCCTTCAACCCCTCTGTTCCTGTGCGTCCAACTTGTCTGGTTACAACTACATGTCTGTTCGTCCACCCATTGTAAAGCACTGGGGAATTTGATGGCACTATATAAATATCATAATAATTTATGTCTAGGAGCTTTCTGGTGACTCGATATATCCAGAACACCTCAAGTCTGCATAATAAATAAAGGGATCGGACTCTTACCATACTCATTCATTCATACAATTCAGACTTCAGTGATTGGGTGATAGATGGATGGGCATGGACTCTGGAGAAAGTCAGGCTTATGTAAATGATAAATGTGGGCCATGTGGGAATGCGCTAGCTATCAGTATGTTTATAGTAAAGAAATCTCCATCATCTAGATGCACAAAGACAACCCCAGAACCAGGAATTAGCTTGTCACCATTTAACATCCCTACGTGAAGAATGAGAGAATAATTTGTTATGTTCGCAAATGTCTCTGTCTGCCTTTTTCATTCTGTCAATTTGACAGAATATTGTTTTTAATCCAATTAATCAAATTATCCAACGTTTACTGTAAATCTTTGATCTATGAGATTCTTCAAGTCCAACTCAGTTCATTTTTCCAATGAATCAACTTAAAGTCTTGTTCAAGAAATTAGAGTAGCAAGAGTTAATATACAAAACAAATGAGCTCTCTGTTTGCACTCAAATTACAGGGTAAATGCAATCAAACTAAATATCTTTCCCTGATTGCTTTAATTATTACAAATCATTCCCATTTTTATTCCCAAAACATTTTTCTCAATTATCATAAATATAATTAACAGTTTTATGTGAATATTTAAAATTGCCAGAGAAAGCAAACATATTAAATATAGACAAAACCATGGAGAATTGTCTCTTCCAAATGAGTATTAATATGCATTCCAAGTATATGTAATAATTGATTGTGTTATACAAATGTAAACACAAGGTCCTTAGTTTTGATTTTTTTAAATTTTTTTTTTAATGTGCTGGATAGGCCTTTCCTGTAAATCCTCTCCTAACCCTTTATTTACCTTTGCAGCCTTTTTAATGTTTTAACATTTGAAATGTACAAATAAAGAATTTTGCTTTAACCCCTTAGTAACCAGACCGTTTTTCACTTTTCTTACCATTAAGGACCAGAGCTCTTTTTACATTTCTGCGGTGTTTGTGTTTAGCTATAATTTACCTCTTACTCCTTTACTGTACCCACACATATTATATACTGTTTTTCTCGCCATTAAATGGTCTTTCTAAAGATACCATTATTTTCATCATATCATGTAATTTACTATAAAAACAATTATAAAATATGATGAAATTTTTTTTTAAACCCACTTTTTCTAACTTTGACCCCCAACATCTGTTACGCATCTACAACCGCCAAAAATGACCGGTGCTAAATAGTTTCTAAATTTTGTCCTGAGTTTCGAAATACCATTTTCTTAGCTTTTTTGGATAGTTATAGGGCTAGAAGTACAAGTAGCACTTGTAACCATTTTACCACCAATCTTTGCCAAATTTAAAAAAAACATAATAATTGGTGATTTTTGACACACATAGCAATTTTAGAATACATGTATGGCGAACTTTAAGGGTTACTGCCAAAGAATACCCCAGTATGTGTTCAACAACAATCTCCTGAGTACAGTGATACCAGCCATGAATAGGTGTGTTGGGTTCTCTGGGGGCTAAAATACCTTATTTGGAGGGTGCGCATTTCAGTTTTCCAACTTGGAATTTTCACAGCTGGTCATCATGCACCCATGTCCTATTTGGGACATTTTTGAAGCCGGCCAATGTAATTTATCCCCATCAAACCATATATTTTTGAAAAGTAGACAACCCAGGGTATTCAATATGGGGTATGTCCAGTATTTTTAGTAGCCACTTAGTCACAAACGCTGGCCAAAGTTAGCATTTATATTTGTTTGTGTGTTAGAAATGCAAAAAACAATTATGAACGCTAACTTTGGCCAGTGCTTGTGACCAAGTGGCTACTAAAAAAGACTGAACATACCCCATTTGCAATACCTTGGGTTGCGCCAAAGTATATCAATGTGGACTACAGATAGTAAAAAGCATATAGATAAGACATATATAAAGTGCAAACAAAATAGTTAGTAATACATATAAAATAGTCCAAAATGGTTAGAGGTTGCACTGTGGCAATAAATGTCTTTTAAGGTGCTTTTGGTGATGGGGTGTCCTCTCTGTTTATAGTAGTCCAATTGTTCTCCTGATATGGAAGACACAAGATAAGAGACCAATCGTATAGAGTGTAAGGGTCAATATATGTGAGAAAAAGATATATATATTCGACTCACATTTAAAAGAGCTATAGCCAGCTCAGGTATAACAGGCATACAGTGGAATGATCCCCGCTTATGGGATATATGGGTGTTTGTCTTCTGGAGGGGATGGTGTCCAACTCTCATGAAAGGGATATATAAAAACAGCTGATAGTGCTCACTGTTTAACAGGGTATACAGTTATTATATAAAAAAATTAAAATGTACTTACAAGTACAGGGAGTGCAGAATTATTAGGCAAATGAGTATTTTGACCACATCATCCTCTTTATGCATGTTGTCTTACTCCAAGCTGTATAGGCTCGAAAGCCTACTACCAATTAAGCATATTAGGTGATGTGCATCTCTGTAATGAGAAGGGGTGTGGTCTAATGACATCAACACCCTATATCAGGTGTGCATAATTATTAGGCAACTTCCTTTCCTTTGGCAAAATGGGTCAAAAGAAGGACTTGACAGGCTCAGAAAAGTCAAAAATAGTGAGATATCTTGCAGAGGGATGCAGCACTCTTAAAATTGCAAAGCTTCTGAAGCGTGATCATCGAACAATCAAGCGTTTCATTCAAAATAGTCAACAGGGTCGCAAGAAGCGTGTGGAAAAACCAAGGCGCAAAATAACTGCCCATGAACTGAGAAAAGTCAAGCGTGCAGCTGCCACGATGCCACTTGCCACCAGTTTGGCCATATTTCAGAGCTGCAACATCACTGGAGTGCCCAAAAGCACAAGGTGTGCAATACTCAGAGACATGGCCAAGGTAAGAAAGGCTGAAAGACGACCACCACTGAACAAGACACACAAGCTGAAACGTCAAGACTGGGCCAAGAAATATCTCAAGACTGATTTTTCTAAGGTTTTATGGACTGATGAAATGAGAGTGAGTCTTGATGGGCCAGATGGATGGGCCCGTGGCTGGATTGGTAAAGGGCAGAGAGCTCCAGTCCGACTCAGACGCCAGCAAGGTGGAGGTGGAGTACTGGTTTGGGCTGGTATCATCAAAGATGAGCTTGTGGGGCCTTTTCGGGTTGAGGATGGAGTCAAGCTCAACTCCCAGTCCTACTGCCAGTTCCTGGAAGACACCTTCTTCAAGCAGTGGTACAGGAAGAAGTCTGCATCCTTCAAGAAAAACATGATTTTCAGGCAGGACAATGCTCCATCACACGCGTCCAAGTACTCCACAGCGTGGCTGGCAAGAAAGGGTATAAAAGAAGAAAATCTAATGACATGGCCTCCTTGTTCACCTGATCTGAACCCCATTGAGAACCTGTGGTCCATCATCAAATGTGAGATTTACAAGGAGGGAAAACAGCACACCTCTCTGAACAGTGTCTGGGAGGCTGTGGTTGCTGCTGCACGCAATGTTGATGGTGAACAGATCAAAACACTGACAGAATCCATGGATGGCAGGCTTTTGAGTGTCCTTGCAAAGAAAGGTGGCTATATTGGTCACTGATTTGTTTTTGTTTTGTTTTTGAATGTCAGAAATGTATATTTGTGAATGTTGAGATGTTATATTGGTTTCACTGGTAATAATAAATAATTGAAATGGGTATATATTTGTTTTTTGTTAAGTTGCCTAATAATTATGCACAGTAATAGTCACCTGCACACACAGATATCCCCCTAACATAGCTATAACTAAAAACAAACTAAAAACTACTTCCAAAAATATTCAGCTTTGATATTAATGAGTTTTTTGGGTTCATTGAGAACATGGTTGTTGTTCAATAATAAAATTAATCCTCAAAAATACAACTTGCCTAATAATTCTGCACTCTCTGTATAGTGCAGACCAACTGCACTATGGTAACAGCGTTGGTGGTATGATCCCAACCTCGGATAAACTTGTAAGCACGCAATGAAATTGATGAATGCCAGGTTAAAATAGAAAATGTGTATAAAAAGATAGTTGGCACAGATAGTAACCAAAAAACCTTTTAATTATATAAAATACACAAATAATAAACCCATTTACGCGTTTCGCCACTAGGGTTTTTTCAAAATGGGAATGGAAATTTCCATTTTCTGGAAATCTATTCATAAACAGGACATGTGGTCACACATTTAGAACAAAGAAATTTAGTTTAGGTTTTTTTATAGTAAGAATAAGCATGTGGCATTCTCTGCCTGAAGAGGTGTTTTTTTCAGTCTATACAGATGTTTAAACAGTTAAAAATAAATACTTGCAAAAACATAATATTCAGGGACATGATTTTAATTGGTAACAGCTTCTTGATCCAAGGAGAGATTTGACTGCCATTCTGGGGTCATGAATGATTTTTTTCTAGTTTGTTGCAAAACTGTTTGGGTTTTTTTGGCCTTCTTTTGGATCAACAGTAAAAACAGATGTAAGAAAGGCTGAACTAAATGGATACATGCCTCTTTTCAACTATATAACTATATGACTATCAAAGATAAAGATAATATTATCTAGCTATACTATACTATAACAGAATGTTTCTGATAGATTACAGATTACGAGGGGTCCAATGACCAAATCTTTCTCATAGAAATCACGACAACAGTTATCCCTCCTACGTGTCTTGCATTTGGTGGAGGTGTTGAAGACACTTGAAGAATTAATTTTTTTTGTAAAACATATTTTATTGTGAATGTAAAATACAACATACATGTCAAGCACAGTATCAGCAACATGACATTTGTCAAGGAACAGATACAGAGTCAAGAGTGTACATGAAGAGTGTAAACTTTTTAAATTTAACAATACAACATAAGTAAAACAAGAAAAATACATTTTTAAGCATACACATACCCTATGTAAATATCTCAACTCAGTCTAATTGGCCATCTTACAAGCCCCACCACTCTCATCTCCTCTGTCTCATCAGTACTCAACTGTCCACTCCTCTCCATCCCCTCTTATTAGCAGGTAGAATTGGATGTAGAAGAAAGGGGACATAGCACACTGCTACATAATGACAACAGGATGTGAGGTTGTCAGAGAGATAGGACTAGCAAGTTTGCAAAGTGCACAAAGTTAGCATTATGTGAACTATATTATAGCTAGACAGTCCACACACGTTTTGTTCCCCTGCATCCCTCCTAATGTCCCATATTCAGTTCCCTCTGTGCAACACAGGGCTGGTGCAAAGATTTTTGCCACCCTAGGCAAAAGAAAAATTTGCAGCCCCCCAAAATGTGACATCACAATGCCCCACCCATTAAAAAGCCTGCAGGGACAGGCTTTAGACACCAGAACCACTTTGTTAAGCTGCAGTGTCCCTTTAATTTGAGGTCAATTAGAGATTAGTGCCACTAATAATATACTAGATTGCCTACAATCAAATGAGGGCTCTGGCTAAAGTCTGGCTCCACTGGTCTGGTGTAGAACAGGCTCTCTGGAGGCTGTTTGTAACTGGGATTACAAAAATCAAAGTTCTGGGAAAACAGGAAGCAGCTCCATTTTTTTGGGCCCGGTACACAGCTCAAGGTCTGGGCCCCAGGGCCTGACAGTAAGTATGCCCATAAAACCCACCCATAAGTCCACCTACATGTTCTACCCATGAGTTCGCTCACAGGGGGTGGAGTGTGTAGGGGATGTGTTATGTGTTATTGTAGAGGATCTAAAGCAGGGGTCCTCAAACTATGCCCGCGGGCCGGATCCGGCCCAACAGGGTCTTGAACCCGGCCCAAGGAACCAGGGCCACCCGATGGGCCCAGTCAGCCCCTTAAAAAAAAAAAAAAACGCAGCTGCAAGTAGTACTGGGAGGAAATGACAGCCGGTCACTTTCTCCCAGCTCCCTCCATGTGGGATGGAAGAGAGACAGGCTGCGGGTGCCACGCTGACTCCCATCAGGCACAGCCACCCTCCTGCAAAAATAGGTAAGCAAAATTAGCTAGGTATGTATGTCAGTATGTCTGTATGTCAGTCTGTATGCAGGGCTGGTACAAGGATTTCTGCCGCCCTAGGCAAATATCCATTTTGCCGCCCCTTCATGCCATTCACTGACAGACAGTCACTGACAGGCACACACACGCTGACACACATACATTCACTCATTGACACACACTCACTGACAGACACACACATGCTGACACACATACATTCACTCGCTTACACACACACACAAAAACTCACTGACAGACATACACTCACTCACATACACTGACAGACGTACACTCACTCACTGACACACACACACAGAAACTCACTGACCGACATTCACTCACTGACACACACACACAAACACTCACTGACAGACATACACTCACTCACTGACACACAGACACTCACTGACAGACACACACACTCACTGACAGACAGACACTCACTCAGACACTCACTGACAGACATACACTCA
>OW240917.1:194845564-194884810 GCA_933207985.1 Pelobates cultripes
ACTCAATGCCGGACTTGCTAAAAATTCACACCTTACCTAAAGAGCCTAAAGAGTTACCTAAAGAGCCTATACTGGATGCAGACTTTCCTTTGGCACCCTGGGAAAAGTTAGGAATGGACTTGTTTGTTTTAAAAAATCAGCATTATATCTTAGTCATGGACTACTTCTCTAATCAGGGCTGCCATCAGAAATGTTGGGGCCCCTGACACAGTTCAAGGTCTGGGCCCCCCTGTGCCTGCACCTGAGTCCGCCCAAAGTGCTGCCCCCCCCCGAATCCGCCCACAGGGATGCAGTGTCTGCAGGGCCGGTGCAAGGATTTTTGCCACCCTAGGCAAAAGTAAAGTCTGCCGCCCCCCCATGTGACATCACAATGCCCCACCCATATGATCTGCCATGTTAACTAACTGCAGTGCCGCCGTGTTTACATTAAAAGGCCTGCAGGGACAGGCTAGACACCAGAACCACTACATTAAGCTGCAGTGGTTCTGGGGACTATAGTGTCCCTTTAATGTGAGGTAAATTAGAGATTAGTGCCACGAATAATATATTAGATTGCCTACTTACAACCAGATGAGGATGATGATGGGCTCTAGCTGCCGTCTGGCTCCACTGGTCTGGTGTACAACAGGCTCTCTGGAGGCGGTTTGTAACTGTGGTCACAAAAATCAATGTTCTGGAAGAACGGGAAGCAGCTCCATTTTTTTGAGGGCCCTTTACACAGCTCAAGGTCTGGGTCCCAGGGTCCACCTTCATGTTCCACCAATGATTTTGTTCACAGGTAGTGGAGTGTGTCTGTGGGGGATGCCCTGATGTGTGAAAGGAATGCATTGTGTGAATCTGTGTTTGTATGTGTAAGGGCTGTGTTTGTATGTGTAAGATGAGTTTGTGTATGTATGGGATGCAGTGTGTGCGTCTGTAAGGGATGCATTGAGTGTGTGTAAGGGGTGCATTGTGTGTTGCTGTGTGTAAGGGATGCATTGCTTGTGTACGTGTGTCTGTGTGTAATGCATTGTGTGTTTTTCTGTGTGCAAGGGGTGCATTATGTGTGATGGATGTCAATCTCTCCCCCTCCCCCCCTGTCAATTTCCTTCTCCCCCCCTCTCCCTCCAATTTCCTTCTTCTCCCCCTCCCTCTCCAATTTACTTCTTCCCCCTCCAATTTCCTTCTTTTCCCCCCTTCAATTTCCTTCTTCTCCCCCTCCCTCTCATTTCCTTCTCCCCCTCTCCAATTTCCTTTCTTCTCCCCTCCAATTTCTTTCCTCTCCCCCTCATTTCGTCCATTCCTCCCCACTCCCATTTCATTCGGTACCTCCCATTTCATTCATTCCTCCCCTCCCATTTCATTCCTTCCCCCCCTCCATTTCATTTCATTTCCCCCCCCCCTCCATTTCATTTCATTCCCCCCCTCCATTTTCATTCATTTCCTCCCCTCCATTTTGTTTCCTTCCCCCCCTCATTTCTGTTCCTTCCCCACCCTCCCATTTCATTTCATTCCCCCCCCTCCCATTTCATTCATTTCCTCCCACCATTTCATTTCCCTTCCTCCCCCCCCCTCCATTTCATTTATTCCTCCCCCTCCCCTGACAGGACGGGCTGGCCTTGTGAGAACACTCCTAATATTGCTTCCTCTTCGCTCCTCAGCACTGTACTGATGCTGCAGACGAGGAAGATGATGGCGATCATCTTCGGCTCCGACATCAGCTCTGATCTTGTGAGGAGCGAGAAGCACAAAGAGAGTGCTCCCTCGCGCGCCGGACGGCTTTCAGGGCCAGCCTCTGGGGGGCCCTGAGGTGACCGGCTGCTGGGTCCCCCAGGAGAAGAGGCTGGCCCTGTGGGTACATACCGGGTCGCAGGGACCCCTGCGACCCGGTATGTACACACTGAATGTGGGGCCCGGACGACCTGAGCAGTCCGGGCCCCCCAGGACCGCCGGGCCCATGACAACCGTTGCGGTTGTCATGCCCTGATGGCGGCCCTGTCTCTAATTACCCAGAGATAGCATTATTGGAAGATAAGTCAGCAAGTACAGTGATCAAAAAAGTGAAAGCAATTTTGTCGAGACATGGCATTCCAAGAGTAATAATATCAGACAGTGGTCCTCAATTTAATTGTCGAGAGATTAGGGTTTTTGCCAGTGCCTATGAATTTGAACATCGAACATCCAGCTCAGGATATCCACAAGCAAATGTATTAGCAAAAGCTGGTGTGAAAATAGTGAAAAACATACTTCGTAAAGCAAGATGAGGATCCATGTCTGGCTCTTCTTAGCTATAGAGCTAACCCCTAAAAATGTGGGAAGTCACTTGCAGAATTATTGTTTGGCAGACAGCTGGTCACACGAGTACCAGTTTTGAAACCTTGGAAAAGGTTCCCATAAAAACATGGAATTGAAACCAAATTGAAACTCAGAGAAATAAGGAATGAATACTATGACCGAACTGCAAAGCCTTTGGAGAATCTTCAGGTACAAACTCATGTACGAGTACAAGGTTCAAACAACTGGAATACTGAAGAGACAGTTATCCAGCAATATTTTCCAAGATCATATGTAATTGAAACCACTGATGGGCAATATTTACGTAGGAATCGTAGACATTTGATGGATATTCCATCAGATCACAACAATTCGATAGTAAAAGAAACCTGTGAAGATACATTGAACACTTCATTGCAGCTGGAAAATGAAGATGCCAGAGAAACTTTACAAAGCTTGAATTACTTGCCTGCCTGTGATGCAAAGCAAACAATGTCAGGTAGATATATCAAAAAACCTAATCATCTCACTAAACAATGTTAAAAGAGACTGAAGTGCCTCCACCCCTCGCTCGACTGCTACAACAGTCCAACGCCTACGAATGGAGGCAAGACTACCACACATTTCTGGGAATCAAGTTTACGACACACGCACATAAATTATACAGGGCCAACTACATCGTCACTCTAAACAACATAAAAATACAGCTGCTAAGCTGGAAAAATAAATATGTATCGTGGATATGTAATCGAGATCAGGAAGGAGGTTCTGCGCTGATACAAAAACAGAGAATATGACAGCAAGGCAGCACACCTATGGAAAAGGGGAATCCCCTCTAAGCCCCTTGGAATACAATGGAGAGAAAAGTACAAATAAGGGTGCGCCTAAGACAAGTAGAATGAATATATAAAAAATATATCAGAGAGTACGAGCAGCAATACCTAAAAAAGTCAGAATATAAATAATCCACATATGCAGGAGGTAGTCCTAGTGGTACATAAAATGGTATGTGAAGTCCCAGATGTATATCCGCAGCTTCAAAGTGGATATGTGAAGAAAACAGAAGACAAGGGAAACTCCAATGTTATAGTATGAACGGTAAATAATATTGTATATATGATAGTAGAGCTACTCACAATATTCAGAGCTTAAATCCAGCTCTGGTATAAATGGCACGGAGTGGAATAATCCCCACTCAAGGATAAACGGTGCTCCTATATTTTTTATGTATCATGGATAGGCAGAATCGCCGCACTCAAAATGATGATACTCCCCAAACTCCAATATCTCTTCCGCACCTTGCCTATACGGCTGCCCGCAAAATTTCTTCCGGAAGCACGAAAAACACTTAACACCTTCATCTGGGCTTAAAAAAAAACAAGAATAGCAGCTCACACTCTCTATCTACCCTATCAAAGGGGAGGCATGGGGCTCCCAAATCTTGCCCTATACTATAAGGCGTCTATAATCGGCCCTGTGGTCTTGGCATTCCATAAATCTTCGCCCTCATGGGTGCACTTGGAGGTGGCCTATACTGACGGTCACGATATTACATCGCTAGCAGGGATACCAACATGGCATAGGAAGACATTTTGGACCATGCTGCAGACCACGTCTCTAACATTGAAGGGATGGGACAGATATACTAAAACCCACAACCTCCATGATCACCTCTTTCCAACACTGCTGCTTCACTCGTTCACCGTACTGATACCACAATTAAACATAAGCCAATGGTCTAGTTTGGGCCTAACACATCTACACCAAATTCTAGATCAGCATTACATTGTCCCATTCAAGATGTTACAAAGCCTATATACACTACCTAAATCAGCTGAATTTGCATAGATGCAGATAAGCTCCTGGATACGAAGGAATACGGCAGCATTACATAACATAACAAGTGAGGGATGGGGGTCAGTGTTGGGACAGCTCTGTGTAGGCGTTTAAAGACCACCAAACATAATATCGAAACTGCATGGTAGTCATCAACAGACAGAAGCACGTAATCTGAACTTCATAAAATTGTGGAAAAAATATATTGGCAAACAACAGTGGAGATATGGCTATAAACCTTCACAAGCTACAAGACATTAACACTATGCTCATCCCATGTAGAGCTCATCCCACGTAGAGTAATTCTTTACCGGTGGCACCTAGTACCCTCCAAAATGAAACATATAGACCCGAAACAATCAGGTGCTTGTTGGAGATGTGGACCAGACCCGGGCTCCACAATCCATATGTGGTAGACGTGTCGCACCCTCACACAACTATGGACAGACGCGCAAGCTCTTATAAGACGTACTGCGGGCTTGGACCTATCACTGTCCCCTGAAATAGTAATCTTACAACACATTCCAAACCAACTACCAAAAACCAAGAGATATCTAATTTACCACATTACTATAAAGTAGGAAAAGGGGGAAGAAAAAAAAAGGGGAGATATGTAACCTATAGCATGGGAAACCCTTGGCGGGCCGAAATTGGTGTATAACACTGTACCAAGGAAAAGCCCTGAGATCTCAGGGCAAACCTTAGCATAGTCCAGAGCTCAACCGTGAACAACCTAGTAGACAACCACATGACTAATTGACCACCGGACACCTACTAGATGCATGACCTACAACAAACTCAATCCCAAATCCCCCCTCCCTTACATCCTCCCCACCTCCCCCTCCCAGTTAAAAGTTAATAGGTTTTGGGGGGCGGAGCCTAGCTGTGGAGCTGAGCAGACACACTATTTGAGAGCTCCCGAGCCTGGGCCCGATCATCGCCTGAAATCAGGGGCACATCGCCTTAGAATGAATCCCAAACTACATCAACCTGTAATACAGAGGCTGGTGAACCGGATGATACCTCACATGACCGACAAGCCCGCTGGAGTGTCTGAGCCGAGGCTTGGGGCCTACAACACGCAGGGCAAGGGAGAGACGGCCGCTCTCCCAGCCCATCAAGACAAGCAGCAGCCATGGTGTCTGGCTCACCCCCCCCCCTCAGGACCGGTGGGGGTTATCCCGGTCCAAATCGCTCCAGCCCTCACACCTCCGTGGTCTCTAGGAGCTGACACAAAGCTCAACCACACAACGGGCCTGCAGTCCACTCGCCATCACAACATGGCGGATATGCCACCTAAAGATGCACTGGTGCCTCAGGAGAACCGTGGCGGCACAATCAAGCCTCTGGCCACCCGCTTAAACGAACTGTTTGACAAGTTCTGGACACAGCTCGAGGCTAGGCATGCTGCCACACAAACACAGCAGCGAGATAGCTGGAGCACCACACGCAAACAGAGCGGCGACAACCTGAGGAAGACTGGGAAACTCTCGGGCACCACCTTGACGAAGCAGCCTGCCACCCACCATGTTAGCCCATCTGGGCCAAAGGCCATCAGTGGACTGACCCCAACGCATCGACCACACAGGCAGAGGCCTACCGCCACAAGTGGCGAAAAAACATCAAGGCCCCCAGACCTGCCCAAATAGGGAAGGACCCGGTCTCCAGCAGCCCCCGAGTCCATGGGAACGTGATGCCGGCCATATCACTGGCCCAGAGCTGGAGGGGAGAACTGGCCTGCTTCTGGTTGTCTGCCAATGCCTGCACTTACCCGGAACCACCGACACAGATCCCCCCTGGAGGAATAGGATGACCCACTGAGTCACGGCAGTCCACCTAACACCTATAAAAGAACGCTATCCAGACACACATGGACGCTAGCCTATAGGTTCGGATGCCTCTTAATATTGCAGACTCCATAAGTTTATGCATGTGCTCCCTTCCACAACGCTTGCCTGCCCTACCTTACCGACTGAGCCATAACCTATACCCCTATCCTTCACTCCCGCCCTGACAAAACACAGTCGGATCACCCCTACCTGTTCCTACAGTATAGGCGGATATGCATGCTCGCACGGTGCCCACGGAGACACACATATCGCAGATATACATACTTCAAGCCTACTCATTTAAACTTGCACACATGCATGCCTCTATACGCTTGCAACATACTTTTTTTTTAACTATGTGACATACCGAAAAGTCTAAGCCTGTTTTTGAATGCTAAAGTGCAAGTTTCCATGCCGCTGCCTCATTGATATGCTAGTACACACGCTGCAGATTTAATCCTATTGTTGGCTTATATTACTGCCTTACAATGTGAATGTAGCACGTCCTATCAGACTTACGTTTAACACTTAACGCGGTTAGTTACCCTAGCATATTAAGTTAAACAAACGACTTGTATTAGCCTGGCCTAACTGAACATATTACAGCAAACACAGTATGTCTTAACTCAGCCTGCTGTTAATTGAGCATGTTAGTTTGGCATGTTTTATCAAACTTACGTTATGTTTTCGCATGTACCTGTTATATATATAAAAAAAAAAAAATGTGCATTGTCTACTTTAACCCCACTTGTGAAATATGTCTCAAAGCTCGAGGAATGCCGTTGGGGTACCTCAAGCCTGTTTGTACCTAATAACTGCACTACAAAAATAAAGAATTAAAAAAAAAAAAAAAAAAGTTAATAGGTTTCATGAAGTTGAAAGTTGGAAATACGTACACACCTACGCTAGACCAATTGACAAGATGAGCTGGAGGGGAGGTCTAATGCACACTATGGGGTGAAGAGTTGAATCTCTAATGTGACATTATGAGTACCGGTATGTATTTAATGTTAAGTTGCAAAGCATGCACCCTGTAACCTGAAAATTTTATGCATGTGACTCCCTGCACCGGTAACTGTATATTTTATGTATGGTGTACTTTGGAAAACTGCAAATAAAAATACAATAAAAAAAAGAGACTGAAGTTATTTCACACTACAATTTAAAATAAATTTGTACTTTAAGTTTTCTGTTTAAAAGAAAAAGGGAAATGTGTGATATTGAGATTATCAGTTGGTATGAACCATATCTAACCTGTTGTTATGTGCACATTAGGACAATCAGGAATTGTGGGAGTGTGGGTGACCGTTCTTAATAAAGTTTACAGTTATGAAGACATGTGCCTGATCTCCTTATATAAACAAGATAAAACACAAACCTCTACAGACTTACTAATGCGCTTAGCATATGCAATGGTAAATTAAAATCCAGCATCTATGTTTTTAAACCAAAAAAATATTGATTTATTGTTCTTATTTACATTCTGCTTGTTTTATAGACTGCATTTCCAGCTTGTGTATTAAGTGCAGTACATGTGTCCTTGAATCTTGATTAATCAGCGTGAAATTGAATGACTGTTACTGTCACAGGCAATCTCCAGTATGTAAGTTCTATCTGGAACTGCACTAAAAATGCTGAAATCACTTCTACATTACTATTTGAAATATAAATCCACATAATGTAAGTTACAAGCAGCTGCTTCATGATGGCGAATCCTCCACTGGAACCTGAAAATTTAATTTCCTTTTGGTTTTGAGAGCAAACAATGCACCCAGGGGAAAGTGCAGCTGCTGTACAACTGGAAAAGTACACTTGTTGCGGTTACATGGTTCCAACCGGTACACTCTCCCTAATAACACAAACAGCAGATGTTTATCCTGTATCCACTGGGAAACCTCCAATAGAATAAGATCAAGACCTCTCACAATCAGAATGTTAGAATATTTTATACTGTATACATTTCTATATCTACGCATTAACCAATGAGTTAAGAAAATAACTAATTGCTGCTTGGCCATTTTAAGCAATTAAACAATTGCAACTTTTCAGAAGTTTGAGCAACTCTTTAATGTGTAATGCAATGTACAGCAGTCTGGCAATCAGAGGGTAACATTACCTGGCATTTTCGACTTTGAAAATTAGTTTTCAAAAAGTCTCTATTTGTCTGATTTGGAGTTCCATTTATTGGCACCATCTGTTGTCGCATATTTAAAAACATTATTGCAGCCAGGCCAGTAATCATGATGTAACAAATATTAGCATCATATTATGACTCTTTTTTTCTTTTTGTTTTTAATTAGGATGTAGGAAGATGCTGAATGGAAAGACTGTGTTGGAGGTCTCCAGACTCTATGACCACTTCAATGCGATAAAGCTGGTACAGTGTCTACAGTATCTTTTCAAGAGAAGTATTAGATAGGTGCTAAAGGTAGTTAACATCATCAGAAAGAAATTATGGAAGAGGTTTTTGGTGGCTTGAAGTCTCAATCAATAACAGAAATTATGCTTCCTTGCTTGTCCAGCACTACTAGGCAATTGCCAAGCTATATATGCACACACAAGATAGATACACACTAGACCCCCTGTACACAAACACGCAATCACTCTCTACAGCCCCTACACACTCACTACAACCCATATGCACATACAGTTGTGCTCAAAAGTTTGCATACCCTGGCAGAAATTGTGAAATTTTGGCATTGATTTTTAAAATATGACTGATCATGCATAAATTTGCCTTTTATTGAAAGATAGTGACCATATGAAGCCATTTATTATCATCACATAGTTGTTTGGCTCCTTTTTAAATCATAATGATAACATAAATCACTCAAATGGCCCTGATCTAAGTTTACATATCCTTGAATGTTTGGTCTTGTTACAGACACACAAGGTGACACACACAAGTGAAAATGGCAATAAAAGGTTAATTTTCCACACCTGTGGTTTTTTAAATTGCAATTGGTGCCTGTGTATAAATAGTCAATGAGTTTGTTAGCTCTCACATGGATGCACTGAGCAGGTTAGATACTGAGCCATGGGGAGCAGAAAAGAACTGTCAAAAGACCTGCAAAACAAGGTAACAGAACTTTATAAATATGGAAAAGGATATAAAAAAATATATCCAAAGCCTTAAAAAAGCCAATCAGTACTGCTCAGTCACTTATTAAAATTCAGGGATCTAAAAAACCTTTGACAGGCGAAGCGAAAACTAAGCGACAACGGCCTCTGCGCAACCCACATGTAATATGTCTAAAACATATATTATATACACTAACAACCCAGATTTCCTTTCTGTAACATGACTAAAGCACATTCAAAAAATGGGCTTCTGCGTAAGCCAACACTGTTATCACCTTCAATGTCTGTCAATGCAAAATAAAAGAATTGATAAAAAAAAAAAAAAAATTCAGGGATCTCTTGATACCAAGCCAAGGTGAAAGCCAAAGAAAGATGCCACCACTGCCAGAAGAATTGTTTGGGATACAAAGAAAACCCACAGGTAACCTCAGGAGAAATACAGGCTGCTCTAGAAAAAGACAGTGAGGTTGTTTCAAAGAGCACAATACGACAATACTTGAACGACAAGCTGCCAGAAAGAAGCCTTTACTGCGCCAATGCCACAAAAAGCCCAGTTACAATGTGCCCGACAACACCTTGACATGCCTCATAGCTTCTGGCACACTGTAATTTGAAGTGACAAGTCACATCCATAAATGATGTGTTTGGAGAGGGGTCAACAAGGTCTATAGTGAAAAGAATACCATCGCCACTATAAAGCATGGTGGTGGCTCACTGATGTTTTGGGAGGGTGTGAGCTCTAAAGGCATTGGGAATCTTGTAAAAATTAATGGCAGGATGAATGCAGCATGTTATCAGAAAATACTGGCAGACAATTGGCATTCTTTTGCATGGAGGCTGCGCACTGGATACTCTTTGACTTTCCAGCATGACAATGACCCTAAGCCAGGGGCGTACCTAGAGCATTTGGCACCCGGGGCGGATCCTGTGCTTGCAAAAAAATTTGTAAACTTTGCAAAACCGCTGTCAGCCCCTCCTACAAAACCCTTGTCCTGTCCTGCACCTCCTACAAAACCTCTGTCCTGTCCCTTCTACAAATCCTGTACTGCCTCGTCTACAAAACCCCCGCAACCCCCTTCCACAAATCCCCTGCTTATCCCCCCTTATAAAGACTCCTATCCCAATACAAAACCCCCCGCCCCCTTCTACAAAATCCCTGCAGCCCCACACACACACATTTACAGGCAGACAGTCACACACTCAGTTACAGACAGACAGTCACATACAGTCACAGGCAGACAGTCACACATACACATTTCCTCCGTGCGGCCAGTTTATCAGCTGTTTGCTTGTGTGAGCTGTACTGGCCGCACGGCACCCTAACTACCATGGGACGCTGTGCAGCCACAGCTCACACAGCCCCCTCCAGCCAGGGCCGGTGCAAGGATTTTAGCCGCCCTAGGCAAAAGTAAAGTTTGCCGCCCCCCATGTGACATCACAATGCCCCACCCATATGATTTGCCATGTTAACTAACGCCAGTGCTGCAGTGCGCCGTGTTTACATTAAAAGGCCTGCAGGGACAGGCTATAGACACCAGAGCCATTACATTAAGCTGAAGTGGTTCTGGGGACTATAGTGTTTCTTTAATGTGAGGTAAATTAGAGCTTAGTGCCACGAATAATATACTAGATTGCCTACTTACAACCAGATGAGGATGATGATGGGCTTTAGCTGCAGTCTGGCTCCACTGGTCTGGTGCAGAACAGGCTCTCTGGAGGCGGTTTGTAACTGTGGTCACAAAAATCAATGTTCTGGGAGAACGGGAAGCAGCTCCATTTTTTTGGGGTCCTTTACACAGCTCAATGTCTGGGTCCCAGGGTCCACCTTCATGTTCCACCAATGAGTTTGTTCATAGGGGGTGGAGTGTGTAGGGGATGTCCTGATATGTGTGTAAGGAATGCATTGTGTGAAATTGTGTTTGTATGTGTAAGGGCTGCAAGGTGTGTTTCTGTGTATGTATGGGATGCATTGAATGTGTGTAAGGGGTGCATTGAGTGTGTGTAATGAATGCATTGTGTGTTTCTGTGTGTGTAAGGGATGCATTGTGTGTAGCGGTTGCATTGCTTGTGTATGTGTGTCTGTGTGTGTAATGCATTGTGTGTTTTTCTGTGTGCAAGGGGTGCATTGTGTGTATGTGATGAATGTCAATCTCTCCTCCCGCTCCAATTTCCTTCTCCTCCTCCCAATTTCTCTTTCTCACCCCCCTCCAAATTTCTCTCCCCCCCTAATTTCTCTTTCCCCCTCCTAATATCTCTTCCCCCCTCCTAATTTCAATTTCTATCCCCCCCTTCTAATTTCAATTTCTCTCCCCCCTAATTTCTCTTTCCCCCTCCTAATTTCTCTTCCCCCTCCTAATTTCTCTCTCACCCCCCCTCTCCTTTCTCTTTCTCTCCCCCTCTCCTTTCTCTTTCTCTCCCCCCCTCCTTTCTCACTTCCTTTCTCACCCCCCCTTTCTCACCCTCCCTCCTTTCTCACCCCCCTTTCTCCTCTTTCTCACCCCCTCTCTCCTCTTTTCACCCCCCCTTTCTCCTCTTTCACCCCTCTCCTTTTCACCCCCCTTTCTCCCCCCTCTCCTCTTTTCACCCCCTCCTTTTTCACCCCCCCTCTCTCCTCTTTTCACCCCTCCTTTTCCTTGCTTTCTCCTCTTTCCCCCCTCTCTCCTCTTTGCCCGGGGATGTCCTCTTTCACCCCCTCCTCTCCCTCTTTTTCACCCCCTTTCTCCTCTTTCACCCCCCTCTCTCCTCTTTTCACCCCTCCTTTTTTCACCCCCGCTTTTCTCCTCTTTCACCCTGTCACCCCCACTCTCCTCTTTCACCCCCACCCCCCTCTCCTTTCTCTTCCCCCCTCCCCTACCTGTGTAGTAGCGTGGCCGAGCCCAGTATAGTCGGCGGGTACAGAGAGCAGCTGTCTCCGGTACCCGGCCGGACTAACAGGAAGTGCACACAGTGTGTGCACTTCCTGTTAGTCCGGCCGGGTACAGGAGACAGCTGCTCCCTGTACCCGCCGACTATACAGGGCTCGGCCACGCTACAGTGAGGGAGCTGACAGGAGGGAGCGCTGCCCTCCTGTCAGCCCCTCTCCTCAGGCTGCGCCCGGGCGGTGCGGTCCGCCCTCATGGACGCACCGCCCGGGCAAAGCTGCAGCCGCCTGAGGCTCAATACAGAGCGCTCGGGCGGCTGCAGCATGGGGGGGGGGCGGGGGCTGGCCATGGCACCCCCCACCCTGGTGGCACCCGGGGCGGACCGCCCCCTCCGCCCCCCCCTTAGTACGCCACTGCCCTAAGCACAAGGCCAAGTTGACCCTCCAGTGGTTACAGCAGAAAAAAGTGAAGGTTCTGGAGTGTCCATCACAGTCTCCTGACTGACATCTAGCCACTATGGGGAGATCTCAAACGCACGGTTCATGCAAGACAACAAAAGACTTTGCATGACCTGGAGGCAATTTGCCAAAACGAATGGGCAGCTACACCACCTGAAAGAATTAGGGGCCTCACAGATAACTATTACAAAAGACTGCATACTGTCATTGATGCTAAAGGGACCAATACACAGTATTAAAAACTAAAAGTATGAAGACTTTTGAACAGGGGTCATTTCATTGTTTTCTTTGTTGCCACGTTTTGTTTTATGATTGTGCCATTCTGTTATAACCTACAGTTGAATATGAATCCCAAGAGAAATAAAAGAAATGGGTTTTGAATACTCGCTCATGTTTTCTTTAAAAACGGTACATATATTACCAATCCTCCAAAGTTACACACATACACACTCTCATTCTTTATAGTCCCTAAACATGTATTCTACAGCCCCTAGCCAAATACCACAAACACAACCAAGCTATTTACACAAACAGCTTACTCTACACACCTGCACAATAATCTTTCCTGGCCATTTTGTCCTCTGGCATCCTACTTATGAAAGGTTGTAAGCTCATGGGTTATCTAGCATAGTGCTCAGCATAAAATATCTTCAGGGCCTAGATCTCCGTTCTCAGAAGGGGCCGTCTTTACCTCTTGTATTGGTCTGTTTATATTGTACTGTCTTTTTCCCAATTGTACTTTGCTGCAGACTATAGTGGCACTTTATAAATGCCAGTAATAAATAAATAAATAAATATGGAGGCACAAAAGGCAAGCCACAAACAAACACAGTGCTGCACATTGCACATGGTGTTTTTTCCATGAGAGAGCTCTTTAGCAGGACTTTGCGCGTGTGCTGTCCTGGAAGAGCATTAAACTCAGGGGGGACATGATAGTCACTCCGGTTCCATCCGCTACCACTGGGCCCCTCTGGTTAGAAAATGCCCAAGCTGAATTTTCTTCCCAATCTGGCTCTTCTCACACGTGTGCCTGTCTTTAAATAATTTTACTTATCAGGGAGTCAAGATGGAAGAGAGGATACAATGATCCACAAGTATTATAATTTCTTTAAACTGACCATATTTTCATACACAGAGAAAATTATACACTGAGGCAATAATGTCAACTTGTTTTCATATCCTACACAATCTATACATATATTATAGATAACTGTATATTCGTATGTATAATTGCATCAGATGTGTAGTCAAATACAATATATAATTTCTGATATTTCATTTCTTTTCTAAAATGGCAGAGTACCCAGAGGGCAGATTCCATGACAGCTAACAAACTAATGACTTTAAACATCTGGATTTAATGAATTAGTGGATTTATATTCTGAGTATTGTGTTCTGATTTATAGAATTGGGGTCATATAGGAGGTTAAATGATTTCCATCCTATTGTATTATTTTTCTTAAACCTTTGGTTAAGAGCTAAAAGAATTACATGTATTCTTTACTTGTATCAGTAAATGTGGATATTATGTCATGATGGGGTATATAATTTATATTTATTACAGGTATATTGCTATATTGTGTGTGTACAGTTTTGTACACCTTCACCAAGTACTCAGGAATACTGGTACCAACGCGTCCTAGCCAACCATTGCCATTTAAACCTTACTACCTGGTTACCAGTGAAAGATGTTGCATCGGGACAGATAGGGCAGTGTCCCAACCACTCTCACATAAAACCATACACTATTGAAGGCTGGCTGTGACTATTTTTAATATAAGTTAGTTCATATGTTTTAATAAATTACATTTGTATATTTCAGTGTTTATATTTCACATAGCAGCATTTATTGAAGAATGTGATAATTTCATCCAAGTGTAGACACCTGTGCAGAGCATTTTACAAAGCCTGCTCTTAAATAAGTGAGTTGTTCTAAGTAATTTATATTCACCACTCTCAATTCACAGATTATAGTGTATTTGTATGTTTATTTATTATGTATATTTTTGTAGATTGATATCTATTAAGTTATGGTCACTATTAAGCATGATATTTTTTATTCGTATTCTTCATAATAATTCATAAATTAGATACACTATTCACTAGTAAATTATATTCATTATTAGGTATAATCATTTTTAACTAAACCAAATGAAACATTTCAAACTTTTTAGATGCAGCCCGGAAGAAATAAACATTTTATTTTACTTACCTTTACAGAGTTTACAGTGATTTACAGAAACATTATATTCCAATTATTACTTTTAAAACCACTTGCCTCTCACACTTACTGTCGGTCAGTATATGCAGTTTGATGTTCCTCTCATGTGTTTGTACTCATGATTAGTGCCACTCCTCTCCCCCCCCCACCCCTCTATCCCTCTCGTTTTTGACATCACACTCAGCACTCAAATAATAATATAGAAACTAGGGAAAATCATGGTCCCTTCCATTCAAAAATAAAACCCACTTCCTAAGGTGTAGTTAGAATTTTCGTTAGGCCAATGCCCACCTCTGCTACATAGGTTTTGTGGTCATCAGTGCCAACTTATGCCTCAGTAACTAAACAAAGTCTCACCCGTTATGGCAAAATTAATCTTCCTTCATTAAGAGACTAACACACCACTACACTATTCAGTGGCAAATCTCAACTAAAATAAAAAGTTTTAAACTAAAACTGCTCACTGCTCAAAAAAATAAAGGGAACACGTAAACAACACAATGTAACTCCAAGTCAATCACACTTCTGCGAAAATAAACTGTCCACATAGGAAGCAACACTGAGTGACAATCAATTTCACATGCTGTTGTGCAAATAGGATAGACAACAGGTGGAAATTATAGGCAATTAGCAAGACACCCCCAATAAAGGAGTGGTTCTGCAGGTGGTGACCACAGACCACTTCTCAATTCCTATGCTTCCTGGCTGATGTTTTGGTCACTTTTGAGTGCTGGCGGTGCTTTCACTCTGGGAACACAACAAATAACAAAACCACGGACACCCGTGAAAAAAGTGTTAAAACACAAAAAACTTAACTGATAGGTACACTGCTTCCGAAGGTTATCTCCCAGCTGATAACCATATAACAAGACTGTATAATTGATAGGATATTTTGGGATTCTGCTAGTATACCTACAATAGAGAACAAAACATAGTGCAAATATTGCTAAATATTATAAAACTTCCAATGATTGAAATGCACTCACATATTCCAGAAAATTAAGCGTATTATGGGTGCCTCCCCTCGATGGAAATGGGGGGTTATCTCCTATTGATTTTTCCTCCTCAAATGATAGCCAATGGGGTATCCAGGTCAGCAAGAAGATCCACAAACAGCAACCAAAGGAATACTTCAAAGGCAATTTATTCACTTATAAAGATTAAGAAGGTGTACAAATAAAAATTCATAAAAACAATATAAGAAAGAGATGCTGGTCCTACACGTTTCGTCCTTGTACAAAAAGGACTTCCTCAGGGACCTCTTTCAATAAAAATCAATTAACAGGTACAAAGAGTAAACAGCATCCTAAATATAATAATTAGTGGCATTGAATCAATTACGGCTAATTTGTCTGCTTTTTTAGATTCCTACTTACAAAAATATGCTCAAATGGCATGGTCATACACAAAGGACACAAAATCATTTTTACAAGAAATTGAAAATTTGGAGTGGCAGGAGGATTACAGCTGGGCTACATTGGATGTAACCTCGTTGTATACGGTCATTAGCCATAACCTTGGGTTAGAGGCAGTTGCCTTTTACTTGCATCAGGATAAAGATATGTCTTTTGGTCTTAGATCCTTTATTTTGTGGGGCATCCAGTTTATATTGGAACACAACTATTTCCTCTTTGATCAATCTTTTTATTTGCAGTTGGTGGGAACCGCCATGGGAACCAGGTTCGCCCCCAGTTATGCCAACATATACATGCGCAGGTGGGAGGACCTCTGCGTACGTTTGGGGCGTGACTGGGTGGTGAACCTGGTCCTATGGCGGCGGTATATCGATGATGTTATCATCATTTGGAAGGGGTCGGATTCTGAATTTATGACCTTTGTTAACCATCTTAATCAGAATGAATATAATTTAAAACTTTCTCCAGTATGGGACCGTAGAGAAATAAATTTCTTAGATCTCACTTTATTTTGTGAGGGAAATGAAATAAAATCCAAATGTTTCTTCAAACCAACCGATGGGAACAGCTATGTTCATAAACGTAGTTGCCACCACCAGCCTTGGTTGAAGGGAATTACCAAGGGACAACTTACTCGAGTAAGAAGAAACTGTTCGCACACCAAGGATTTTCAGATACAGGCCCAACATATAGCTGATAAATTAGTTAAAAAAGGTTATAACCAAAAACAGATAAAGAAAGAAATTCATGTGATGTCCAAAAGAAGTAGAAATGAGCTTCTAATTGACGGTTCTAGCAGTAGGAGAAAAGGGGAAGATTTTAAACAGGCTTTCTTCACACAATATAATGTGGACCATCCAAAAATAAAAAGGAGTCTATATAAATACTGGCCAATACTGTTGGAGGATCCCATTTTGGGGGAACATTTGTCCAAAAGGCCAAAGATTATTTATAGGAAAAAACAAAACCTTAAGAACCTATTAGCACCAAGTTACGCCCTAAAAAATTGATTTAAAAACACTAAAAAAGGGCCAAAAGGTTTTAGGGGTTGCAAAAGTTGCAAAGCTTGTTTACAAGTAAATACTGATAAAGTTACATCATACAACAGTTTTGTGACAGGGAAACAGTTTTCCATTAAATCAGAGATTGGCTGCCGCTCGGACTGTGTGGTGTATCTACTTCAGTGCCCATGCGGCAGCCAATATGTTGGCCGTACAAAGAGATGTTTAAAAGTGAGACCTTTGGAACACATTAATAACATAAAGAAAAAATTGGATACCCATTCAGTTCCCCTCCATTGTAATAGTTGCCCATTTTTCTGTTTGAAGGGATTGCGTTGTATAGGGATAGAACAAATTCAACCCCATTGGAGAGGGGGTAGCAAAGAAAAACGATTGGCACAAAGGGAATCATACTGGATTCACAGATTACGCACTCTTACCCCAAGGGGGTTGAATGTGGATATGGATATTGTTTGTTTTTTGAATTAATTGAGTGATAAGATATCAACATTTGAAAATGAATATAAAAAATAATACTGGTTCTGCAGTTAGGGTGTATATAATAATTATAATTTTTATATCACTTTATTCCAGATTGAATAAATATTGAGTGTATAATCACTTATGCCACTTTACACATTATGGATATGTAATTGAATATATAAATAAATATTCATGTCACTTCACATACTATGGATTTGCAATTGAGATATAGTTACTTAACTCACATTAATGGTTTAGTTTGTCATGTTAATACATCAAAATATCACTGTCAACATATGAATTTATTAATAATTAAATATTACTTTTTGCAAAGTTATAATAGACATTATGAATGACCAACTTAGATAGGAAGTTGTTTTCATTCATTTCAATAATGTTTTTAGTTAGTTATTATTTAGAGGACATTCCACTATTATTATGATTTTCTACAAGACTATAATATGACTTCTAACAGTCTTCTACTTTCAGTTATTTGTATACAACTACCAGGTACAAGAAAATTGACTTTTTAGTCTGTTATTATGCTGTGGAACGCATGGCCATGTTTTTCTCGAGCGTGGTACGCATGACGATCATGTGATGAATATTTTACCACGTGACGCACGCGTGATGTATGACGTACGCGGAAGTGGCTGAATGTTTGAACGGGCCCGGCATTTCATTCCGGTAAAGCGGTTACACCTGGGGAGAAGAAAAGTTTGACGAATTGGAACTGCAAGATGAGAAGACACCCACTATTCCACCAATGACTTGAAGGGATTAGCCCTATATAAGATCATTTGATTGTTAGCGTTTTAGGATGCTGTTTACTCTTTGTACCTGTTAATTGATTTTTATTGAAAGAGGTCCCTGAGGAAGTCCTTTTTGTACAAGGACGAAACGCGTAGGACCAGCATATCTTTCTTATATTGTTTTTATGAATTTTTATTTGTACACCTTCTTAATCTTTATAAGTGAATAAATTGCCTTTGAAGTATTCCTTTGGTTGCTGTTTGTGGATCTTCTTGCTGACCTGGATACCCCATTGGCTATCACTTGAGGAGGAAAAATCAATAGGAGATAACCCCCCATTTCCATCGAGGGGAGGCACCCATAATACGCTTAATTTTCTGGAATATGTGAGTGCATTTCAATCATTGGAAGTTTTATAATATTTAGCAATATTTGCACTATGTTTTGTTCTCTATTGTAGGTATACTAGCAGAATCCCAAAATATCCTATCAATTATACGGTGCTTTCACTCTAGTGGTAGCATGAGACGGAGTCTACAACCCACACAAGTGGCTCAGGTAGTGCAGCTCATCTAGGATGGCACATCAATGCGAGTTGTGGCAAGAAGGTTTGCTGTGTCTGTCAGCGTAGTGTCCAGAGCATGGAGGTGCTACCAGGAGACAGGCCAGTACATCAGGAGACGTGGAGGAGGCCGTAGGAGGACAACAACCCAGCAGCAGGACCGCTACCTCTGCCTTTGTGCAAGGAGGAGCACTGCCAGAGCCCTGCAAAATGACCTCCAGCAGGCCACAAATGTGCATGTGTCTGCTCAAACGGTCAGAAACAGACTCCATGAGGGTGGTTGGAGGGCCCGACGTCCACAGGTGAGGGTTGTGCTTACAGCCCAACACCGTGCAGGACGTTTGGCATTTGCCAGAGAACACCAAGATTGGCAAATTCGCCACTGGCGCCCTGTGCTCTTCACAGATGAAAGCAGGTTCACACTGAGCACATGTGACAGACGTGACAGAGTCTGGAGACGCCAGTTTGGCAGTGGGTCAGTAATGGTTTGGGGTGGCATTTCTTTGGGGGGCCGCACAGCTCTCCATGTGCTCTCCAGAGGTAGCCTGACTGCCATTAGGTACCGAGATGAGATCCTCAGACCCCTTGTGAGACCCTATGCTGGTGCAGTTGGCCCTGGGTTCCTCCTAATGCAAGACAATGCTAGACCTCATGTGGCTGGACTGTGTCAGCAGTTCCTGCAAGACAAAGGCATTGATGCTATGGACTGGCCTGCCCGTTCCCCAGACCTGAATCCAATTGAGCACATCTGGGACATCATGTCTCGCTCCATCCACCAACGTCACGTTGCACCACAGACTGTCCAGGAGTTGGCAGATGCTTTAGGCCAGGTCTGGGAGGAGATCCCTCAGGAGACCATCTGCCACCTCATCAGGAGCATGCACAGGCATTGTAGGGAGGTCATACAGGCACGTGGAGGCCACACACACTACTGAGCCTCATTTTGCCTTGTTTTAAGGACATTACATCAAAGTTGGATCAGCCTGTAGTGTGTTATTCCACTTTAATTTGTGTGACTCCAAATCCAGACCTCCATGGGTTGAAAAATGTGATTTCCATTTTTTTATTTTTGTGTGATTTTGTTGTCAGCACATTCAACTATGTAAAGAACAAAGTATTTCAGAAGAATATTTAATTCATTCAGATCTAGGATGTGTTATTTTTGTGTTCTCTTTATTTATTTTTGAGCAGTGTAGTTTATATATACCAAAATTATCTAAATAAAAAGAAGAAACTGTTAGCACAAAGGCATCTATAACTCATATAATTGGTCACTGTGTATCAAAAAGATAATATAAAATAAGAGTAGTGCTAAAAATAAATCAATGAATAAATTAGTGAATTTATTATACACACAAAATAAAATTAATCACATCCCACTCTGAACTCATATATACTGGAAAATAAAATAAAACAAGCAATAGAGAGTGGCAAATCACACCAACCAAACATAGCTAGAGCCTTTCACCACAACATTGTATTATCAGGCCTCATCTCTTACCCTTAGTGAAATTATTTCACCAGTCGGACTAGTGTTAACATGCCAGACTAGTAACATTTCACCATATTCAGAAATAAACACACCATATTGACATTTTACAACCAACTGGCAAAGAAAAGCATACTTCATCATTCTAAAATAACTTTAATCTGATTATCCTCTGCACAAATTTGATCAAATATGGTCAAATGACTCTCAACATCCATGGTTTGTAATCAGATTTTGACTCAAGTTGAATGGTTCCTACACTAACAGGGTTTTTCACTAAAATAGAAATGCAAGGTGAATTCAAAGTAAATTTCAAATTTAAGTTTAAAGTAGCCGAACTGGAAACAAGTCAGCTATGCTTTCAGTTTGGCTGCTCTGGCCTTAAAATTGAAATTCACTTTATATTCTCACTTTATTGAATAACCATGTAAGTCAACTCTCCTGGGGAAGATGAGTTAAATGCCCTTGGAAGCACTTTGAAGCTTACTTCCATCTAGCGGTTTCAACGCATGCAGGACACCATACATGTTTACCTCTTACACAGGTCCTAAATTACCATTTATATTTTTGCCTTTATAATGCAATTTAGAGTTTATTTGTGTTACCTACTGCACCATTTCCCAGACCCAATAAATCATTTATATTTAATTGGTCATTTATGTGGGTATTGTATGTTCAGAACTTGCTACATCCATTATGTTGAGCCTAAGAATCAACAACATTTTTGTAAGTTGCTTACCTTGCAGCCAGTACTGTTATCAGTTAATTAAATATAGTTGGTAAAAATACAGATAACCTAGAGACTTTGGTATTCTCATATTATAGTATACGCATGATAGTATGGCTCAACATGAGAATAAGGAAGGCCGGCTACAGAAGGGAGAAGTTTATTCAGCAACTTGTTTATTAGAAAATTGTATTATGTTTACTAATACAAAGCCAATGTAATCACTGTTTAATATCTAAAGAGTAACAAAATAACTCTAAACCTATAATTAACATTAAATTCTGTGTAAATTTGCATCCATGTTTATGACACTAAAATGATTCTGTCCACAGAGTTTTGATACCTCACTGACATCTGCAATTCGCGTTTTGTGTCTCTCACATGAATTAAAACTAAAGAGCTGCCTTGGAAAATATCACTTTCTTATTGGCTGTTATACTCTCAAGCCTTTAATGCTGTGTTGTAACAATATCACGTGTTATTTGACAGCAGCAATAAGCATGTCATTGAAGCACTAAGGAATGACAAGGGACCATTTACTAGAGATTATAACATCAGAAGGCATCTGTCCCGCACTCTGAGATAAATTTGAATCTATACTGTTGAGCAAACAATATCAACTGTGTATAACCAGCTTAATTTCCTTGTTTTGGTCTTTTTGGGCATACCAAATAGCCGCTATTTATTCAGTGTTAACGTAATGGCTGCACTGTGGTCTGTCCTGTCATTCTAATCAAGATTCTAACAAAGAAAAGTAAAACTCTTGTTGCCAATACATGTACCACATCTAATATTTATTCTGTAATTTCTGTGATGCAGCAAAACTTTGTAAAATGAGCAAATATTGTTTAACTTTAAAGATATATTGCAGCTGAAATAACATTAAAAAAACACTTTTTATTTTTAATAGTTTTAACCATTTTCAGTAACTATGATGTACAGGAAATGTGACTAATTTTCTGTTTTCCCAACCTCATACAGCACATGTGAATGATTGGCTATTCCAGGGTTTAAGGGTAACGTGTGGTGTGAAGGGACATTTTCATGTAGAAGTCAAAACCTGCTATTAAAAAGTAAATTCATACTATTTTATTTTTCAAGTTTAATCAGTCAGGTGATGATTGTTTAGGAGTAGTAAACAATCAGGAAAGGTAGTGCATGGTGCTGGGCTAGAAACCAAAAAAATTGCAAAACCTCTTAACACATATCTAGTACATAACTACCATCCAATCAGATTGATGGACTGTAATTGACATAATGCCCCATGCTTATTAAGGGGTACAAAAGGTATTTTGGTGACAAATTATTATAGAAGAGGCTAAATGAGAAAGTAAACCATAGAGTTGTCAGAGAGAGAATGTCAGACTGACACCAAAAAGAAAAAAAGAGATGAATGAACTTTCTCATATCTAAATGTACATTATTGTGCACATTCATTATAAACCTTAATGATAGCATTCTGGTATCCATGCAATGCAGCTATGCAAATGCTACCAAGGCTTTATCCATGATATATGTATATTGAGGGGGGTTTCTACAGAGGATAGACTGAAAGAATATCTGAATTATAAATCTGCACCTGCAATGTCATTTTTGTCTTATGATGAAGTCAACAATTGGTGCTAAGACAATCATCTGATTTACCAGTTTACTATATTTTGAGCACCAACGTAACATTATTACATTATTATTTTTATTGACAGCACTGTCAAATAAACAAATTAATTACAAAAGTAGATGATAAATAAATCTAGGCTAATGGGAAAAATATGTGAAGGCTTGCAGTCTACAAGCAATGGGATGTAGTTACAAAGCATATGAAGTTCAATACATGTAAAAGGTAAGTATGTTAAAAAATTATACAGGTCATATTTAATTAAATATACTACAAATATGAAATATGTAACAAATGTAGTTGCTATATATAGCACAATGATGAAATATGGTTAAAACGGACATTGAATGATCATGTTGTGTAAGGTAGGGAGGATAATAATGGAGTAATTTGTTGTGTTTTTGGCAGTTTTTCTAGAACTCGGACCAGGGCAGTATTCACAAAACCTATGAGAAAAAGTTCAATGCTACATACATATGTACAGTTGATTTTGATTTTTTTTTGTAACCAGTTCTGCTCATTGCGGTCAATCTTGACAATTAGTTTCACACTAAACATGACATATACTCCCCAGAACCAAAATAACATCTAAAATCCCTCCAAAACTTTAAGTGATTGACCTTCATTTAACTTACAATATATACTGTAAGTGTTGTGTTGTCTCTCAACGTTGGTAATAATAAATACCACAGGATCTCAGGCCAGTCATACATTTATTTTACATTGTTTGAGTTACAAACAAGAATATAAAACATTCCTTAATTGATATAACATGTCACGTATTTTCCAGGGCCCATGTTTGATAAAATGAAATAGCGAGTGTAGTCTCTGCTAGTGTAGAACTAGAAAGTAAAGATAATACAGAAACGATAGTACAAGACATTAAAATCTCAGAGAAATATGAAAAAGATTTACTACAACATAAACTCAATCAATTCAGAAGGGGACCCTTGGACCACATGCAGGATAGAATATACACTTGTAAAGAGAATAGAGGGAGACACAGGCAGACAAAAATGAAGGGAATACAGGAAAAAAAAACCTCAGACAGCGGTACAGATAGTACAGAAAATGAGACTCTGGGGGCAGTGGCTTTCACTTCTGGAACTTTTTCTAGGAGAAGGAAGGAATCAAAAACAACCCAAAGGGGTAGAAAGAAATCTAGTATTGACATCAAGGACAATATTTTGAAGATAACTGGATCAGTCCAGCCAATAGAAAAAAATTGTAATAAATAATTCTTCACATAAATTATTAACTGTACAAGAGAGAGACTGTGTTCATATCATTTACCAGCTGCCTTAATTGTTATGGACCAATTCTCTTTCAGAGATCTCAAAGCTGACTGCTCTTCTTTATCAAGTTTAACAAATAGAACCAAGTCTTGTATTTCCTTAACTAATCTCTGCGTACCATGAAATACATAAACGATTGAAATTGCAATGACTATAATATAAACATAATGTTCCTAAAATAGTGCTTATTTAATAGCTTAATTGATATTATTTGCTGGTTAGGCAAAATTGCAGTTTCAAATAGTACCAAACTACATAAAGATACCATCTCAATGGATAATTTTAATGGTTTAATAGATTACGAATATACTATACATTGATTTTTGGAAAAACAAGTCCATAGTACATACCACAATACCTATAAGCACCTACAACACAAGTGCACCTAATTAATGTGTATATAAACAAATGTCTAAAGTGCTATATCACTCACATATATATAGTATATTTTTCACAAAATTGTGTTAAACTATGTTTTATTTCAGGTTCTTTTTTCCGTTTTTTTATGTGCACAAAAAGCAAGTCATCTAACTCTGCCATGCCTTGGGGGCTGTATGGAATACTTTAATACTATGCAGTCTGATGAGACTGAGATATTCCCTGTCCAACCTGCATTACAGATCTGTGATCTCTGACAGAGCAAGATGGCTTCCTGTTACCCATCTGCCGTAGCACTAGAAGGATATGATGTCACGTCATTCTACAACACACAGAACTTAAAGGAATAAACAGAGCCATGTGTCCACTGCTCCCACTTGTAAAGCAGGGAAACCACTCAAACGCAAAAAAGGGAGGCAAATAGGAAAGTAGCTAAGACCTACGTGAATTTTGTGTGTGTGTGATCTAGCGTTGTGTATATGTCTCTGTTCTGTATTTGGCTGTGTGCTTGAGTGTGTCTGGCAGTGAGTATCTTTGTGTGTGGGCCTGTTTATTTGTAAATATGTATTTGTGTGTGTCAGTGAGTGTTTGTATTTCTGTGTATTTGTCTGTGAGTATATTGTGTGTGAATATGTGTTTTTGTCTGTGGACATGTTTCTCTCTGTGTGTCTGTAAGTGTATCTCTCTATGAGTATATTTTTGTACTTGAGTGTATGTGTGTCTGTAAGCATATTTTTGTGTGTGCCTGTGAACTTGTTTCTTCTTGTTTATATGTTTGTGTGCATATATCTTTGTGTTGGAAGTTTGTGTGTGTGGGCCTGGTCAGGGTTTTTAAAGGGCCCCATAAGTTCTGATGGTAGGCTTAATTTATGTAACCTAATTACAATAAGAACCTTATATGTTGCCCAGAGTTTTAGTGCTTTCTCGGAAAGTGGGAAAATGTAAGTAGATTGGAAATCCAGGGCTTCAATCTCTATATTTAGTCTCTCTTGGCAACCCTCTTCTAATTGAATACAATCATTTTTATACCATACATTGGTATTAACTTGTGTTTGTTTACAAGAGTGTATGTATTTCAGTATGTGTCTGTGTAAACTGTGGGTTTATAATAGGGTTATTAACTAAAGTAAAAATTCAAAGTGAATTTAGTATTAAACTCACGGAAAAAAGGGCAGATATTGAGATCAACCAAATTATTATGGAAGTTATATTTAAATCTGCCCATATTCTTAACCCCTTAAGGACGGAGCCAAATGTACACATTGTGAACAAAACAAAATGTAAACAAAACCTGGCATTTGCGCTACATGTCTGTCCAACCGTAATACACCTCTTTCATAGTAAATGCACCCACCCTTATTATATATATCATTTTATTCAGGGGAAACAGGGCTTTCATTTAATATCAAATATTTAGCTATGAAACATAATTTAATATGAAAAAAATGGGAGAAAATACGTTTTTTTTGGATTTTTTTAGTTTTACATGACATTTTAACGGTCAATGTCATAATACTGTTTGCTTTTACTGCAATAAAATACACATATTTATATTCAGTAAAGTCTCACGTGTAAGACAGTACCCCCTATGTATAGGTTTTATGGCGTTTTGGGAAGTTACAGGGTCAAATATAGCAGGTTACATTTGAAATTGAAATTTGCCAGATTGGTTACGCTGCCTTTGAGACTGTATAGTAGCCCGGGAATGAAATTTACACCCATAATGGCATACCATTTGCAATAGTAGACAACCCAAGGTATTGCAAATAGGGTATGTCCAGTCTTTTTTAGGAGCCACTTGGTCACAAACACTAGCGAAAGTTAACGTTAATATTTGTGCGTGAAAAATGCAAAAAACGTCACTTTTACTGGCGATATCATCGTTGTAATACATTTTACTGTTTTGAAACACTAATATTTGTGTTCAGCGAAGTCTCCCGAGTAGAACAGTACCCCCCATGTACAGGTTTTATGGTGTCTCGGAAAGTTATAGGGTTAAATATAGTGCTAGCAAATCAAATTCCCTTTACTTTCGGCATGGGTTGTCATGCAGGTCCTGCTAATTGTAATTAATTAAGATACCTAATTATGTAAAAATATTACATAAATATATATGTAGAATTAATATATGTATATATATACGTATGTGTATATATATGTATATATCTATATAATTTTTTTAAAATATTTTTATTTATATATAGGTATGTATATAGTGATATATACGTATATATTTATGTATATAGATATATATATTTCGTTCTACGTGTATTTTGATATATATATATATATATTAATTTCACAAAACAGTTAGAACGAAATAACACACATCTATATATTTTTTAATTATTTATTTTTAATTATTTTTTTAATTTTATTTTTTAACGTATTTACATTTTAATTTTTTTTATATTATATATAAATATATATATAACAATAATTATATATATATTTAAGCAGTATCAGTCTACGTGTAATTTGATATTAATATATATATATATAATTATATATATATTAATAGTAAAATACACTTAGACGGTGTATGTGTTTGTATGTATATGTGTATATATATACTTAGATCATATATATATAATATATATATATGATCTAAGTATATATAATTATTTTTTTTTACACCATTAACTTATTTTTATTTTATTTTCAGCCAGCAGGGGGACCACCTGTCATTACAGGCAGCCCCCCTGCCGGCAATTCAGAAGCCAGCTATCCCCGGCCATGTGATTGTGGGGTCCTCGCTAGGACCCCACTCTCACATGGCCGGGGGGCTTCAACGAGGACGGACGTGCCGCGGGGGGCTCCCTGGGAGTCCCCCCAACCGCGATCGCCGGCGTGGGACCGCCGGCGACTGGGTAAGTTAACAAAAACCGGAGGGCGTACAATTACGCCCGGCGGCGTTTAGAGCCGCCTATTAGAGGGCGTAATTGTACGTCCTCCGGTTTTAAGGGGTTAAATGGGAAAAAGATCTAAATAGTTCATTCTCACTAGAGGACTGGATTAGCGGAATAACTCTTGTTACACGCAATATACACTGCATAACACTAGAGGAACTACACTATAAACTAATCTATCACATTTGTTGGTTCCCCATCCCCAACAAATGCATAGAATCTCGAAGTCAAATTCAAATATTTGATGGAGGTACCTATCAAATATAGGTGATATTTACCATATTTGGTGGGATTGCATACTGTGGAACTCATTAAAATCAAGTTCAGTCGGTTCCCAAATATTCATTCTATTTCTCCTCAAATGTTTTTGTTTAATATTGATCTTCCTATTGGTAATAAAATTCAGAAGAACTTAATTGTTCATATTTTAATGGCCACTAAGATCTATGTGGCAAAGAACTCAAAAAAAATGGTACTACCACACTGGCTGGAGGTACATAACCAATTAGAATTTCAATGCAGAATAGAATATGGATTTTATGCATTGAAGGGGAACTAGATAATTATAGAGACATTTGTTATCCTTGGACACAATACAAGGATTCTCAACCACTTATTAATTAAATCCTTTTATGACTTCGCCCCCTTAGATCACATCCCCCTATTCCTTTCGACCCAGAAAGGAAATGTTTTTGGGGTTTTTTCTCTCCCTTCGAATGAATAAAGTAGGAAAGGAATAACCTTGCATTCAAGTATAATTATTCAATTGATCTAATAATCAAATGACCATCAATTTGAATGTAATTTTTTTATTATTATTTTCTATACTGTATAACTATATATCTAACCTGACTAATTTTGTATATTTGTAACAAGTTAATTTTTTTTTGAAAAAAGGAAACATAAATATAAAAAAATTCACAAATGACTTGAAAGAAAGTTGAGAGTTTAAATTAAAAAAACCTAAGCATTACAAAGTTTAAATATTATTTAAACTATACTATTTGCTATTTTGCCCTAAACAATGCCAGGCATTTCAAAACATTTTTCAATACAGTGCACATGATTTTCCAATGAAATCTCTTTTGTAGAAGATGGAATAACAGAAAAACAAAAATACCGAAAACAAATTCTAAGTGAATTTCAAATTTAGAACAAATTATCTGAACTAGAAGCATAACTAGATTAGATAATTTTTCCAAATCCACCATTTTGGTCTTAAAATTGAAATTCACTTTGAATTCGCACTTTAGTGAATACCCAAGTAAGACTCTAAGGCAATAAAACATATTTGTGAACTTCATGGCTCTATCAAAAATACTTAACCATTAACATATTACTTTTTCTTATCACCTAACTTTATATCCTCATAATCTGTCTGTCAGGTGTAATATATTATATTTATATACTTAATTTTTTATAATTATATTGAAACATTTTCCAGTTGAAGTTAGAATTATTGATAACATGGATGAAGATAATCCATATTTATAAATAAAAGTAAGTCACATGATCAATATTCTTGTCTGCTGTGTTGTCCATTTTAGTTTCTATTTGAGTTTTCCACAGCATACAATGGTCTGCTTTTTTAGCTTTGTATGCTTGTATGCTTTTATAGGTTATCCATACATATTTAATATTTGCTACATAATAAGTAAATATTAAAATTTAATGAAGTAGAACATCAGTATGAGAGGCACCACTATAACAAAACCCTTTAACAAGTTAAAAGTAAAACTATTTTACTAAATGTGTATGTTAAAGTACATGTTTTCAGCAGTGTTAATTTTAACAGCACATTTTAATTTAGTTTTAGACAGTATTTTGACTAAAAAGTCATTTTAGTTTTAATTGTATTTAAGTCATCTTAATTGTTTTAGTTTTAGTCGACTAAATCTCCAGTAGATCTTAGTCAACACGACTAACATTGGGTTTAGTTAAAGCCTCTATCTGTCTCTTATGCTCCTTCCACAGCCCCTCTGTGCAGTGTTAATTTTGGCGGCAAATTTCAATTTAGTTTTAGCCACAGTCTTTTGACAAAAAAAGCCATTTTAGTTTTAGTTGTATTTTAGTCATCTAAATTGTTTTAGTCTAGTTTTAGTCAACTAAATCTCAAAAATTGTTGTCGACAAAATTAGACTAAAATGGTTTGTCGGCAAAATTAACACTGGTTTTCAGTTTCCCTTAAATTAAATTGAAACACAATTAACTGATGTTAATTATTCTAAAATATTGTAATCGTATTACATTTATACAAATTTTATTTCAATCCCAACAAAACCTTAGATGCTGGGGTTCCTGTACAGTTTTAGAATTCGGAAATACACAATGGTGTTAAATATAGCTTGAAATAACTTCTTATTGCCTGTATCTCCCCAGGATATTTAGGCTTTGTGTATTGGAGCAGAATGCTATCAGAAGTTCGTAAGGATCCAAAAGATTTCAAGCGAGCAGATGAAGCAGGTCAGAATGTGAACCAGTTGGCCAGGCTCTCTCTGCAAACCAAGCTGTCTGATTGGCTGGAGGGCTCTAAGACCATCTTGTCTTTCTGGCAGCTACGAAGCACTTCCAGGTTTCATGTAGTAAAATTATAAAGACATAAGTGGAGTGGGAGAAGCAGGAGGAGAGGTTAAATGGGAGGAAGGAACATAGAATGAGTGCTGTGCTGTGAGATGCTTCCTCAAAACAATACAAAGATTTCGAAGTGATAATAATATGCAGAAAACAAAACAACCCACAAATCATTTATGTACATAAAAAATACATCTGTTACTTTTAATTAATGGTTTTAATCATATTTAGTATGGATGTTGTTCAACTCTTGATATATTCATCCAAGAGATAGATTATTGTATTACGATATGTGTATTTTATAGGTAGCTGATTAGGAAAGCAATATGCGTATACACATTATAGTGTATGAAAGATGTATAGTATGGTATTTTATAGCATAACCTGGATTTTTTATCATGCTGACTGAAAGTTATTGAATATTTTCTTAAACATCTTTCTCAAAGAGATCGTCCAAAAGATCTATTCTTCACTCTTACTCTATGAGCAGCATTTGATTGAGAATCGACTCAGTTCTCAAGAGACATGCATATAGTGCAAGGCAGTAAGAGCGTCGCTAATGGTGTATTTACCCCTGAAATCATAACATTGCCTTATCTGGTACACAGCAATATTTAGTTTGCAGGCTTAAACTAAAGGGCCACTGCTACTAGACTACTTCATTGAGATAAAGTGGTCTGGATGCCTTTAATGCACTTAAACAAGACCAAATTGATAAATTGTTGCATCAGGCATTCCCTTAGCAGTTAATCTTTGGGAGCCATCGTGTTGATGATGTACTGTGTTGATGCTCTGTGTTCATTAGGACTGTGACCTTGACACTTATCAGACCATGACCTCCTTTCTTCCATCTGGTCACCTCTATTGTGACCAGCTCTTCTCTTGGTCAAGCTATTATTTCAGCTGGGTACCTGATAACTGCTAGTGCATATGTGTTGATGGCTTGGATATTGTTCTTGCCATTTATTTATTTATAAAATATTTTACCAGGAAAGATACATTGAGATTTCTCTTGTTTTCAAGGATGTCCTGGGTCCACAAAACATTGCATTGATACATTATGGTACGATAAAATACAAAAACAATATTAATACACAATATATACAAAATTTAACATAGAACAGGTAGGAAATATATAATCAACCATGACTGGTGCATTCTGTTTTGAGGTATGTAGAGAGGGATCTCTTAAAGGACTTTAGGCTTGGGGAAGATTTTAAAGTGTGTGGGAGGTCGTTCCACAATTGCAGGGCTCTGTAGGAGAAGGAGGATCGGGTTGCTTTCTTTTTGTATTGAGGTAGACTAAATAAAGTTGGGAGCAGGAAACAACAAAAATACAGGGTACGCTTGGTAGAATAAATAAGAGATAAATAGCACAAATAGGAGATAATATTTACAAAGAAAAAGTCTCTGAAAATACAAAGTGGGTCTTGGGTAGGTCTTCTTAGATCCTGGATAAGGTCCTCAGTGCTTGATATGAAAAACAAAATTAAACAAAGAAAGACCAATAGTGCAAAACTGTATGGGGATGGTGTCACGGACAACACAGAAAAGAGAAATGCCAACTCACAATCGATAGAGCTATGCCCAGCTCTAGGTAAAACAGCATTCAGTGGTATTTGGAACTCCCCACATGTAGGATATAGCTGGACAATAGGTAATTCTTCAATACTTTGTACAACGACTCAAATATGTGTCAGCATATAAAAAACATAAAAGAAAAAGAAAAACGGACCAATGGTACAATAGCGTATGACACCTGCAGCTACAAACAAACACTGAAGTCCTATGAGTGCCAACATACAGTGAAAAGAGCTATAACCAGCTCTTAGTAAAACAGCATACAGTGGTATTTAAACTCCCCACATGTAGGATATCCTTCTGGTGATGTATGGAGTGCAGGATTTATGAAAGACAAAAGCACAAAAGAGAGCCGTTAGTGTTCTCAGTAGATAAAATGGTGCTAAAAAGTGAATGAAATGTACTTACAATGTATAGAGCAGCCACACTGCTCTATGAACCAGGCGTGAGTGGAATAATCCCCACCTAAGGATTTCTTTGTAGTACTGGATCTTTTAAAATAGTAAAAAACAGCCAGGATAAAAGTAGCAAAAAATAAAAGTAGAAGGACTGACCATAGCGATATAGGTAGTCTAAAAACACTTTTATTATAATAAGGTCAAAAAACAGTCTTTTTCAAGTGTAAACAGATACTCCTGGTTTGTTATTTGGCAACAGAAAAGGCTTGAATTTGAAAGTTGGCGCCATAATAACGTCATTAGACTAAATAAAGTGTTGGTATGGGATCAGAGGTTATAGGAGGCAGTGGCGGATCCAGAGCCTCATCTCGGGAGGGGCACTTGTAGATTATTTAAAGAAATAATCCAGACACAATAACCACTACAGCTCAGTGTAGTGGTTATGGTGTCAATAGTGCCGGGACCCCCTCCCACAGTAAGTAGTCAAACCGTTTAAGAACAGTTTCACAACTTACCTGAGATCTGCTGGGAAATGGGGCTGTAGTAGGGCATAGGAGCAGTGGTGTGTGTGAGTGGTGCAATGTGTAAGGGGTGCAGTGTGTGTGTGAAGGTTGTAGTGTGTGAGTGAGGGTGGCAGTGTATGTCAGGGATGCAGTGTATGTGTGGGACAGTATGTGTGTGAACAGTTGCAGTGTGTGTGTATGGGGGCAGTATGTGTGTATGGGGGGCAGTATGTGTGTATGGGGGCAGCGTGTGTAGGGGCAGTGCGTGTGTATGAGGGGCAGTTTGTGTATGGGGGCAGTTTGTGTGTATGGCGGGCAGTTTGTGTGTGTGTGTGTGTATGTGGGGCAGTATGTGTGTATGTGGGGCAGTGTGTGTGTGTATGGGGGACAGTGTGTGTGTATGGGGGGCAGTGTGTGTGTATGAGGGCAGTGTGTGTATGGGCAGTATGTGGGGGTGTGTGTGTGTAGGGGACAGTGTGTGTGTATGGGGCAGTGTGTTGTATGTGTGTGTATGTGGGGCAGTATGTGTGTATGGGGGCGCAGTGTGTGTGTATGGGGGGCAGTTTGTGTGAATGGGGGGGCAGTTTGTGTGAATGGGGGGGCAGTTTGTGTGAATGGGGGGGCAGTATTGGGGGCAATGTATGTGTGTGTGTGGCTTTTTTTTTTTTAATAATATACATTTTTTTTATTTAATTAAAATAAATATCCTATGTCCCCCCTCCCTTCTTACCTTTACTGGGGAGGAGGGGGGACATATTTCGATCCCTGGTGGTCCAGTGTGGAGAGTGAACTCTAGGCCGCGCTCCCGGGCTAGAGTTCACTCTCGCGAGATTTGGAGCGTCGCTGCGGTAATCGCGGCAACGCTCCAAATCTCGCGAGAGGAGGACACGGATGAGATGCAGTCTGAGCTCCCGGGTCCTCTCTCCTCCCTCTCCCTCCCCTGCCGGCTGTAAGCACAGTGCCTGCGGACCCGGGAGGGAGATCCCTGATCTCCTCCCCGGTCCGCAGGCACATTGCAGGGCTAGCACCTGCATGTGCTGGCAGGGGAGGGAGACCGGCGGATTTCTCGGGGGGGCAATTGCCCCATTGCCCCCCCCTGGATCCGCCACTGATAGGAGGTGGGAACAGTTGAGGAGAGAATTTTGCTCAGGTAGGGTGGGAGTTTCCCAGAAAAGCTCTTAAACACAAGGCTTGAAAGATGAAGGGTGCGTCTGGATTCCAGCGACAGCCAGTTTGGTTCTTTAACCCCTTAAGGACCAAACTTCTGGAATAAAAGGGAATCATGACATGTCACACATGTCATGTGTCCTTAAAGGACCACTATAGTGCCAGGAAAACATACTAGTTTTCCTGGCACTATAGTGCCCTGAGGGTGCCCCCACCCTCAGGGACCCCCTCCCGCCCGGCTCTGGAAAGGGGAATAGGCATTAAACTTACCTTTTTCCAGCGCTGGGCGGGGAGCTCTCCTCCTCCGATCCTCCTCTTCTCCTCCCATGTGGCTGAATGCGCACGCGCGGCAAGAGCTGCGCGCGCATTCAGCCGGTCACATAGGAAAGCATTCATAATGCTTTCCTATGGACGCTTGCGTGCTCTCACTGTGAAAATCACAGTGAGAAGCACGCAAGCGCCTCTAGCAGCTGTCAATGAGACAGCCACTAGAGGATTAGGGGGAAGGCTTAACCCATTTATAAACATAGCAGTTTCTCTGGAACTGCTATGTTTATGAAAAAATGGGTTAACCCTAGCTGGACCTGGCACCCAGACCACTTCATTAAGCTGAAGTGGTCTGGGTGCCTAGAGTGGTCCTTTAAGGGGTTAAGCATGTCACAATGGTGGGTCTTGTAATTACATTGTAGCACAAATAGGCAGAACGAGTTATACAATGTATTGTTTATTAATGTGGGATTGCGGTGCAGATGCATATACTACATCCCCATAATCAATGATTGGCATCAGCATTTGCTGTACAATCTTTTCCTTTACTGTAGGGCTTAGGCAGGATTTGTTTCTGTACATGGCACCTAGTTTGGGATAAAGTTTAGATGCAAGTTTTTCTACGTGGAGGCCAAAAAATAGATTGGGGTCTAACAACATACCCAAGTATTTGAAAGAGTGGACTGCGGTTAGCGTGCTATTTGAATTTGTTTTGATGGATAGGTGGGAATTGTGTAATTTAGATACTGTTCCAAAGATCATTGTGACAGTTTTGTCAGTGTTTAGAAAGATTTTTATTTTTTGCGATCCACTTTTCTACCTCTGTAAACTGGTCTTGGAGCACAGCCTCAAGCTGCTGTAGATCGCATTTGCTTGCATAGATTACTGTGTCGTCTGCATACATGTGTACATTGAGCTCAGAATTCTGGACCTGTCTGACTCTCTGGAGGTACTTGAATGTTGCTATCCTCCTTGCCTCTTCCTCGTGGTTCCATGTGTTTGTGGTAGCCCCTGGTACTTGTCCTATTTAGCTTTCTGGTACTTGAACACCTTCTGTTCTGATAATTTTCCCTCTTTTTGCTATCCAACAACACTTATCTAGTCCAAATGACATTCCAATGTCCTTGCTTTTAGGTGAATCAGTGAGTCAATGTCCCACTCACTCTTGGCATACAGTCAGGATTATAGTTGATCCTGCACGCAGAATTGTATCACACCTAAAGACTATGGATAACGTCTAACCGGACATTAGAATGGCCGGATTTAACATACCAGAGAATAGTCAAAATACTTGCCTAGGTTAGGGACACAGAATGAGACGCAACAATGAGGAAAGCCAGAAGTCAAGGATAACAGAAATCAGGGAAGTCAAAACAAAGCCAAAGTCAAATACCAGAAAAAAACACGATCAGGAACACACTCTCGGATAACCAGCTAGTTGAAACCATGACAGGGCGCTGACAAAAAGGTAAGTTGGGTTTAAATAAACCTCTTTAGGCTGTAATTGTCTGTCTCTGACCCCAAAATGTACGTGCACGTCCATGACGTGACATAGCACGCACATTGGCGACATCTTTAATTTGGGCAAAGGTAAGTTTATTATAAAATCCTGTAACGCAGTGGCCGGCGTTCCTAAGAACGTCGCACCCTTTGGGGACCGGAATACAGGGAGACCAGGCAGCTGCCTGCCATGACCATGGTAAGTTAGAAACCTTTATGTCGGCGTGGCTGACAAGTTTATGTGCATCCACGCCAACAGAAGAGCCGAGAACCGTGACACATACAGCTTAGTGTTGTCCATTTAGAGTAGGTGACTGACGGTAGCTCCACTCCTAAACCTGTATCTGTATCCACTCTTTATAATAATCTGGTTTAGGGGATTGGGGTCTATGCAGAAAAGCATTGGGGATAGGGCATCACCTTGGTATATGCTACATTTAATGTTCACTTTTGTTATTGTCCTGGAATTGGCTTTTAGAGTGGTTTTCCACTTGCCCATCAAGTTCTTGATTAAGGCGCTTATTGTCTTGTTGACCTTGTATAGAGCCAACCATTCAAGCATTCATGTGTGTGGCATTGTGTCATAGGCTTTCTTGTAGTAAATCCAGGTAGGGCACAAATTGGTCTGCTTGGTCTTAGAATCCCATGTGACTGCTTGGTCTACCAGTAGTTGGTGTTTTAAACCACTGGTGTTGGTTCCAATACCCCTTTGAGTATTGCTCATGTACTAACTCTTATGCCCATCAATCTTGGAGGATATGATATCTGACAAGACCTTCCATGTTATGGGAGGCAGGTGATTGTTTGGTAGTTGGATGGTGTTGTTCCCTTGTGAGAGAACTTCATGGCAAGTATCATTCTGCCTTTCAGCCAGTCAGAGTAGGTGCCTGTTGCTACTAGCTGATTCATTTGTGCTGCTAGGCATTCATGCAAATTTGCTAATTTATTTATCCACTAGGTGTGGGTCATGTCAGGTCCTGGGGTTGATCAACTTTTCATTCTTCCACAAAGTGAAAATCTAGATCTTCAGCTACTACAACAGCATACACAATGATATATATATATATATATATATATATATATATATATATATATATATATATATATATATATATATATATATATATATATATATATATATATATAGATATATATATATATACATATATTATTTGATTCCTTCAACATGTTGATGCCAAAATGTGATTAATCTCTGAACTATTTTATTGTTTTCTATCCTTCTTTGAAGTGGCATATGTGTCTTATTTATGAGTTTGATATACATTAATGATATATACTATTCTGTATGCCACTCTACTTTACCCTAGAGGTCAACTGTTCCTTCTTTCACATTCTATTGCCTCTCTTTAAACCAGAAGACAGGATTTAAGTAGTGACATGCAGCCCAATGAGAAAAGTTAATGGATTTATCCAGATGTTGCTTAACTTTCTGAAAATCACATAGGGATCTGTGTTTAAAAAAAAAAAAAAAAAGCTGAAATCCACTGTCTGTCATCAACCTTACTATATTTAAACTTTGTATGTGTATCCCATTATAATTTCACTCAAGTGTTTTTCATAACTTCACAAGCACATATGAAGTCTCTAAATCATATTTTTTTCTTCTTGTACTCTTTAGTATTCTCAGTCCCAGTGTCCATTTCAGATCCCTTATACTCCAGCTGAGTATATCCGTGCAGAATCTCCCAAGTCCCAGGTGCAGTAGTGATTATAGCTCCCAAACATGAGCCTAGACTTCATGAAGGGTAAAACGAATCGGTTTAATCCAGGCATAATGGCCTGCTTATATACAGTACAAGGACACAGAAAACACGCCCCTGACACTCCTATAAACACACCCATAAAATGTCCCCAAAATGCCATGTCACCATGACTAAGTAAAAATGACAATTTGCAGAAAACACCCTAAAATACATATTTAACATAATGGAACCCCCATAGCCTATACAACCCCGGTTAGCCTGGATCTGAGTGCCCAAGCTGTTCAATTAGCGATCAGATCCCACAAACACAGCTGAATCACCACTGGGGTGAAGTTTTGACTGACCACTCACGAGACTCCTGCCCAAAATAGTTCCACAGTTTTAGAGGCAGTGGTCGGTCATGTTCGAGAGTTCCAAAACACACAAAATGGTGCACTGTTCCCCTGGCTCAGTGGTAGCAAACAAACGTACCAAACAGCTCTCTCCTGGCTTGCCGTGAAGAGAAGCAAGCGTTAGCATAGTTTTACTGGTGTTTGCACCATCGAGTGTCCACTTCGAGTGTCCACTTCAGAGTTCCAGACACTAGATGACCAAGTCCCGCTGCCTGCTTTCATGCGACGAGATGTTTTCTCCCGCACGTGTCGTTCAGTTATACGAATGGTGGCCACACAGAGAGAGCACTTAGTTCTTGCAGTTTTCTTTGTACTTAATGATCCAGGGGGGTGGTCGGTGTTCGGCAGTTTAAAGTACCGAATGAGGGAAAAATATAAAGTAAAGTTTAGGCAAATTCCTGAACTGTGGAGGAGAGTAGCCCCTGAAAAAAAAAGCAAAATAACAGTTTTGTCATAAGCTCCCTTTTTAGTTTTTGTTTTAGCTTTCTTTGATTGTTTTTTTTTTTCATATTGTTTACCATTATCAGCCTTCCTTACTTATGAGCCCAATTTGTTCTTCTGACTGCAAACCCTTTGGATTGCAATCATGGCTCAGGCCACTTTTTTTAAAAGACCCTGTTTAGCAATAATATCTGTGCTAAAAATAGTAATAATGTGATTTCCAATAAGGAATTAAACAAATATAACTTTTATAAATAAAAAATGATTTTCAAAACAAGTCACCTGGGCTTAAAATAATTTACAGTAGAAAATTAGAACATTTTCTCCTATGCAGAGTTACACGAGACACGGTAGTCTAAATGATTTGCCAAAAAAATCTGCTATGAGTTATTAAACCTATACGTAGAATACAATACACAGTGTAAATTGTATATGTAACATATATATATATAGGCATGGGAAAAACAAAGTATACCCTCTTTAAATTCTATATATTTACATATCAGGACATAATAACAATCATCTGTTCCTTAACAAGTCTGAAAACTAGTTAAATTTACTACAGCCTCAGATGAACAACAGCACATGGCTTATTAAACGGTGTCACGATTTATTTAACAAAAATAAAGCCAAGGTAAATAATACCTAAAAAATAAACTATTACTGCACCATTTCACACCTTTGCTAGAAACACAGAAAATAAATATAGTAAAACACTCTTGTTTTTTTTTGCCATTTTTAATTTGTTTCACTACACAGACTGTATCTAATCCTTAGTTTTTTTTTTATCAAAACATGCTCTTTTCTCTCTCTTCTATTAACAAATCCTTCTCTCTTTTTTTCTTTGGAGTGTATGACCCAGGACATTAGAAGAAGGACAGTGTTACCAGTGTGATTTGAGCCTATCCTATGTGGCTCTGATCTATGTGAGTTTATCCAATATTGTTATAATCACCTTAAATATGCACATGTATACACTATATGGTTTTCCCTTTTCCTCTCAGGTTTGGATCCATAATAATTCCAGTGATTGATTAGTGTGCATACTTGTTAGGCACTCCACTGTAAAGGCTGGTGTGGGACCTTTTTCCCCATAAGCCTTTTTTTCTAGTTTGCATGTTTTGATGGGTGAGGGAGATACCTACAATAGTGTTGTAGCAGCTTATTTCAGATTGACACATATTATTAAGCACTGCTGTGATATTTACACTTAATGATTTTTCATAGTTAGCAGTGTTCACTTCCAGGATTCTAATGCATGTCATTCACATTCTAGCACACAGTGTAAATTCTGACACTGTTTCTATATATGTATGCTTGTTAAAACTACAGAAATCCTAAGGAAATATTGTATAAACTGACCAAATTAACAAAAAAAGGACAATTTCTTCCTGTGTACCTGTCAACTCAGAATGAATATAACACACACATCATATATAATACACAACATCAATAAATCCAATAAAAAAAACATTTAAACAACAAATTACATGTTGTCACTGGTGTTACCTGTTAACCCATTAACCTCATACATAA